>PVIU01001066.1:0-238707 GCA_004026605.1 Ondatra zibethicus | reverse complement strand
GTAGATATCTTATTCCCTTCTCCGAGATCCACCTTTCCTCTATCTCCACCCTCCCACTCTCCCAAGCTCTCCCCAGTCCTTCCCTTTTCCCTTCTCTTTCCCCCACCCCCCCTACCCCGACCTCTCTCCCTGCCCCCGTGCTTCCAACTTTTGCCTGGCGATCTTGTTTGCTTCCAATTTCCAGGAGGATCTATATATGTTTTTCTTTGGATTCACCTTGCTATTAAAAATATGGAACACTTCATGAATTTGCTATTCTTCTCTGTATCGTTCCAATTTTAGTATATGTGCTGCTGAACAGCATTCAGGCTTCTTGACAGTGTCCGTGACCCACATTGTGGACAGCTGTAACTTCTGTGTTCTGTTTTCAGCAAGCAGTGAGCCCATAGTCTTAAGTCCGTGTGGGACCTGAACTCTATACATGGAAACAGTCAAGTTGAAGGCAGGGTTCTCATAGTCCACTTTCCAAAATAACTTCTTCTGTTTTCCTTAGGTGATAAGAGTGACCATGCTGGCTGCAGATGGGGTCTTTCCTAATCATGTTTGCCTTGCATGATCTAGACAAAGGTCATCTTGTTACATTTTGAGGTGGTAGATCCATAAAGAGAAAATCCTTTTTGCCTCCTTCCCAACTGAAACTACATCATGTGGTAAAAACTTAAAACTAAAGATTCTGCAATGTATATTTTTTGTAAGTCTCTTTGGGAAAAGGGTTGGGGGTCTGATCACTGTCAGCACAGTCTTCTGTCACTACTGGGACAAAAAGGCTTTGCTCTGGGGTAGAAATCTCCCCCTGACACTGAGGTGGGGCCCGGCACAGACCATAGAACAAGTAGCCAGTGATTTCTTCCTGATTTCTGCAGTCCAAGTTGGTATAAATTGGATCTATTTATTGTTTCCCAGGACAGTCCAGGTTAGGTTGAATTTTATGCTGGTATGTAGTAGAGATAGGTTTTGTTTTGGTTTGTGTTTGTCTTTTTAGTGGGACTTTTAAATCAGCTTTGATGGTGTCTTGGTATAGTGAAGGCTTAGTCCCTTCTCTGTTTAGGGGGTTTGGGTGTGTCACCCTCGTGTTAAGGCGGCAGTGAAGCAGTACGCCTTCTTCTGTGGCTGTCAGTAACTCTGCTGACGTAATCTTTGTCCAGACTTTGTACTGTGTCCAAATCACAAAATACAAATCACACCCAAATGAGAATTTTAATGTATTTTAATGAAGCTAGAACCATCCTAAACCTCAGAAGATCCCCCTCATTTAACTTTTAAATTCCAAAAAGTAGGTCAGTAGAAATATCCTGATTTAATTGATTTAATTTAAAAATGGAAACGCATAGGACTTTCTCAATATGAAGTGCAGATTTAAATATGAGGAATTATAGTGGGATTCATATCACTTAAGGGTTTAATTTAAGATATATTTAATCATAGCTTATAATTTATGTAGTAAAGAGAGGCCTAAACGTTGCACTATTCCAACTGATAGGGGAACTTTTGCTGCGGAATTTAGTAGTATAAAGAATCACTCCAGAACCGCCTTTCTCAATTGATAGGATGTGCCTAAGGATGTTGTCCTCCAGGACCTTAATAGCAGTCTCTGGGGAGAGACGTGCTCTGTGCTCAGTGAGTGTGTGAAATGTTCTCAGCTTTCAGGAATTTGCCTACACACCTTCTCAGAGCCTTTAATACTTTATGAATTTTTAAGAGAGGGTATAAGTGGGGGGCTCTCAGTCTCCAGATTTGATCCGTTTTAGGAATTTTATTAGTTTCAGTGTTTTTGAGACAGAGTCTCCCTGTGTAGCCCAGGCTGGATTGGCCCCAATGTGCAACCCATCATCTCCTCCTGCTTCTGCGGGCCAGGATTGCAAGCGTGCACGACCACACCTGGCTCATGTTTGACTCCATGAGGTAGGCTCTTACCATGTATGGAACTGGATGGGAATGTACAGTAACTCAGGATGGCCTTGAACTTGAAATTCTTGTGCTTTAGTGCTGAGACTTCCACCATATACCCGGTTTGCTTTAGGGATGTATACCTTTGAAAATGCTGAGAACATTTTCAGCAGTAGCAATGAGGGGTCACTCTCTGGTATGGGTCAGTTCTTAGGATGTTCTCCCGGCATGCCCCGAGAGTGGGGTGGAATATGAAGTGATGGTCTCCACATTGCTACACAGCAGGATGTTGTCATGAATAGAAGTGTCACTGTGGCTTGGACTCTGCATTTATCTCCAACCCCAGGTGTGGATCACATGTAGCCAGCATCGTCCTTCGAACTAGTGTTTGGGCACCGTTGGTTAAGAAAAGAACACTTGGAACTGGAGATATGGCTCAGAGGTTAAGAGCTCTGGCTGCTCTTCCAGAGGTCCTGAGTTCATTCCCAGCAACCACACGGTGGCTCACAACCATCTGTAATGAGATCTGGTGCCCTCTTCTGGCATGCAGGTAGAACACTGTATACATAGTAAATAAATTTTAAAAGAATACTTTCTAGATGAGTGGCTGCATTTGGGGAATGGTTCCTGGAATTCAGGGACTGAGCATCCATACTCTAAAGAAGCCCTGGTCTCTAGAGATGTACTGGAAACCAAGGAGAAGCAATCACCCTTCCTAAGAAAGAATTACCACATACAAGATTAGCCACCAAATTAGGTTTTGAATAAATCTCTTGAAGATTATATTTTACTAATGTGGTTTTGTTTGTTTTTTTGATTTTGGGTTTTTGTTTGTTTGTTTGTTTGTTTGTTTTTGGGTTTTTGAGACAGGGTTTCTCTGTAGCTTTGGAACCTGTCCTGGAACTCACTCTTTGTACCAAAGCTGGCCTTAAACTCACAGAGATCTGCCTGCCTCTGCCTACTGAGTGCTGGGATTAAAGGCATGCGCCACCACCACCCAGCTTTACTTATGTTTTTAAAAACCACTAGATCACATTTACTCATGTTAGCATCTATGAATATAGTCTCTCTTGCTGAGAACACATGAGCTTTAAGGAGCAGATAAGTCAACACTCTGCCTTGGAAATCAGCTTCGTATTCCTGAGCTTGCTTTCTCGCACCCTACAAATACAGCTGCAGAGGAATAATGTAAATACCGATGGCACAAGAGACAGCTAGTCTCAACACACTGCAGTTGAATAATGTCCTGCTAGCAACATACGAAGCCCTCCTCAAGAGCAGGAAAAAGACACCCGTGCTTTACAATCACTCTGCAGGCTTTTACAATACTGGGAGGTAGAAAACAGAAATGAAGGGTGAAACTACTGAAGACCAGAGATATAAAAGTTTCCTTATTTGCAAGCAAAGTTACACACTTTAAAACGTCAGGGAGCAGGGGGTCAACTTAATGTTTAGTAAACTGACAAAACACGAGAGGTTTCTAAGACCTGTAGTTCTTTTACATGTATACCTGGCTTGGTAATACAGCATTAGTATTGCTATGTATTATTTGATTGATGAACTAATGAATTAACTTTTCAGTAGCTAGTTAGAGAACCAGGAGAAAGCAGGACATAAAAACCAAGAACTTAATAACCCTGGAGGAAGCCATGGAGAAATCCGTTCCAGTGGCTGCTGCTGCTCCCGTGGACCCCGTGGGTGGTCCAGCAGCCAGGACTCCCTTTGTAGAGCCAGCTGGTGAAATGAAGGTCACGAGCGATTAATCAGGAATGTGCTAGAGGCCAGGGACCCATCTGTGTTCCATACCCCAGAAGAGAGGCTTCCGTTGATGCTGTTCTTGCATTCACTCCAGAACCCCGTCATCTCCCCTGAGAGACTGGGAACTCTTCAGTCGGGATCCATCACCTTGAGTCTGTGGTGCTTGGTTGTCTGTGAATGTCCATCTCTAAGAATGGAGTGTGGAGATGGGTGTTAAGGGGCAGAATGTGTACCTTCTCGTGTTCCGGGTACAGCAGTCTTCTCCCTGCGCCTGACGAATAGCTGTGTGCTACCAGCCCGCCTCTCCGCTGACCAAACTATCCCCTTTCTTTATAGGCCTCCCCGTGGACTTTCTCCAGCTATGAAACCTACATAGTGGGGCACCACGATGCTTCTCCTGTTGGCCATATGAGGATGAGGAGAAGTTGGCTTTGGAGCAACTGCTGAGCACTCGGTGCACCCAGCCTGCCCACTGGAGAGCCCACAACACAATGAACAAACTGACCTTCCATAACAACAGAGTCATGCAGGACCGGCGTAGCGTTTGCATCTTCCTTCCCAATGATGAGTCCCTGAACATCATCATAAACGTGAGTAGGTCTCCTCTAGGAGTGTTCTGATGTGCTATTCCCCTGCCAGACCACACCCACGTCAGGTAGTTCAGGGCGGAAATCATCAGAGAGTGAACCAGAGATAATGTGGTAGGCTTCCTCTTAGGCATCCACACAGCTGTAAACAGCATTCTGGCTCCGTTTGGCACAGATACCTTCAGCAGTGTCTTAGTGGGATAAAATTAGGAGTTTGGGTACTACGCTTAAAAAAAAAAAGTTTCTATTTTTAAACTTTATTGAATAACTTTTCAGTTGAATTAATTTATTGGATTTCTCTGTTTCTTCATCTTTCTGTGTGTTCAGCTGTGGATACATCTGGGATCCTTTGGGACACCTTCCCATTTCCGCCCAGGTCTAGGGAATGCTCCTAATATTGCTGAGCGACAGGACCCCCTCAGATCCCACTGTCAGACTCAGCTTCTTCTTTGGCTTCCTCTGCTCCTAGTTTCTGTGCTAGAAAGGATTCCTTTTGCTACTCCTACTGTGTGGGAGTCTCTTTCTTAGCTAGAGATTAGTGCAACGAGACAGGAGCTGGAGACTAGAGATGGAGTAAGGAAGCCCAGAGCTGAACATTTTTGAGCCTTGGTTTTTGCCTCTAAAATTGCTTGGCTTCCTGAATAAAATTTCTGTTTAAGTCTGTCCATTTGTGGTTTTTAAAATTTATTTCTTTTATGTGCATTGGTGCTTTGCCATGGGTGTTGGGTCTCTTGGAACTGGAATTGTGGACAGTTGTGAGCTGCCATGTGGGTGCTGGGAATTGAACCCAGGCCCTCTGGAAGAGCAACCAGTGCTCTTAATCACCTGAGCCATCTATACAACCCCCATTTGTGGTTTAAATGCTCAGAGTTGTCGCCCATGTCATAAAATGGTAGCCGTTGCCAAGTGTCTCAGTTTGATCAGTCAGCCTAAGCAATATCTGAGATGAGCTGAAGGGCCGTGGGTAAGCTGAGATGTTACCTCTGGCTTTTAAGTCAGATTCAGATACTTAGTTAACCAGGACATTGAGGACTGGGATACTATTTTTAGTTTTTTCCTTTTAACTTTTAACAGTTAAATTATAATTTGCACATTGCAAAGCATAAAATTCTTTTAAGTGTGCAGCCTGTGCATATACTGTTAGTATATATACCCATGTAGCCATTGCCCAATGTAAGATACTAATTTCCACCTCCTCAGAAAGACCCTTGGTCACACTTCGTGACAGTAATCCATTGTCCTTGGCTCCTGCCACAGGAGAGATGTGGTGCATTCTTTTTGTCTCCGATACTTCTCGCTCAGCATCTGGCCCATGAAATTGACACAGCAGTGTTTGTTTTCGTTATAAGATAGTATTTCAGCAGTGTGGCCGTGCCCCATTTAGCTACACACTCACTGTGGCTGACGGATGGTGTGTCATTTGACATCCCAGACTAATATGAAGGAAGTTGCTGTGAGCATTTCGGGATAGCTCTATAAACAAAGACACGCATTTGTCAGAGTAGATGCGTGAATCGCAGACCACCTGAGCGAGACAGTGAGCACCCTGGGTGGGAACTGCCAGGCAGGTTCATGGCAATCAATTTTGTACCTATCAACCTGTTTGTTTGTTTTTGTTTTTGAGACAGGGCTTCACAAAGTAGGCCAGGCTGGCCTGGGCAAAACTATGTAGACCAGGCTAGCCTCAATTCCACAGAGATCTGCCCACCTCTGCTTTTCAAGTGCTGGAGCTAAAGGCGTGGACCACCACACCCAGACCTATCAGTTTTCATATTGTTTCTTTCCCTTAATTGCATTCTGATGGAACTAAGGAAAACTTGTCCTGTCACCCCTTGAATTAGTTTCCTACTGGTATGCTAGTGTAGTTTTAATAATAATTTCTCTATAATGGGATAGTTATGCAGAGCAGATACGACATTGAAATAACCTCATTAAAACTTAGATTGCAGCAAAGTTCTGCTTGTAACCATAGATCTCTTGGTTTTACTCAAGCAGCCAACAGTTTCTTGGTTTACTCTTGCCACCTGGTTTCTGCTCGTATGCATTTTGGAGCATCAAAGCTGCCTCCCAGGCGGGTTTTACCGTCTTCCGGGCAGTGTCTAGTACGGGCTACCTTCCTGATTAGGGTACCTGAAATTGATTTTGGTCATGCAGAATGCTAGACTGTTATCTTTGCAACACTTGCTCTTTAAAATTTAATGAAAATTGAAAACATTTCAGTGTGGATAACAGCAACATAAATGGAAATTAAAGTAAGACTCTACTGTATCTGTAGATCTGCTGTGTGAAGTCTCATTCACAGACACACACACACTCACACACACACACACACACGCATGCACGTGCAATGTGTCTTTTGAATTTTTAAGCACACGCAACCCAGGACATACAGCATAAGCACTGAGGAAACTCCATCTGCCTTGTTCCTGTCATTTTACAAAGTAAAGGGTGTACCCATGTTGCTGAGTGTGTGGCATACACAGGATGGGGAAAGGCATACCAGATCTGTCACGCTGAGGAACACGAAGAGGTGACTGTAGATTCTAAAGGCATTCACTGACACTGGAGTCTCCACTGAGGGAATCATACCTAACATTTTTTAAATGCCTCTTCCTACTGTCAACCTCCATGTCTTTTCTTTCACCTAATTGCAGTCTGATAGAATTAAGCAAAAGTTGCCTTAATGCAGTGCTGTGGGTTAGTTTTCCCACGTAGCTGCTGCTATGTAGATCAGTGGCTTTAAAACTTGACTGTCCCCTAGACTTGTTGGGGGAGGGGCTTAGTGAATGAATGCTCAGCTCTTTGGGCTTCACCCATGGAGACACTGGTGTAGGTCTAGGGCAGGATGCAAGAATTTTGATTTAGCAAAATTCCTCAGCAGGGACCAGATGGGCCGAAGTCCTAAACAGACAGAAGAGCCTGTGGCCCAGCCCCACTCTCCGCGCCGCTCACTTCCTGAGGCTGTTGACACCAGGGACTATGTCTGAACCAACTGTCTACTCCGTGGCTTTCTTTATAGTCTTCGGCATGATTCTTAAGTCTGTTGTTCATGATTTAGTTTGTTTTCCTTAGTATGAAGATAAGCTGGCTATCCTATGCCTCATGTGGGAACATGGCAAGGATTTAAAGACACTGTATGTAAAGCACTTTAGTGTCTGCCCTCAGAGTCGCTTGTTATGGAGTGGCGTTGCCCTCATCTAGTTTCTTGTGCTGTTCATTCATTTCTTTAGGGCGCTCTGCCACTGAGAGTAAAATGGAAAGTCTGGGCACCGTGCAGGCCCAGAAGATTCCTTCCTCTAGGGAACGTAAGTCCTCTGCCATGTTGAGGCTCCTCTCCAGCAAGCCCTGGGGCCTCAGGAAGGATGAGGTAGCCTGGAGCCTTGCCCACTGCTAGAAGTCCAGAGTGCCCAGAACCCCTTTGCCCACAGCTGAGAAGGGTGATTTTTATGTTTACATAGTTGGGGGTAACAAATTAATTGTAGTAAAAAAAAAAATGTTTATCAGTGCCCACCCCCAGCAGTGGGGAGTGTGTCTCATATACACTTTTTTTAGGGAGTTTTTCCCCTGACAGGTATAGGTGACTTCATATTGGCTTTCTGCAAGTGGAATTAATTTAATGTTTTAGTCATTTTGAATCTCCATGAATTGTATTAATAGGGGCTATTTTAAATCATCTTAATCATCAAATGAATATAAAATATAGAAACTTAAGCAATAAAATTATGGTGAATATAAGAGGCAGAAAGTTTTTAGGGTGGCAGAAATCACAGACCCAGGAGCTTATACCTTTCTTCCTGTAGCAAAGCGAACAGTTCTTTCTTTCCAGAGAATAGTTCAAATATCCTTGCATGGTAACACACCATTGGCACAGCGAGGATCAAACCCCCTTCCGCTTCAAAGTTCCATATGGAGGGTATTTTTAGGTAAAGCCCACGCTGAAGAGAGCATAGTGTTTCTAAAGTTCCCATTGCCCCTGAAGATGAGAAGAATTACCAAATTTCACAGTCAGCCATGTGGCTTTATAAAGACTTTACTCTGCAAACACCCAAGGCTGGAGATTGCTTTCACAGCAGGTAACCCTTTCAAGCCACATCGTTATTTAATTATAGTTTTTAAACAAGAACACTGTACTTACTTGATGATTGTTAGAGCGCTTTAGCAGAAGGCTCCAGATACTTGATTTAAGTAACGGGACAGTATTAACTAGATGGGATGCCTGAAAGAGAGGCATGGCCTTATTTAGTCAAGAGTCACCACATACCTTATTTTACAAACGTTGGGTTTGGAATTTGGAATTCAGCTGCTTGCTTGTCACATTTCATCCTGGCTGCTCCATATCCAACCAAGCCAACCAAAGTTTAAACAGAGCCAAGCTAAGGGTTAAAAGTGCCCCAGAACAGTGCGACGTTTTAAGTAAGTCTCGAGTTTATGGAGCTCGGTGTAAGAGTTGTCTGTCAGTGTGACCCTTTTTCCTCCTCACTGTCCAAGTCTGTTCAAGCTTCTTTGCAGCAGTATAGTTACGGCATGAAATACAAATCCAGTGTTTACAGTGAGTATCAGAAATAAATCGAACTTCTCTAGGACACAAGTCAAGTACACCAAGCTGTTGGATCAAGTTAGCACGGGGTGGAGGTGGGGGGCGATGGGTCTTCTCGGTGGTGAGGTGAACTTGCATCAGTACACTGGGTGACGGGACTGGAGAGACAGCTCCGAAGCTAGATGCTCCTCCAGAGGGCCCAGGTGAGAGCTCATCAGGCCCAGGGGACCTGATGCTCTTTTCTGGCCTCGGAGGGCACTCTAAGCACAGGTACACAGACCCATTCAGGCAAACACCTGTGCGTATAAAGTAAGTGTTTACAATATCGCTGGATGGCACGTTTATAAGCGAGTGTGTCCATGGGGGTAACTGAGGGGGAAAGTCTCTAGAGGGCCACAGTGGAGGTGCTCGGAAGCTCACTGGGAATCGAATCCTACATGTAAAGGGACACTACCTGTGACAGCTCATCATTATTGTCACCATGACAGGATCTAGAAACACTTAAGAAACTTCACAGCATGCCTGTGAGGTAGTCTCTGGGTCAGGTTCCCAGATACAGGAAGACACATCCTAAATGTGGGTGACCACCCATGCACTGGGATCCCAGACTGAATAAAATTGACAGAGTGAGCAGCATTCCCTTTCTGTTGACTGGGTGCCATGTGACCCTGCTTCAAGCTCCTGCACCCACCACACCACACCCCCTACTCCACACCCTCCCACAGCAATGGAATGTAGCTCCTTGTAAGCCAGAACGTGCCCTTCCTCCTCAGTTGCTTGTCAACTATTTTGTCACAGTGGCAAGAAGTCCCTAAAGCCACCACAGCTTTCTTCAGTCCCTGGGGCTTGGAGAATTCAACAGGTCCCTGTGGCCTTCAGTGTCTTCTCCTCTTTCTAGTGGGATTTTTCATATTTTCATTTTCTTAGTTTTAGTCGTGTATAAAAATATGATAATATTATTAACTCGGAATTAAGTAAATCATAATCACTGAAATTACAATTGGTGCCATCATGACCGTATGCAGATAAAAATCGCTAAGGTTGTATTGCACATTTTAACCTGTATGCAACTTTTGACACATGTAGGTTGTGAGGGTCTGCCTTTGTCACTAGTCGCTTACATGACTGAACAGTTTCGTTTTCTACTTCTGTGAGAAGAAGAGATTGGAGCTGGGCAGTCTCTTAGGTGACTCTGGGCTCAGTGCAGCTGACTCTGGAGACTTAGGGCACTGCCACCTGACAGCTCACTCACAACAGAGAAAGCATCAAATCTGTGTCTGGGAGCTGGGGATTTGACTCAAAGGGTAAAAGCGCTTGCTGTGCAAACTCGAGGACCTGAGTTTGAGTCCCCAGAACCCAGTTAAAAGCCTGATACAGCAGCTCAAGTAGGGGGATGGGAGGTGGAGAAGTGGACCCAGAGGACCACTAGCAAAGAGGCTCCCTCAGGCAAGGTGAAAGGTGAGGACTGACACCCAAGGTTGTCCTCCCTCTGTCTCTGTCACATACACGCACGGACACTTCACAAATGCAAATACATGGACACAGACACGCATACACCCAAGTGATGCCTTCTCAACTAGTAATAGCTCATCCTCAGAATGTTAGTGTGATTGAATTATGCTAAGACTCAGAAAGGGAAAATAAGTAATAAAAGCGACTGATTAAAATAAATAAAATCTGGGCAGGCTGTCATTGTGCAGTAGGTGAATACTTTGCATAGACCTTTAAGAAGAAAACTCCTTGAACAAAGATGCCCTGCAGAAACTTTTCTAATGGGAAGATAGACAAGTGGCTGATGGGTGTCCACCGAGGAGCTTGGCCTCAGTAAGCATCAAGAAAACAAATTGAAACTTAAGCTGTTAAAATGACTGTCACCAAACAGAGTCCCGAGGACGTGGAGGAACGCATATCATCTGTGATCAGAATGTAAAGCAGTGTGACCCTTGTGGCAACTAGCATTTGGTTCCTCAAAACGTTAACTATAGCATGAGTCTGTGATCTCGGAGGTCCACTCCTGGGTGTCCAGAGGAAATGAGGTCACTGTGGTGGAAATGCACCTGCACTCTGACAGTCCCTAACCTTGTTCAGGGCAGTCAGCTGTGCCCATTGATGACTGAAGAGACCAAGTGTAATGTGTCCACACAGGCTGAAGTAATAAGCCACACCAGGAGAGAGCTTGTCATTTACAACAATATGGGCAAATCCGAAGAACATTATACTAAATGTCATAAGCCAGGCACAGATTGCGTGGTCTCATTTGTGTGGAATCCAAAAAAGGCTACCTCATAGAAACAGAGTGTCAGGCAGTTACTGTAGGTACCAGGGCCTGAAGTAGTCAAGGCAGGGAGGTGATGGTCAAAGGATCCAAAGTTTCAGCTGCAGGATGAGTCAGTTCAGGAAACCTATGTAGAATGGCAACTGTAACTAGTCTCGTGCTGGATACCTGGACTTATTGCTGACTGAGAGCAGATCTTAAATACACACCAAAAAATAATAGGTATGTGAAGCAATGCATTGGTTAATCCATTCTGTAGGGTATTCATATGCCACAACACTGAATACATGTAAAAACATATCCATTAAAGTAAGAAAACTGTTAGGAGAGAGAACATAAACGCCTGTGGTGAGGCGAGCTCTCTAAGGGACCCTCTGAAGGGCCCGTTCCCTACAGATCTGAGAACTTGATCTGTGTATCCTAAGATTTATGAGTCTTGTGAAAGATTGTGTTTGTGCTCTGTTAGCATGCTGTAAAAATTGATACTGTGATAACCGTTGACACACAGCCACAGGTTGCAGTGATAAGCCAGCGGTGCTGATGTGAGCAAGTCCTGTTGGAAAGTGGCCGATTGTGACTCATTGTGAGCTGAATTTGATTGTCTCAAGTGTCTCTTCTCTCCCCTCCTACAGGTTAAAATTCTCTGTCACCAGTTGCTGGTCCAGGTGTGTGACCTGCTCAGGTTAAAGGATTGTCACCTCTTTGGTCTCAGTGTTATACAAAGTAAGTCTCAGTCCATTCATGCTGTGTAAACTGATTGTCAAATACCCATCAACTAATCTTCATTCTTAGTCTGGTATTTATTTTCCAATATCAACAAGATGTATTTTTTACATGATTCAGGATTGTTATTACATTTATTACATTTTGAACTTGATAGCCATTCCTTTTTAGGAATCTGGATACTTATATATCTGTTCCCTATTTTGTTTTGTTTTAGTGAACCAAGTTTGATTTTTGTTTAGTTTTCTTGTACACAGACCAGCTGTAGCTGGCAAGAAAGTAGATGTTTTTGTCAGTTATCATTATGATCTATAATAACTATAAGTGATAATGGCTTGTAACATTACAAACATTTTGAGCTCAATAAAGCTGCCTTTCTCCTGTTTAGATTCCTGGTTAGCAGTGTAACAGTTGATTCATTGAATTTTATTTTCTGGTTTTCTTTGTGCTCTTCTCTTTCTCTAGTCAGGCTGTGTGACTTTGAAACGCAGTCATTTTCTTCCTCTGTTACATGAGAAATTTGATTTCATAGATGCATTGCCATCTTGTGTGCCTTACTTAGCTCTTGGGACCACCTGCATCTGTTTGATAAAAGCTGTCTCATGTCAGTTTTTGTATCTGGAAATTCCTCTGTGTAAAAGCTGTCTCATGTCAGTTTTTGTATCTGGAAATTCCTCTGTGTTAGTTTTCTAAATTCCAGCATCTTTTAGCATCTCTGCTCATCTTTTTCAAGGAGATTTACTTGTATTTAATTATGCTTTCTATGTTTATGTGGATAATATTTTACTTGAATCAGTTTAAATCTAAAGGATTATGAGAGCTTGAGAATCTGGACTGCGCTGTGAATATTCACATCTGCTAAGTTCGAGAACGGACTGTAGCCGACAGATAAAGCCAGCTCCCTTCCTCTAAAATGGGAACTGTGCTCAGTTGTTGAGGAACATAGGATGGAGGCTACAGAGGGCCCTGCGAAAGCCATTTACTCCCTGCTCTGTTTCTGCAGTGGTCAATGCAATGAAAACAGGAAGGCTGAGCTCCATCACTGTGTCTGTACAGACTTCCGTCATCTTTCTAGGAAAGGTCTAAACGGTGGTTCTCAACCTTCCTAGTTCTGTGACCCTTTAATACAGTTCCTCATGTTTGCTGACCCCCAATCATAAAATTATTTGGTTATTACTTCATAACTGTAATTTTGCTATTGTTAATGAATTTTAATGTAAGTGTCTGTGTTTTCTGATGGTCTTAGGCAGCCCTCCCGTCCCCCCGCCCCCTATCCCCCCCCAGTGAAAGGTCGCAGCCCATGGGTCGAGAACCGCTGGTCTAGAAGCAGTAAGATGCCTTACAGACTCCAAGAGGCTCTTCCTGTGGTCTCCTCAAGGCTAATGTCTTAATGGTGATGTTAGCTTTTGGCAAAAATTTCTCCACATGCATTCCTTGATATTGATGAGCTTATATTAACCCTTCTCATTATAATCTAGTTCCATGAGATTCATCCTATTATCTGTGGTTCAACAAGTCAGTCCAAGGAAACCAGTTCCTAGCTTCCTTCAGTTTCCAAGGGGAGCGTTTGAGATGCTCTGTAGAAGAGAGTTTGCAGTGTGGTGAAAGATTGGAACACAGCCGGGTAACCCGGCTCTGATTCTGGCTCTACCGCTGGCTAGCAGTGAACCTGCAGACAGGCCACCAGGCTTCCTTCATTGTCAGGTTGTTTCACGTCAGATAGAAATTGGAAGTGTGCTTGAGAATTTGTCTCACAGGTTTCGTTGATTGGTGTGGTTTTGGACTCCCAGCCCAGTTGAGCAGGAAGGCTAGAGAGTTCCAGAAAGTCAGGCACATGCAGGCACAGCAGGCACAGCAGGCACAGCAGGCACAGCTTCCCCACTGTCAGCCCCAACACTGGTGTGGCGATCAGTGAACCCAGCCGGAGTCCATCATCTGCCCTTGGGTTCACTCTGGGTGTTTGTATCCCACGGCTTTGCACGGATGTATGGCCTGTGATTGTGGTGTGTGGGATGACGTCACTGCCCCGAAGCCACTTGCACCCTTGTAGGTTCTCAGCTGAAATTCTCCTTGTCAGCTGAACGGTTGGAAAGAATGTAATTCTCATGTACTTCAGACACTGGCATTTTCAAATCCAGCCATTCTAACACTCTTCTCGAAAACCATCTGAGCCCCGAAGAATCCTAATGTCATCCCAGTTCTGCAACTTTCATTTTAAAATAATTTCAAACTTCCAGCAATGTAAGAAGACAATAGAGATGTCCTCAGGTGTTAACACCAGAGCACATGTCTTCCTCCATCTGTAATCTACCTGTTTCCCATCTTTCCAAACTTGAGGAAAATTTCTTAGAGACAAGCAACTTCTCTTACATAACCATGGTGGGAACTTCATTGTCAGGAAGTCGGCACGCTGATGCCAAGGAGCCTGGAAATAGCCATCATAGTCACTGATAGCCTGGCTCAGCTCTGTTCTTCAGCCTTTCCGTTGCCCCTCCTTGTGATCTTTGCTTTTTCTTTTAAGAGAAGAGTCAAGTTACTTTGTGTAATGTCTTTTAATTTGAATTTGGTTCAAGTTTCCTCACGATTAACTCAGGTTATGCATGATTTGGGTGGGAATATCAGATAAATGATAACGAGCCCTTCTCAGGATACAGTATCATGAGACAGACAATAGTTACTTATGTCTTAATGGTGATGTTAGCTTTTGGCAAAAATTTCTCCACATGCATTCCTTGATATTGATGAGCTTATATTAACCTTCTCATTATAATCTAGTTCCATGAGATTCATCCTACCTCTTCTCTCCCTTAGACAGTATGAAACCTGGGTTGTTTGCTCAGGCATTTAGGATTGTACCATAAAGGATGCTGCAGAGGCACAGATACTAGGGCAGGTTATAGGGAGGGACACCGATCTGCTCTCATTGGACCTATCAGTTTCCCTGTGTTCAGATACCCAGAGTTCATAAGCTCGACAGAGCTGATCACACTGTCAAGGGATAGACACATAAAAGTAATTTTAAAATATGCATGTGCTCATGAACTCACAGAGACTATGACAGCATACACAGGGCCTATGCAAGTAAATCTAAGCCAGATGGAGTCTCAGCCCTGAGAGGGGAAGTGGTTCCCATGCCTAACCAAGAAGCTATCTCTAATTAACATCCACTCACAAAGGAAAAATTCGTTTTGTCCTGTGGAGTTTCACTGGGGATACAAACCACACTTAAGGGCAGGCCCCATGCCTAGCAGTAGATGGCCAGCACAAAACGAACTCAGTGCACAAAACAAACGAACTCAATAGTGTTTTTGCAGATATTTTGCCTCCTAGTGCTTTGTTTGGGCTTTTTTTTTTATCTTAACTGGTCTTTTGCTTGTATCTTATAGTTTCTGATTTTGTGTTTTTATGAATTTTATTTGTGTCTGTGTTTCTTGTGGTTTTGTTTTCTTTGTTTTGTTAAATATTTTGGTTTGTTTTATTTGCCTGCTTGTTTTCTAAAGAGAGAAGGCATGGAGTTGGCTGAGAGGGGAGGTGGGGAGGATGTGGAAGGGAATGGGAGAGAGGAAACCATGATCTGAATATATTGTCTAAAAAATTAATTTCGACAATATGTAAAATGAAAATATGCATGAGCTACTCTGAGCCGTCTCGCTTGGGGCATCATTTTGCTGCTTCTGACAGGGGCTCCAGCCACACACAGATCAGTCATGTTCAATCAGTAAAAAACGAGAGGCAAGGCAGCAGCGCTCACTGACCTGCTAATTGGTTAAGCAGCACCTCCTGTCTTTCCTCTTTGGGACGTCTCATCCCTTCTTTCATGTTAAGAGGACTGAAGACCCCATTCATAGCCGGAGTAGCATTACTGTCCTAATGGCATCTTCCAGCTTGTTTTTTACGCTCCACTCATTTCTCAGAAGTTCCAGTAGGCATATTTTCTGTTCACTCTAAGAGCAAGTCACCCCCTTGAGGGACTGTTTGGTGTTAACTCTTGGTTTTTGCAGAACTTTTCTGATAGGATAGATCCCAAAGGCAGAGCCAGTAGTGGTTTGTCATTCTGGCAAGCTGTGCTCTGGCGTGGAAACACAGAGAATGGATGTTTTTAAAGACAGCTCTTTGCAAAGCAGGTGTCATGCCCACACTTGGAAGTGAGCTATCATCAGCATTTAGTGTCTCACAGAAGTTGGTCTAGTGCTGCTGCTGGATCAGTGTTTTGCATCTATGAGAAGAGTGTTCTGTACACCAAACCAAAGTGTATTTTCTAAGATGCATGTCCACAGGAATGGGTGCTAGATGGTGTCTACAGATTCTGGAAGCTAAGCACATGGAGAGTTAGAAGCCACAGTTCTTCTAAGCATTACATGCTCTAGAATCTTGAGTTCTGTGTTGCAGAAGCAAGAGAATTCATAACCTCATTAATGTCTAGCTAATACACCTTGGATTTTTTTTGTGTCTTGAGTTTTCCTGGCTCACATTTTATTCATAGATCATGAGGCTTTGTTTATTGAACTGTCACTCTGCATATTTTTTCTTTGAAACAGATTTTTTTCTCTTTAGCATCTTGTCTTTTTTTTATGTGCAGATAATGAACACGTGTACATGGAGTTGTCACAAAAGCTTTATAAGTATTGTCCAAAAGAGTGGAAAAAAGAGGCCAGCAAGGTACGACAACACGAAGTCACTTGGGTGAGATTACATTTATGCGCGAAATTCTTTTTATTCTTTAAAGCTGTTTATTTTAGCTGTCACATTAGGAAAAAGTCTTAAGCAACAATTTCTCCAGTGGAGAATGAAAAGAGGAAATGAATTCTAGGTGCTGAAATGTCTTGTGGCTCGGGTGTGAATAGCTGACAGCACAAACCAATAGGTAGTAATGTTTCGGTAATCTTGGGGTAATGCTCTGGAGTGAAAAGCATGAGAAAGTATTTGCTTTTCTCCTGTGACAGTGTTGTCAAAACTTGTAGGAGTCTTTAGTAATTTTAAATTTGCCTTCTTAGAGTTCTTACATTCGAGCCTTTGTTGTTTTATCGTGCTGGAGTCTTTATGTAGTAAACATCAGTTTCATTTGAGTGCGGGAGCAGGCACAGGGGGGCTGTGTGGTTTCCCCATCACCCTGGTGAGTCAGGAATGAAATCACGTCTAATCCAGATTCTCCCATAGCAGTATAGGATTCTTGGGCTGCACTGGAAGGCGAACTTCAAAGCCGGCCACAGAGTAAAACACCCCAACGTTTAAGTAAACAAGCAGCATATTAGAATGTGGTGTGTGGAATGTTGAGGGAACAAGAGAGCATTTGTAATAGGGAGCAAATGGTCACCACAGGGGACAGAGCTGGGCCAGAAGCTGGATCTCAGCTAGAAATTTCCACGGCGTTTATTTTTATCTTCCCTTATGTTCCCATTGGCATCACCGCGGATGAGAATCCAAAGAGGGAGGGTGCCCTGTTTAGCCTTGTAACTTTCTGGTTGGACATGGACCTGGTGTCCGCATGGGACAACAGTGCCTAGTACAAGCTCCACATTCCAAGCAGATAAAACCTCTCTGTGTGGGGGAGTGTGCTTTGCAAGCGATGCCAGTGTGATTGCCTTTGAAGCCCGCGGTGGAGATAACTGCACACAGCTCACTGCCCGTGTCTCCGTCTTAGGGCATCGACCAGTTCGGGCCTCCCATGATCATCCATTTCCGGGTGCAGTACTATGTGGAGAATGGAAAACTGATCAGGTATGAAGACGAAGCACTCGTGAGCCTGGGCCTTGCTCTCCTCCACAGCATGTTTCCCTAACACACACTGGATACATCATGGTGTTCTTTACTTTCTTCTCCCGCTGGAATGTAAAGTCTACAACAGCAGCAGTTTGTTCATTTGTTCACTTGCACATTCATGTATTCTCGGTGTCTAAACACAGGGTACATTTGTTGCTGAACAAGTGTTTGTGGGCTAAATAAATAGTAGACTAAAGGTGACAATGTAATGTCACTGACTCACATTTCCACTCACAGTCCCCAAGAAGGAACTGTCACTGTTGTAAAAAGAGACTTGTTAATATGAGTCTATTCCGTCGTGAATTAGCTCAATACAGGAAATAACCAGGCCAGCTTGAGGATAACAATTATGTTTAATTGTTATAATGGGAAAACTCACACCACAAGAATGGGAAGCCCGACTTCCTGTGTCCAGCGGGAATGGCCCAGTGAGAGAGCACGCACCTGGTCCCTCTCCCTCTCTGTTTTTCTTCCTGGGCTCCAGGTAGCCTTGCCTTAACTGGATGTGATTGGTTAACAGAGTTTCCCCATCATCTCCTCCTTTTATCTAAACAAGATCGATCCAAACCCAATATAACTATATACAATAGGAACAGATACCAAATATAAAATTACAAACAATAAATAATATTAAGCAAGGAATGCATAACAAAAGTTTTACCAAACATTCTATTTCAAGGAGTCTAAATCTTACATTGAAATTAAGCTTGGCTAAATCATGAGGAAGGTAACTACAACTACCTAATCTTCAACCCCATTGAAGATTGGAGACGGGAAACAATATTACTTGAGTAAACAGGAAGTGCAATCGAGAAACTTCCAAATTGTGCAACAAATGACAGAGACAGCTGGCTACCTGGGCAATCACCCAAAGTCTCATTTGCAATTTTGAAGCAACTAACTTTGGCTAGGGCCTAACATAACTGACATACCATTTTCAAAGGCAAGAAACTTTTCAAAATTATCTTACCCTGTCTTGGCAGGATTTGACACTCCTGTTTTATCCATTAACGGATACTATGTATCTTTGTCAGTGGTTGAGGAATGGGCATTTTTTTGCCCAAAGGCCAGTTCTGCCAAGAAGAAAAGAAGCTCCCAGTGGAATGTCTTTGGGACACTCACTGTCAACATTCTCTCGGGAATAGATCAGTGTTGTCAGGAGCAAGTGTGTCTCACCACCACAGAACTCTAAGTTACATTAAATGCCATTTTCTACAGCTCTTTGAAGAGGTTGAAGATTATCTAGCTATACAGAATATAATCTCTATGTATCTAAAGAACCTGATTAGTCTAACTATAAATATGACAAACATAGATGACTATTGATCTATAATTCTTAATACCTATCTAACTTAAAGACTAAGACAATATGGGCTGGAGAGATGGCTCAGCAGTTAAGAGCATTGCCTGCTCTTCCAAAGGTCCTGAGTTCAATTCCCAGCAACCACATGGTGGCTCACAACCATCTGTAATGAGGTCTGGTGCCCTCTTCTGGCCTTCAGGCATACACACAGAAAGAATATTGTATGCATAATAAATAAATAAATATGAAAAAAGACTAAGACAATAAACAACTGTGCAATAAATGAAGACAATGACCTCCAAATGTAAACAATTTATAGGTATCTTGATCAGAGGTAGAAATGTACACTGCAATATGGTAAATATATATATATATATCAATGTATCAATACATAAACAATGTTTTAAACAGAGGTAGAAGCATACATTACATGCATACAATATTCAGTATAATTTAACTTTGTATCAACATACAAGAATCTATACCAATGTAATTGTCCGTAAACAATAACTCACAAATACCAATCTACTATCCCATCATCCAATTTTCCCCCATGACGAATGTGGTCCAGTCTTTCCCAGTTACTGTGGAGAATGTGTCTCGTCAGGAAAATTAAACAGTTCCATGCTTGCTGTCAAAAGCAATACTGGTCTAATGGAAGCCTGCAAGAGCCCCCCCCCCCAGCGTTTCCCAATGGTATCGGGTTGCCTTGTCTATCTCTTGTTGACCTACATTCATTGGTCCAGTGTCAGCCTTTGCCACACCTCTTACATATACCTGAAGACTGAGTCCTCCTATTCCTGTCATTCCCAGAAGAGGCATGATTCCTGGAAATCCGTTGCCTATTGATTTAAAGGATTGGTTTCTTAACTATACCTTTACAAGAAAAAGAGAAAAGTTTGCCTTCACAGTGCCTACTTATAATAATTCTCAGCCTACTAGGAGATACCAGTGAGTGGACTATCCTCCCACAGGGAATGCTCAATAGCCCTACTCTATGCCAATACTTTGTAAGTCAGCCATTAGAAATAATAAGTAAGCGATTTTCTAAGTCTATAATTTACCATTACATGGATGACATTTTGCTATCTGATTCAAACATAGATACTTTAGAAAGAATGTTTAAAGAAGTAAAGGTAGTTTTACCTAAATGGGGATTACAGATTGCTTCTAAAAAATACAGAGAGGAGATTCTGTCAATTATCTAGGTTATAAAATAGGTTTCCAAAAAATTAGGACACAAAAGGCACAAATTAGGAGAGACCGGTTATGGACTCTTAATGACTTTCAAAGATTGTTAGGAGACATTTCCAGTCTGCTACCGGCTGTTGGATAACACCTGATCTAATGATTCATTTAAACAAAACCTTAGATGGTAATAAAGATTTGAATAGTCCCAGAGAATTAACAGCTGAAGCGGAAAAGGAACTGACAATGGGTGAGGAAAAATTACAGGAGGCACATGTGGGTAGGGTGAATCCAAATCTTAAATGTATCCTAGTCATATTGCCTTCCAGAATTTCTCCTATGGGAATTTTAATGCAGAGGGAAGATATTATTTTAGAATGGATCTTTTTACCACATAAACCAAGTAAAAAATTTAAAACTTATGTGGAAAAAGTCTCTAAATTAATTATAAAAGGTAAATTGAGACTTCGTCAACTAGCAGGTATAGACCCATCAGAAATTATAGTGCCTTTCACTACTGATGAAATAAAAAAGTTATGGGAAGACAGTGAACCATGGCAAAGAGCTTGTGCTAATTTTTTGAGAGAAATTAATAGCAACTATCCCAAAAGCGATAGACTTAACCTTGTAAAGAGAACTTCTTGGATTCTTCCTCAAATTGTACGTGATACTCCAATAACTGGAGCCCATACATTTTATACTGATGCTAATAAATCAGGGAAGGCAGGTTACAAATCAGACAAATTGAGTAAGGTGGAACAAAGCCCTTATACTTCTGTCCAGAAGGCAGAATTATATGCCATTCTCATGGTGCTAAGGGATTTTAAAGAACCTCTTAATATAGTTACGGATTTGCAATATGCAGAAAGAGTTATCTTGCATATTAAAACTGCTGAATTTATACCAGATAATACAGAATTGACTTCATTGTTTATCCAAGTGCAAGACATGATCAGGAATAGGCTTTGTCCTATGTATATAACACACATCCGATCCCATACTGGTCTGCCAGGTCCTGTAGCACAAGGTAATGCAGAAATTGATCAATTGTTGATTGGAAGCGTGTTGCAGGCCTCTGAATTTCATAAAAAACATCAAGTTGATAGCAAAGGTTTAAAGAAAGAGTTTTCTATTACATGGCAACAAGCTAAGGAGATTATAAAGAGATGCCCTACTTGCTCTTTCTATAATCAAACACCACTACCTGCAGGGACTAACCCAAAGGGTATTTAAAGGAATAAAATCTGGCAGATGGACGTGTTCCACTTTGCAGAATTTGGCAAATTAAAATATGTACACCACACCATTGACACTTATTCAGGTTTTCAGTGGGCAACTACTTTAAGCTCAAAAAAGGCTGATTCAGTTATCACACATCTATTAGAAGTTATGGCCATCATGGATATACCTGCACAGGTAATGGCCCAGCTTATGTCTCTAAGAAAATGAAACGGTTTTTTGCCTATTGTAATATTAAACATGTTACAGGTATACCACACAATCCTACAGGGCACCAAGCGTCGCAAATTAGCTCGATAACGGGAAATAACCAGGCCAGCTTGAGGATAACAATTATGTTTTTAATTGTTATAATGGGAAAACTCACGCCACAAGAATGGGAAGCCCGACTTCCTGTGTCCGGCGGGAATTGCCCAGCCAGAGAGCACACACCTGGTCCCTCTCTGTTTTTCTTCCTGGGCTCCAGGGTAGGGTAGTAAGTTGGTTATAAACAACTTTTTAGAACAAGGACATGATTGCCATTCCTGGAACAGGCAGCACAGAACCATTTGGAGTTAAGGTTACAGGTGGGGCATAGCCCACCCCATCTCTGAGAAACAGAGGTTTCATCATAAACAGAAATAAACCTATTTTGTCCTTACTAGAAGATGGGGGCAGGCTGGGTTCTCACCACCCTACCATGAACCACCTGACAGCATGAAGTCAGTGTCATAAAAGGCAACGCTAAAAGGTGCCCTGTCTGTGGGAAAGGGATTCCATAGATGCTTTCTTTCTAAGCTCTTTATTCTTTGGTCTTAGTTGAAATAGACCATTATGTTTCTGTTACCTGCCGGTGAGCTGTGACCTCAGGAAAACAGTCTGAAGTAGGGAGACCTGTGACCTCGCTGAGAGCATGCGTGTCTGTGGTCGCTTTCCTTAATTGCAAAGCTGTCCTATTTGCCAGGAACATTTCTGTAGAGTCAGCTCGATGCCCTGTGACCCACCCACCCCTGCCACCACTAGGCCAGCACTTTCTACTCATCTCAGGCGAGACTGAGTTTATTTCTGGCTGGAGTGGATTACAGAGCGTGCGCTGTTAGTGTTTCCTCTTGGGGGAAGCATCATGGTTGTCATGGCATGCCTGGGAAAACACTCTGTAAGACAGCATCCTCTTCCTGTAACTCAGGGCAGGTCCATTCTTCCTCAGCCACAGGAGAGTAACAGACCACTAGTGTGTGGTGTTCGCCGACAAGCGTTTTAAAGTGCTTTAGAGCATTTGGAGCAATCCAAAGAGCATCAGTCAGGTTTGTTCCCATTGAGTGGTATGCACAGCATTGATGTGCAGGGGAAGGATAGACATTAAGCAGACTGCCAATGCCCAGCTTCCAGCACGGCCACTCTGTGTTCTGTGACATACTTGTCTTATTGGAGTGGAATTCCTCAGACTTCCCTTTCTTTGAACAAATCAAAGGCTGTGAGCCTTAGAGTGTGTTTTTGGCATCTGGGCCTTCTGACTCCTGCAGCCCCCTGAGGTGGTGATCTGGTCCCAGCTTGGGCCTTCCGCCCTTGGTGACGTGGGTACAGGGAACAGAAGCCAAGGATGTCTTCCACCAGATACAGAGTGAGATTTGGGTTCTGTTGACACGTGTTTGTGCTATTCCCCCAAAACACGACGGCTGTTTTCTTGTGTTCTAGTGACCGAGTTGCGCGGTATTATTACTACTGGCATCTGAGGAAACAAGTCCTGCACTCTCAGTGTGTGCTCAGAGAGGAGGCCTACTTCCTGCTGGCGGCCTTCGCGCTGCAGGCTGATCTCGGGAACTTCAAAAGGAATAAGCACCGGGGAAAGTACTTTGAGCCAGAGGCTTACTTCCCGGCATGGGTAGGTACTGTCTGCATTCCCCATCCTGCCCATTCAGGTGCACCACCTTCTTTAAGAGATGAACCTGTGGTTTCTGGGGACAGTGAAACCCCTCACGATGCCCAAGTACGGGAGCTTGGTGCACTGCAGGTCTTTACCAGTCTTCTCATAGCTGAGGAGGCTCCCGGGCCAGCCTAGATGCTGGGGACCGCAAGCGTCCACAGCCCCCTGCTGGGTGTGCGTGGTGATGGCACTCACGATCCTCCTGCTGATATGCGTTTTCTTTGAGGAAAAAATGGTGGCTTCTCCAGATGAGGTCATTCACAGTTTTAATGGGCTGAGAAAAGAAACCTAAATCAACTTTTGGCTCTGCCCTCTGTGTCCTTCCCTGCCAGTCGAGGAGCCACCCCCTTCTGTGGGTGAGAAGGGAGATGTAGGTCAGCAGGCTCCCTGGCCTGTCGGGTTGCCATGCTAACCGCAGGCCACTCTGGCCCTCGCCTCCAAGTCCTGCGCTCTGGCTCAGGCTCATTCTGCAGCAGTGGTCACAGAACAGTGGGTCACCTGCGTCTACAAAGCAGCCACACCTGGCTTGCTTCCTGTCTCGGGAAAGCTTGAAAAGGCCAAAGATAGGCCAAGTGTTTTTGATTTTTCTAGCTTCTTCCTCCCTGTGTGCATACCTTGGTCCAGCTCCGCCTGCCTGCTTCCGCTCAGCCATGCACATTGCCTGATTTAGCAGACACTTTTTGCTGAGTTTTTCTACTGCACGTGGCACTTGGCCATTTACACAGGGAGATTTCATCCTGATCACTGCTTTTCATGACTACTGTCACAAAATGCAGGTGACCCCTAAATATGGTTACACAGTACATAGCCATGCAGTCCTAAGTACTGCAAACTCAGAGCACCCCGATTCACACTCCTTTCCGCCACACCTCCACAGAAGTAGCCGACCTCCATACTCCTGGTATAGAGTGCTGGACGTTGCCATTGGCCCAGTTGCCCAGAACCTGGCTGGCATCACATGAACTCTGCTTGGCACTCGGCCTCCTCCATGTCCCACCCAGCGACAGCAGCAACCTCTGACATGGCCACTCCGTTACCTGTCACCCTTTTTAGTCCCGAATCTTGTTACTGTTGTTTTCGTCCATGTCCCCTGCATCCCCTCCCTTCAGCGGTCCTGCCATTTGAGTACTGGGTCTCAGCACACCGGGTGGCACTGTCCTTGCTTCAGTGTTCCGCAGATTACACCTGAGGGAACTGAGCCTGCAGCAACTCCCCAGTTCCCTGTGGTGGGAAGTCCCGGTGCCCAAATGTGAAATTCCGGGATCTGGCTCCCACTGCCCCCTCCAGCTCTTCTTAGCTGCTTGTTCTGCACCTTAAACTATGTGTTCTAGCGTCACCCAGCCAGTGACTTACCTGTATGTCTGCCTGGCATCACCCAGTTAGTGACTTACCTGTATGTCTGCATCGTTACTGTGATGTTTCACACCTTGAGCCTCTCCTCTTTTTTGTTGTTTGTTTGTTTGGCTGGTTGACTGGTTGGCTGGTAGTTTTGTGTTTTGTCACAGGCTTTCACTGTGTGACCTGGCTTTCCTGGAGCTCTCCACGTAAACCAGGCTGGTTTGGCACTCACTGAAATTCTCCTGCCTCTTCCTCCTGAGTGCTGGCATTAAAAACCTGTCCATTGGGCTGGAGAGATGGCTCAGCCGTTAAAGGCTAAGCTTACAACCGAAATATAAAAACCTGTCCACGCAGCACCACACCCAGCAGTGGCCTCTCTTCTAGTTCCTTTAGCGTGTGAAGCCACTCCCGTTGTTTCAGCCAGCTGACTCCTGATCCTTGGAAATCAGCTTCTGCGGGGTGGGTGTTCCTGCTGGGGTATCCAGCAGTGTGCCTCGTGTTCCTGCACTATACACAAGAAGGTCCTCTACATACGTGCCATCATTCATCTGTCCCCAGATAATCTGTTCACTGCTTGTCCCAAAAACTGTAGTATTTCTTCAAATATTATAAGGGACAAGGATGGCTGTAGCCATGTCTGTTTTCGATTGACATTCAGTGTTTGGTTATCGGAGAGAAAGTATGAGGTGCCAGCATCTCTTGCTGTTGGTAGCAGGGTTTGCAGTCTCTGCTGTCATCAGATGCCTGAGCTTGGTCACTTCAGTCCACATTTCCAGATAGTGTGTCACAGCCTCAGTGGCCAGGCCACCAGCGTTCCTCTCCTTGAGGACATCCGGATCATCCACTTGGGGATCCTTACAAAGAGTGTCTTCATGTGTTTGGGACCTGGCAGAGACAAGCTCGGTGTGCTGTCGCAGGTGATCTCCACACAGGAGGAGCCAGAGAGGAGAGGCTGTAACTCCAGCAAAACTTGATAATGGCCCTATCATGTATAATTTGTTGTTGTTGTTATTGTTTTAAGACAGGGTTTCTCTGTGTAGCCTGGCTGTCCTTCAGCTCTCTATAGACTGGGCTGGCCTCAGATCTACCGCCTCCCGAGTGCTGGGTTTGAAGGCGTGCCATATATAATTCTTTATGAAATGAAATTCAACATGAGAAGCAAATACCATATTTGAAAAGCCACATTAAAGCTAGAAACTCAGAAGTATTTTCACTCCTGTTTGAAGCATTTCCTTTTGCTCACATTGCCTCCACCTTTTCGTCTTTTCAGATCCATGTGAAATCAGGTAGGGCATTCTCAGCACCTATCAGCCTGAAGCTGCTGGGTCCTGTGTGTCTTTGACACCCACGGAATCTGAGCCTGAACAAATCACAATGAACATTGAGTTGAAACAGTTTCCTCACACATTTACAAGTAGAGTTCCTGGCCTCTTGTGCGAAAACCAGAAGTGTTCCAAAGAACCCTGCCTGCTCCTTTACCTTCCCCAGACGCACATTTACAGTCTTGTGTTCCGTGTGTGTGACGGTGGGAGTGAACAGGAGCCAGAGCCTGCAGATGTTCTGACATAGGTGTTTTTTATGGTACCCACCATTTTGGGACTATAATCCGTGAAGTGTATGAAGTTACACCAGATTGCACGGGATTTTTCCCCACTTTGGTGATTGTTAAAACAAGGAAAAACTGTTTTTCCCATTGGTATTTTTCTTCTACCAAATGGACCTGTAGCTTATAATGTTAGCCAGTTCCTCCCAGTAGCATAACAAGACAGTGAAAAGAGAATAAAATTAAAGTTTTCTAATGGAAATCAGCCAGTTTATGTGGCCTGTTTTAGCTTCTCATCCTTTTGTCGTTTGTGGGGACCGGTGTTCCAACAGGTTGTTTCCAAGAGGGGGAAGGAGTACATCCTGAAGCACATTCCGAACATGCACAAAGACCAGTTTGCGCTGACGGCCTCAGAGGCTCATCTGAAATACATCAGAGAGGCCGTCCGACTGGACGACGTAGCCATCCATTACTACAGGCTGTACAAGGTAGGAAAGTCCTAGGCCCCGCCCCTGGGATAAGGTCACCTAAGCACTGCACAGCTGTAGAAAGAGCTTCTCTTGGCTTGCCCTTGGTTTCCACAGGTCAGGCCAGATGCCATCTTGATCCAGCCTGGAAGCTAGATGGAGGATTCCTTAAATGTTTGTAACAGTATGGTAACAGATGGCTGTAGATCGTGAATCTGCCTCTTCGGTGCTTGTCCTGTAGTTTTTTTTTTTTTATGTCCTTTATTTAGATTATTTATTTTTTAGTTATTTATTATTTTATGTACATTGGTGTTTTGCTGGCATGTAAGCCTGTGGGAGAGTGTTGGGTCCTGAAGTTACAGACAGTTGTGAGCTGCCATGTGGGTGTTGGTGTAATGGTACAAATAAAAACAGCCCCATTCCCCGAGGGGCAGCAGTGGGCAGCAGGCCATGAGGGGCAGCAGGTCTCAGACAGGGAGCTGCAAGGCGGGTGAGAGATAGAGATGGATAGGCACACCATGCAGAGGAAGTGGATATTTATTTAGTGGGTTATGGAGGGGAAAGGGAAAGGGGGAAGAACAGAGAGAGAGGAGAGGAGAGGAGAAGAGAAACTGCCTCTTCAGGAGAGAGATGGAAAAGGAAGGAGCTCAGGCTGGAAGCAATGAAGATCTGCTTGCCTCGGAGGACTGGGGTGGGGGAGTAGGCGGGGCTTGTCTCTTAAAGGGACAGGACAGACCATTACAGTTGGGAATTGAACCCAAGGCTCCAAAAGAGGAGTCAGTGCTCTTAACCACTGAGCCATCTCTGCAGCCCCTATTCCTTAGTTCTCTTTCTGCTTTGAAGAGTAACCCTGCAATCCACTTGGTAGACATTATTTTTGTATTCCTCCAAGCGAAGCCTGCCTTTCTCATTCACCTCCGTTGAGGTCCTTTAATTGCAGGAATGTCCCCACAGCAGCCAGTGCAGACCGAGCACGGTATTCCTCATTGTTTAGTTCAGACGCCCACCACTTTGCAAGAAGTGTGTGCTCATTTTACAGGCCAGGAAACTTGAGGCTTAAGGAAGTTAAATAATTCACTAAGGCTGCAAAACCAAGCGGCAGACTGTGGATTCAGCCCGGGCGCCTCGATGACAGTGTGTGTAAGTCAAGCACTGCTCACACTCGGGTGCCTTAGTCTCCTTTGCAGCCCGTGTATCCCTAGCCCTGTTTTTCTGTCCTGATACGGACCACACAGTCACAGAGCATTGGGGGAGGAGTGCTCTGCTGTGCACACACTCATGCCGGGCTTCAGCATCTTCTTGCCTTCTCTCCCTGCCCCCCACCCATCTTCCCTATCCTTACAAGTGCTGTTCTTTGACTAGAACTGGATTCTCCTAAGTACTCAAGGTGTGTTTACAAGCCCAATGGGATGAAGTTGTTAAAACATGGTCAGTAGGTCTTAACTGTGAGGTTGAACACAGTTTGGCTCTTTACTGTGTGACCCTAGGCAAGCATTTAATATCTCTGTGCTGCAGATGTCCCATGGCTTAAAGGATCACTAGAACCTACCTACCCCTTAGAACTGCAGCCTAAAGGAACTGATGAGGGAGCCATGCTTAAAACAGTGTCTGTCACGTGTCAAGCATAATGTTCAACGAGTTATTTCATTAATATGTTTGCTGTCTCTACCACATCCTTTGTGATGAGATTAGTATAACTGAACCATTGCATGTGTGTATGCGCGCATGTGTGCATGGAGGGGGGTGTTTGGTCATATTGCTGGGTAGTCTTCCCAGCTGCTTCCAAACCTCAGCACACACCCCCTCCTTTGCTCTGACCCTCAGAGTTAACACCTCACCATCTAGGGAGGCCGTGGAGTTAGTTCCCTATGATCTGTCTAAGTTCCTAAAGGGCTGACTCGCTTTTCCTAAGGGGTATCCTTGTGACACCCCACTTTACACGAGACAATTCCAGTAAGTGGCATCTGGAACAATCTGTTCATATTTTGAAGTGCATTAGAGATACAAATGATATGTTGGACAGACTGTGGTCTTGGAATGAGGTATCAGTTAGAGGCCCTGGGGATCCTGGGCAGCTGTACTGGTCACGGGCCATCTGTTGAGTAAGAATGACTCTGTGGCCTGTGAAGGCCATGCAGTAACGGGCTTGAAATAGCAAGGCGGGACACCTATGACATTACCAAGTGTTTAGAAATTGACCATTGCTTTTTGTCTTATTTGCTGGGGAAATTTGCTAGCTTAAAGAAGCTTGATAAGGAATTAGTCTTTCAGTAAAATTAATATATACAACTTAATCTTTTGAGGGTGCGTGGGGGCAATTTGCTTAGTGCATGGTTCTACGTTGCGTAGAATATGCCTTGACTGCTTTAAAAGAGGCTTACCAGAGCTGTAACTGAAGTGAGTGGTAGACTACCGGATAGACCCCTCCTGTCTGGAAAGTTCAAATGGCAGCCATTAAATCTGCTTCATTAGGGGCCACTTATAGAAGGGAAAGGGCAGAACAGGGAGCATTCCCAAGGAAACCGTTTGGTGCCTGTTTTCTCCATGCGCTCCTCAGGCATGCACACAGTATTGTTTGGAAGCCAATCTTATTTCAGAAGCACGGGCACAGCCTGGGGAGGGAAACCGACCTGAGGTTGTATGCTGATGGAGCAGGCCCACAGAACCTGACCCTGCAGGTGCCTTTCTTGACATAAAAATTGATTAGCTGGGAAGAAGTAATCCAACCTAGTAACAGGTCAGTTTCTTCTCTCTATTTCAGGCAAGAACATAATTTCTAATACTTCTTCCCGTGTTCCTGAGAAAAACTGGCCTTAAGCTTAACAAAGATCTAGGGCCTGAAGAGATGGCTTAGTTGTTTGGAGTACTTGTTGCTCTTTCAGAGGACCTGGATTAGATGCCCGCCACTCACATAGTGGCTCACAACCATCCATAACTTCAGTTCCAGGGCATCCAACACCCTCTTTCAGCTTCTGCCAGCCCACAGCACATACACACACACAGGCAAAATACCCATGCATGTAAAACAAATCTAAAAATATTTTTAAACTTAAAGATTTGATAATATTCATTTATTATTTTGAGATAACTTGTAAAGAAAATATTAGTAACTTTTAAAGCTTCATGGCTTACTCATTACATATAAATCCTTAAAGATTTGCCCAATCTGAGCACATTTTTTAATTGTAGTATTGTTTTTCTTATAGTTAAAATGGCTTCAGTTTTATAGTTTCTATACATACACACATAATAGTAGAATGTATATTGGCATGTATCTGCAGACTAACAATATAAATCTTCTGTGGGCAAGCCGTGAGTGTTTGGTCACTTGTCTCTCCTTTTGGCTTCAGGGATAGGGAGCTGGGAGAGTTACCCGATTTGAAACCTGTAAGCCTGTCAGATCCATCTTATACTATAACTGGACCCCTGAATCAATAGCGTAGCGTCCAACAGTAAGTGAGCACAGAGTGGAAGGAGACAGTGATTGAAAATGGAAAGGCAGCAGGAAGCGCCTTGCTGTCCAAGTTCTCAGCGACATTAGTATTTAGAATAGTCTCAGAAGTGGAAGTTGTGTATACAGTGCTGAACACTAAGGCCTGGGAACCTAAGGAGTCGGAAATAAAGAGAATAATTGGTTTAATAAATACTCAAGATTTTAAGTCTTGCAGGAAACCAAGGATGTGAAAGATTTGAGCAGTTATTTTAAGAAAACAAAAACCTAATTCTGAAAAGTATCTTTTTGTTTCTTCATTACTCAGTTGTTTATTACACAAGGAAAACCAGTTTTTCATAAAATTCTGTTCCCCCAGGATAAAAGGGAAGTTGAAGCTTCACTGGCCCTGGGGTTGACCATGCGGGGAATACAGATTTTTCAGGTTTGTGAAGGGGAGAGGGAAGAGTATCAGATGGTGGTGGTCTTACTCCAGGGAATGCTTGTGTGAACCTGCTAGGCTCAGTCCTCATCTCCTGTGGGTCGGCACAGAGGTGGGTGATGTAAGTCATGGATGGAGCGGCTCCACCCGCCTTGACAGTGGTCGGTCCCCCTTAACAGAAAATGCAGGGTGGAAGACGGGCCCAGTCCCGGCACTCCAGAGCCTCACTATCCAAACTTTGCTCCTAGCATAGAAAACTCCTACCCAATGATTCTGTGTCTTTTACAGTTTTCTGATACACAGCGTCCCATACGTGGGTGGGAACTGTCTCTGGTAGGCGCTTTAGCTTTGCATCAGGGGCTGGGAGGAAGCAACGCTTTCGAAGAAGATAGAAAGATGTCTTATCTTTGATCCAGGAAAATATCTGGAAGTCTCATTCCCTTGGTTACCCAGTCTCTGAGTCTTTTGGACTTCCTATTTAAATTCAGGGATAAGACCAAAGGGGAAATTGCCCTGGGAGTTCTCCAGAAAGGGTTGAGGACTCTTTCAGATTTTAATTACTGAATCTTTGTTTGCTTTGAGGTGAGTCAGCAGTTTTAAGATATCTGTTGTTTCCCCTTAACTCCTCATGTGCTGACATTCTTTTCCCACAGAATCTAGAAGAGAAACAATTGCTGTATGATTTCCCCTGGACAAATGTTGGGAAGTTGGTATTTGTGGTAAGTATAAAGTAACTAAAAAAAGAGGGGTGGAGAGGGGAAAAAGAAGTCTTCATGGTTCTTTTTGAGAATCTGGGGGTTTCATTTTGAAAAATACTGTGTCCAAGAGCAAAAGTCGTCCCGTTTTTTAAATGGGGTCAGGGATGGTTGGTTATTTTGTTTTCTTTTTAATCTAAGCTAAATGGGTGAAATTTAAACTGGGTGAAATGACTCCGCATGGAGGGCTTGAAGCCAAATTTAACAACCTGAGTTAACTCCCTGGGACCCACCAGGTGGAAGGAGAGGACCTGATCCTACAGGCTGTCCTCTCACCAGCCCCAGAAACGCACAGTGGCTCGTGACCCCTCACAACATCCACAAAATAAGTGTTTAAATGTAAAAAAGCTGACAGCAATTTCCTTTCTTAAGTATTCTCGTGACTAAAGTTATTTATGTCAGAAGCAAATTAGAACCAAAGAATTTCATCTGTGAGTCCAGTTCCTGCCACATCGCCGTGAGTAATTTAGATTGCAGGGAGAAAGTGAAGGAGAAAATAGTAGTCCGCCACATGGAATTGTATTTCAAACTCCATAGCAGAGGAGTTGTCGGCACATGGAGTAAATGGCTCAGCGTGTAGACTGTTGGCCTAGGAAGTTCGGAATGCAACATGAAATTGAAAAAGGTGTTTCCATGAATGCCAGACCATTTAACCTTCAGCTCGCCATTTCCAGTGGTCCGCCGTAAGCAATGGGGAGAGCAGTAAGGACTGACATAGGTTCTATGAGAACAAAGTCTCGATTCTTCAGTGTCCCTACTCTACCAGCCATATTCAGTGTGTGGTAGCAGTCCAAGAATTACAAAAATTACTGTCATGTGTGTCTATATGGAGGTCACATATATCCATAATCCTACTGAGTTCTGAAACAGTCGAGAAAAGTAGACCAGGAAACGCTGTAAAAGATGTGTAGACACGTATTCCTTTCTGTCACCCAGAGGGCCTGCGCAGACAGAGGGCCATTTTCCCTGGTTGGAGCGGAACACTGGCCCGCGCAGCAGGCCTGACTCAGCACTGCCTTAACTCCTTGAGCACCGACTTCTCTGGCCTCACTCACGCGCTACGTAGAGCCCACTCCTCGCTGTGCTCTCATGGTCTGGCCCTTTTTAAGTCTCTTTAGGGTTCTCTGACCGTGACCCCTGAAACTCCCACCACATCACCCTTACCTAGAGTCTTGTTGAAGGTTTCTCAGCCTCATTTCCCTCCCCGAGAGCTTTATCAATTGGCATGGATACCAGGAATCCATTTCCCAAGTCTCCCAGCCCTGCCTACATGCGACCTTTAGCAAGAGACTCAGTTTCTCTCCACCTTGGCATTCCTCTCAAATAGTGATAGTCTGGTCTTCTACCAAGTGGCAGACTTCTTGTGAGGGTTAGATGAATTGATGCATGTTTAATGCTTACTAAATGTCAGTTATTGCCGTCCCAACATTGTGGTCCAGTAAATCCAAGAGTCAATGGTTTAAAAACATAAACGCAATCTGTATGTGAGTTTTGGTCCCCTGTTCCTCTGCTCCAGCTCCACCTCCTTTCATTTGCTACATTAAGACGTTGGGATTGTGTCTGGAGGGATCTCTTGTGCTGGGCCCGCCCTGTCCCACTGTCAGGGTTTCCCAGAGACCCTGGGTAGAACCCACCTGAGTTTGGTATTCTCTGTCCTTCGACAGCTCTGAAGGAGAAAAAACAATGATTTGTCCCTCAGAACTGTCAGTTCAGCTTCACACATCTGTGAGAATCTTAGTTTAACAGTGTAGGGGACGGGCTGCAGAGATGGCTCAGCAGCTGAGAGCACTGACTGCTCTTCCATAGTCCTAGGTTCAATTCCCAGCACCCACATGGCAGCTCACAACTGTCTGTAACTCCAAGATCTGACACCCTCACACAGACATACATGCAGACAAAACACCAATACACATAAAATAAAAATAAATAAAATAGCTTAAAAAAAAGAAAAGAAAAAAGAGTTTAGGGGACTTTGGCCGTTGGGGGAGTTTTCTACCATAATTTGATTTGCTCTTTTTCTCCACAGGGCAAGAAGTTTGAGATTTTGCCCGACGGCCTTCCCTCGGCCAGGAAGCTGGTCTATTACACGGGGTGTCCCACACGCTCCCGGCATCTCCTGCAGCTGCTAAGCAATAGCCACCGCCTCTACATGAACCTGCAGCCAGTCCTGCGCCACCTCCGCAAACTGGAGGAGAACGAAGGTGGGACGGGTGGGGTGTTGTTGTGGGTCCCCCTTGGGAATAGCAAAGACTGCTTTGTCCCTGCTAGCTTCTTACTCTCCCCACCAGAAACGGGAATTTTTAAGCACCTCCAGAATGGAATTCTTAGAGACAGGGACTAGAGATTCAGAGCTCAGTTCCATTCTTGTCTCTGTCCAGGAGGCCCTCCCACTGAGCAGCTCCCCAGCCTCATCTATTTAGGGTTTCTAGCCCCAGCCTGAAAAGCTTGCAGAGGGCTAGGATGGAACCTTCTGCATCAGAGTCTGACCGCACCGGGCCATGGCCTTGCTGTCTACAGGAAGCTGCAGTTCCTTCTAACGTGATGCTTTCCTTAGGCCCAAGTGGCAGTGAAGATAGATCACAGCTTCTCTGATTGACAGCAGGGAGACCCTCAAGTGACCCTATAATAATAAAAACGGGTGGAGGCTTTTTCCACCCAAGGAGTTTGCCTACAGCCGCAAGGTGGTTTCTTGGAGAGGCGGTGAACCTGAAGAGTGTGTTTGCGGTCCTAGCACTTTCCCAAGAAGAGGGAGAACTGTGTGGGAAAGGAGGCAGTGTTGAGACCTCCGGTTAACAGATTCTATCTTTGTCATCAGCTATGACACCCTGGGGCTCCTCTGCTTAGTAAATACCAGCTTCTCAGCCCCAAATGCGGTTTGCTGAGCATTGCTTTCAGTTTGTTCCACAAAGTCCTATTGTGGTCATTGTCAGTAATCAGATTAGAAGCGGAATGTCTGCCTGGGCCTCAGCACCCAGTGGTCCATGCTTTAGCTCTAGGGAACAACCGCTGACTCCTGCTCCTGTGGAAAGGGACAAGGACCTGTCCACCCTCTAACAGCGCAGCCTTAAAGACGACATGCATCTGATCAACTTTAAAGCCAGGCATGGCCAGATGTGTGCGGAGAGTCCTTCAGTCTACAGTGAGGAGACCGTGAATCTCTCCGTACCATCTGCCACTGTGACTCTCCAGTGTCCTGGGCTGTTGCTGCAGACTGCCATTTTCCCATCAGCCTAACCAATATGTCCCTCTGGGCGGGCATGAATATTAAGAGGGATCCTCTCAGGGACAAAAGCACCAAGGAGGAGCCTGTGGGAACAGCTGACTCAGCTGGGTATAGAGCCCATGATTTTCCACATCTGCCCCATTCCTAAGTGGCCACTGTGGCACCTTAAAAGAGGTTTATCACATCAGTTCTCAACCCAAAGCATTTAGTGATGCAGAAGACCTTGAGTGGAACCCTCGGGAGTCTGATAGGTATGGTGAGGTCACAGAGGACACCGAGCTCATGGAGGCCAGGGCACGGTCCCCTTGACGTGTTAGAACCTAAGGGAACAAATGTTTCAGTTCACTCTGCTGCCAGAGCAGAGGTCTGGTGATCACCACGCTGGTGATGCAGAGAGAATGTCTGGGAAGTCCAGACAAGGCTGGGCATCTGGCAGGGACTTCCTGATGCCTCATCTGGAAGAGCAAGGAGCAGGCGCAGGAGACTAGAGGAGACTCCCACGGTCACATTTGCCCATTAATAAGGATAGAGCTGTCACAGCCTCGTCACCTCTGAACAGCCCCACAGCTTACATTGTCTCAACACTGATGAAATTTCAACCTGAGTTGAGCATAATAGGGGACTGGAGAAATGATAACGGTACATGTTGCATCTTTTATTTGGTTCAGTTCAAATAAATGGTGGGAGCAGTATTCTTATAAAAAAAAAATACAGGCACTGGTGAGGCATGCCTTTAATCCCAGCACCTGGGAGGCAGAGGCAGGCGGATCTCTGAGGTCAAGGCCAGCCTGCTCTACAGAGCTAGTTCCAGAACAGCTAAGACTGTTACACAAAGAAACCCCATCTTGGTGCGGGGGGGGGGGGGGGGGCGATGTTGTTTGTTTATTTTTCCTACTTAGAGTTACCTTCAGGTCTGAAAAAATTCTCACACCAAGTTTCTGTGAGCTAGGTTTATTTCGGATTTACTAATCCACATGTAAGGGCTTTATCATTTTCACCAGAAAAGCCCTTTTTTGCATTTGGTTGAACATAAAAAGAAGGGGTATTCTTAAATTTCATTTCTACATGCCTTTTTAAGATACTACTGTTTCACCGTTATTATAGAAAAGATCACAAGAATACTTCCTTGGGGTTGAGAGAAGGAAAGTATGCCTTGTGTCTTTAAAATATCATCTAGCCAGTCGGTGGCGCTTGCCTTTAATCTCAGCGTCAGCTGAGGCAGGCGATTCTCTGTGAGTTCGAGGCCACCCTGGTCTACAAAGTGAAATCCAGGACACTAGGGCTGCTACACAGAGAAACCCTGTCTTGAAAAAAAACAAACAAACAAAAAACATCATCTAAAGTTACTAGAACACATTCTTAGGTCCCAGATCAAGAAGTCACACTTACACATTATATTCCAAAATATAGTCTGAAAAAACCTGTGTTCTCCCGGCTCACTCTGTAGAAGGCTTGGTGTTCTGATGATCTGGCCATGAGCTCTTGTGGTCAGAAGGAGGCAGGGGACTGTGAGCTGCATCCCCAGGCCTCCTTTCTTTCTCCTGCCACCCATTGCCTCCGGAGAGCGGGTGGGGTGCAGGTTCAGGGCTTTGTGCAGACAGAAGGGCTGCAAGTGTTTCCACTTAGCCAAGAAGCAAGACAAGTATGTCCATTAGCAGGCCCCCAAGATCCCAATTAGTCTGCTAGTCTAAAATTACATCAGCTTAATGTTCCCCAAATGTACTCTGTCCTTAACATTGGTCAGCTGTGTTTCTTTCTCATCAGTTTTAAGGAAGCTAGACTGTTTCTTTTAAATTTTTCTCACCTGAAACATAAGATTTCAGCTATGAGCACCACCCCTTAGTTCAGCTGCTCATTTTTGCGTCCTTTTTTGGCTTTGTAAGTCCATTGTATATTGAGCTCAGTGTTCTAAGAGAAATTCCTGAAGTCTGGCTTTCCAGTATCTGCTTTGACTGCTTCAGCCAACAACAGCGATCTGTTGAATATGAGGATTTTTACCAATCGAAGGTCACCTGGGTGTGGCACGAAGCCATTAGTGATGACCATGGTAAATAGTGCCTCACTTTTTTGGCCAAACTGGAGAAAGTCATCCTTGGTTTACTTGAGAAGCTAAGTTTTAGAATCTTTTGAAAGAAATTTTCTGAATAGCTTTGTCTTGTTGGGTTTAGCAACTGAAGGTAACAGGAGACCAAATTGAACAAATGGACACAAAATGAACAGCAGTTAGCATATTGAATAACTATTCATTGAATGTTTCTAGAATCGTCTGTGGAGGACCAGATTTTGATATTTAACATGCTGTTATCTGCCAGCTTTGCAAAATGTAGAATCCCATAGTGGCTGCCGTGGCAATATCACCATCACGCTGCAAGGTGATAGGTGTTCTCAGTCACTGAATTTATTTTACTGTGGAATGGTAGCAGTCTGCAGACAGGGAGTAAGTGACACGCCATGACACTCGGAAGAGCTCACTTCTCTGGTGTCTGAAGCTTCATAACTGGCCATTCTAAAGTCCCGCCAAGGGACTGCTGCGCTGATGTTTACTCCCCGTATTATAGTTCCTACGACAAGCGCCAGCTCCCAGAATTCCTCAGTCACTAGATTCAGAGAGGCTGCCCTTGATCTCAGCCTGACACTCTTCATGCTCTCTGCCTTGGTTGAGCGTGCTACTGAGCTGCGTTTTCCCACACAGAGAAGAAGCAGTACCGGGAATCCTACATCAGTGACAACCTGGACCTTGACATGGACCAGCTGGAAAAGCGGTCACGTGCCAGCGGGAGCAGCGCCGGCAGCGTGCAGCATAAGCGTCTGTCCCGCCGCTCCACAGCCAGCCACAGCAGCTCCCACACCTCCGGCATCGAAGCAGACACTAAGCCCCGGGACCCCGGGCCAGAAGACAGCTGTTCCGGCAGTGCCATGCATCGCAAGCTAAAGACCTGCAGCTCCATGACTAGCCATGGCAGCTCCCACACCTCAGGGGTGGAGAGCGGCGGCAAAGAGCGCCTAGAAGAGGACTCTCAGGACGATGGTAACTCCTGGCGCTGCGGCTTTTCCCGTGTTGGTCCCGTAGCATTGGTGTCTGGTTAGTGACTAAGCAATGGTGGTAGAGAGGTCTTGCCATCTCCCCAGGGACATGGTTAAGTTACCTGTGTCTGTCAGGGACCTTGGCAGCCTCAGGGTTGGCAGCTTGTATGAAGTCAAGGGGACAGAAGTCCTGTAGCCCTTTTGTCCTGTGTTCCTCTTCCTCCAAAACATTGCACCCAGTACATACCATTAACCCCTAAAATGTTTTCTTGAGTGTTCCCCATGTCACCGGAACTATAGGGAGTATAAAAGAAACACAGAACCTGGCTGCTAGGAAATTGCTCTCAGTGGAGAGAATGCAACAGATCCCACCCAGCCTGTGTCTGCCAGATGTAGCATTTGTTTGCTTCTTTTGTTCCTGTTTCACATGAGATCTGTGACATCTGGGCTTGATGAGAACAGACAAACAAAGAAACACAATTGACTCTGTTAAGAAAAGCTGCACAACATGTTAGGCCCCTGAACACTGCATAGGACTCCACAGCAGGCGCTTTGTGGCGCTCAGGTGGGCATGGGTCAGCAGTCCTCGCCCTGGTGCTAATGACCCATCAGCAACAGTTAGCCCCGGGTCACTGCAGCATGACCCTACTACAGCATGAAAAGTGGACCAGTTGATGGCAGATCGTCGCACAGAGGCTGTGGCAGTAACAACATCCTTCAGAAGGAACCTAGACTGAGAGTGTCCCTAGAGTCCCTGCCGCAGAGTTGCGTTCTCGGTTCGTTCCCAGTGTGGATATTTACCTGGCTGCCCTCGCAGTGTGATGTGGCTGTGGGTTATGGTCTTCGTTTTCCTTGGGATCACTCAGTGTCTTCTTCCCTGCTTCTGTGTCAGAAATAGAGATGTTGGTCGATGACCCCAGGGACCTGGAGCCAATGACAGCAGAGTCACTGGAAGTCAGCCCTGATGTGTGCATCTACATCACAGAGGACATGCTCCTGTCGAGGAAGCTGAATGGGCACTCGGGTGAGCTCTACAGCAACCCACAAGCATGTGACGCTTGAGAATAGGAGGGTGGTGGGCATGCCCAGTTCACCAGGGAGAACAGCCACTCTGGGTCACTTGACCACACGCCAGGTGCCTTCTGTGGAAAGTGTGTGCAGGGGATACCAGGAAGAGACATTAGCATCTTTTACTCAGGCTGTGGACCACGCTGTGCTATAGGATGGCTGACTTTCTTTTCTTTCCTTCTCCCATCTCCGTCCTTGCTATTATCAACCTGATAGAGAACCATGTGGCCCCAGAGGGAACCTTGGAGACCCTTCAGTCTGGCCTCTTTCCTTTTATAAATGAGAAAAATATAGAGATTAAAGAGACAAGTGTCCACGGCTAGAAACAGGAGTCAGGTCTCCAGGTTTGGTTTGTGTCCCCCACTATATTATATGAAGAAAAGAATCTGCAAGAAAAACCAGTGTAGTTTTTTGATAGTCTTTTTTTTCTCTTTTGTTGTTGTTTGTTTGTTTATTTGAGACAGGCTTTCTCTGTCTCAAATTCCAGGCTGCCCTAGAATTCGCTCTGTAAACCATGCTGTCATTCACAGAGGTGAACATTCTTAAATTGCATATTTGCGTGAATTCTTCTAGAAAACATGCCTTCACAGTAACTTCAACGCTAAGGTTATATTATATTCTGTAATGCATATTTCCACCATCTGAAGTCAGCAATGTGAGTTTGTTTTAAACCTCTGGGTGCCTCTATCAGAAGTCAGTTTCTAAGGCTTAAGACTTAGGGAGCCAGCTCTGTAAAGGGACCCTGGATCCTTATTCCCCAACCACTTTCAGCTTTGCTCAAGGGAGAGGCTCTTCTATCTGTCTCTCTGAGTGGCGGACACCAGCTGTCAGAGGGAAACTAGATAGACACACAGTCACCTTAAACCCGCCTCCTACTGTACAAGAGCACAAGGAACAATCCCTTGCAGAATCCCATTTGTTCACCCAGCCCAAGCACACTTATAGATGCTCAGCCCAAACTGAGGCCGACCCACCCTTGGTGGGGCTAGAACTCCCTCTCCACATCAGCCCAGGTTCACGATGCTGGGCCAGCCTTGGTATCTCCTGCCCGTTCTCATTGTGTAGAAATCCTCAACTGTGTTCATGTGATAAGTGCATGGGAAGTGCTGCATTTTTATGTTTGTAAAAAGAAAATGATTTGAAGTGGTATACACCAAAATGCCCATGAAAGTAAAATATGTGGGCCACTAGCAAGTGCTTCATATTTGCATGTTTCTGCTTTCAGTTTTCATGAGATTATTAATTTTGAATAGAAATAGAATTTAAATAGTATGGCTGTTAATATTTGATATACCTTTTTATGTTTTTAATAGTGAAAAAGGCAAACAATGAATAATTGAATTATCTGCTCACTAGACATTAGAGATAGCCTTTACATGAGTTTTCGAAGGATACTATACAGAATTCAAAAACTAGGCACCAAAAATACAAGTTATGTAAAAGTGAGATAACTGAAACTGTTTATATAGAACACATAAAAACGTGACTTTGATGGGGCCACGGATGCTTTCAATTTCTCCTCGCATCACCCCAGTTTTCCAGCTTCTGTACCACATGAGCGTGGCCTTTAGACTCTCATAGCAGATTGAGTACTGATGAGGACAGCCATACTTGACCCTGACTTCAGTGGCAGATATGAGCGTGGAGGAGTGTTCATAGGCATAGGAGCCAAGAACATTACCAGAGAGCCCACACAGAATCATCCCACATAGCCCATGGTGCGTGAGCCCTTCAGTCCTGTGGGATCTATTCAGGGGCTCACACTGCATCCCAAGCAAGAGCATCTAAAGCACCTGTGTATAAGCCAGGAATGGCTTCATGGTTCACGTTTCAATTGAGCTGCTTACTGAATCCTCTGTATTTACAAGGTGCATGCTAGGCTCTATAGGCTGCTGGCAGTGGTGTGGTGGGGGTATATGTCCCTCTGAGCCATTGTCTTTACTCTGCTGCTGGTCCTCACTTTTTTTCAGTGGTGTTTGGTCCAATATCCAGCACGGGTTGGTGATTTTAGCCTCTGGAATGTTTTTGGAGAGTGCATCACTCACACGTTAAAGTCAGAAAGGAAACAATCATCCTTGCATTTCTGGTCCTGGAAATGGAGGTTTCCTCGAGGCCCAGAGGTGATTAGGGCTGTGCTTGTCTCTGAGACCCAGTGCTGAATTTTCACTGTCATTTCCATCTTGATCTCTTCCCACTGGGATCTGCCAGGGGGGCTGTGGTCATAGTGACCTGCTGGCCAGCAGGAGCTCCTGGCCCTTTTTGACTGTTTAATCATCACGAAAATGCTAGTTGAGTAGCGGCCCTGTTTGTAAAAGGAAGCTAATGAGATGTGGGGAGACTTGAGAATTGGCCAGGATACACTGTCAGTTAATTATCTGGGCAGGTTCCAGCCCCCCAGCCCACCTGATTGCAGAGACCAACATCCTCACACCTAATGTCCACATAGAACCAAAGCTAGGAGATTATATTGGTGCTGCACACTGTGATACGTGGAGAGGAGAAGGGAGATGCGGAGATGAAGTAAAGAGGCCTCTTCACACCTAAAGCCTCCATCTCAAGTTATAAACAACTTACTCCTGAACCTCTCTCCACCCCAGCTGACCCTTACTCATCACCCTCTACTTCCTAGCAAAGAGTGGGTGCCACTAGCTGTGAACCACTGGGGAGTCACTGAGAGTCTTCAGTAATGGTCACAGCTGGCCTTGTAGGAAAATGTGGAGGAGGTTCATTGTTCTTTCTGTTTTACCTCAGGGTTGATTGTGAAAGAAATCAGTTCTTCCACCTCCAGCTCTTCAGAAACAGTTGTCAAGCTGCGTGGACAGAGCACCGACTCCCTTCCACAGGTACTGGGGCATTGAAACTTTTTATCAATTGGAGTTATAGACATTCTGTCTTCATTAGGGTTTCTATTGCTGTAAAGAGACACATTGACCATGGCAACTCTTATAAAGGACGGCATGTAATTGGAGCTGGTTTACAGTTCAGAGGTTTAGTCCATTATCAGCGTGGCAGGAAAACATGGCGGAATGCAGGCAGACATGGTGCTGGAGAGGAGCTGAGAGGTCCACATCTTGATCCACAGGCAGCAGGAAGTGAACTGTGGGCCACACTGGCTATAGCTTGAGCATGTAAGACCTCAAAGCCCACCTTCACAATGATGCACTTCCTCCAACAAGGCCACACTTCCTATGGGCCAAGCATTCCTATTCAAACCATCACATGCTTACATAGGACTGCAGTTCATACAAATGAGCAAAAAAACAGCCAGATGGAAACAAGTCATGAGCAGTTACATACAGCTCACTATATTCTGAATTTATTTTCATCTTGCTTGCTAGTTCCACTTATACTTGGGTTTTATTTGGATAATTGTGTATTTTGTTATACACTCTCTTTAGGTGGGAACCTCTGGTTAGTAGGCTTCTGAATAACTGTTTCTGTGCACCTGAGAAGGTGTATGTTTGTGTTTGTGTGTGTCATGGTTGACTGGCCAGCTCAGCAGATAGGAAGATCACTGCTGAGTGTGGTAAATGCTGGGCAGCTTCATTGAATTTCCAGAGTGTGCTGAGCTACACTCTCTGCCGGCTGTGGCCACTGATGCTGAGCTACACTCTCTGCCGGCTGTGGCCCCTGATGCTGAGCTACACTTACACTGTCTGCTGGCTGTGGCCACTGATGGTGAGCTACACTCTCTGCCAGCTGTGGCCACTGGTACAACTCTTTAAAAATTTATACATACTTATATCCCCCTTTCCCCTTCTTTTCTTTCTTTTTCTGGCATTGTGGCTCACTTCGTACTCTACTTCTCACCCCCACGTTGTTTTAGGGGGGTTTTGGAGGCAAGGGTGAGTTATCCATTTTTTGTACTGCCATAAAAGAATCCATACTATGAAAATGGCATTATTTATTAAATATCTTTCTAGAATTCCCAATATTAAACAGTAGGTGTAGCATGGAAAATTGGAACCAAAGTTCTACCACCCCATATATACTACTGTACACAGATACCACAGGTATCACAGCTAAGCAGCAATTGTCAAACCTACAGCTCTGGGACATTTGTGTGCCTTGAGGGTTTGTGGTAATAACCAAATAATTCCATGTCTGAGCTCCTTTTGAGAGTTTCCTGGGAAGACTATATCAAGACACCATATAGCCAGTGTCTCTCATATGTGACCCTTTTTAGCAAAATGTGCTCCTGGAATGTTTGTGTCTCGAAAAGTGGTGTCTTTTCCCAACAAGATGGTCCTTGTGGTGCCAAACAACAAGCTTAGACTATCTAGTTTCTTTACATCACCCAGTAAGCATCTCCCATTTGTGTTACTCTCTGAGCCAGTGTTAACTTCTCTATTTACACCAGGACCCCTTGGGATAATAAATTCAAAAGACCTGCCACCTACTGGTACCATTTGGAAGAACAGGCCCTCTCTGAGTGGCCAGAACTGCTGTTTTTTTCATTCTGTATTTCGAAATTTATTTTTTATTAGTGTGCATGTGTGTGCACATGCATGCAGGTACCTGTAGAGAACAGAAGAGAGTGGCGGGTCCCAGGAGCCAGAGTTACAAGCAGTTGTGAGCCACTGCTGTGGGCACTGGGAACTGAACGGGGTTTTCTCCAAGAGCAGCCAGTGCTCTTAACAGCTAAGCCGTCTTTGCAGCCCCAGTTTCCTCCCAGCTTTCGGCAGCAAGAACACGATCTGGGCTCTTTAGAACTTGCTTCTTCAAGCTGTGTTTTTTGAGTGATAATTGCTTTTCCATTTCTTATTAAAATATTAATAGACACAAACAGGAAGGGTGTTAGCAAGTTGAGCTGCCCCATCCTGATGGAAAAAAAAGAAAGAAAGAAAGACAGTATTTCTATCTTTATAGCCTTCTTTTGCAGTAATTGCTGGATTTCTCGAATGCTAGGAGTAGTTGCCCTCCTACTTTGTGTTGGCTGCATACACTGGGGAGGGGCACACACAGTTTGTACCAGCTGAGTGTCTAGGCCAGAGTCAATCGAAGCTCCTTCCCGCAGAAGCCATGGGTAGGAAAGCACTTTGTAACACGGAAAGACTGCTTGACATTTTAGGATTCTGCCTCAGCTCTCTCTGCTGGCCAGTCCACATCACCGCATCGTCTCACCCTTCCCTTGTCTTGCAGACAATATGTCGGAAACCAAAGACTTCCACCGATCGACACAGCCTGAGCCTCGATGACATCAGACTGTACCAGAAAGACTTCCTGCGCATCGCAGGTCTGTGTCAGGACACTGCTCAGAGTTACACCTTCGGGTGCGGCCATGAACTGGAGGAGGACGGCCTCTACTGCAACAGCTGCTTGGCTCAGCAGTGCGTCAACATCCAAGACACTTTTCCAGTCAAAAGAACCAGCAAATACTTTTCCCTGGACCTCACTCACGACGAGGTCCCAGAGTTCGTCGTATAAGCCCCACCTGCGGGCAGCCCTGCGGGCAGCTGCTGTCTGCTGGAGGCTGTGGAGTCCGAGGTCCTTCACATATTATTTGTGCCATATTTTTTCGCCCCAAACTTAGCTCTTTCTTTATAATATCCATGATGGAAACGAAAGCCTTGGGACAATGCACTTTAAGTATTATGCAAAGGTAAAAGATACACAGAATGTAAAAGGCAGACAAGTGCCCGGATGTTTATTGGCCCTTTGGGGGGAAGTGTGCTTTAGAGCTTGCCCAGCTCCCAGACTTAGGCTGTGGTGTGTGTGTGTTCATCTCTTGTTTTCTAGTTCAGATACACGTTATTCACATGGAAGATGTTAGGCTTATCTGTTTGTTTGTGTATTTTTTTTTAGCCACTCCCTCGTGGAGCGCTTATGTCTTGAGGGAGGACAGATGGAAGTTCTCTCTTCTTTTACAGAGAGTCGTTCTTAGGTCCATAGCCATGGCTGCCTCACAGAGGCTGGCCCAAAATGAACACTGACGGAGTGGTGGGAGTCTGCGGTTCTAGCCAAAGATGCGTATACAGTGAAAGTGCTACTCAGAGCCCAGAAGACGTGTGCTGGGACTCCATCACACAGTGCCATGCCCACTGTGCTGGTCTTCCAGGAAGCTCTGGGATTCGCTTGTGTCCATGACATGGTGCATTTTGTGGAGTTTACAAAGCTGGTATATGTTAAAAACAGTAGAAATGTCTTAGAAAAAGTTTGTTTGGTGGTATTTTCTTTGTTGTTTTTTTTAATGGTGGCAATGCTAGTTTCTGCTTTAAAAAGATACCCTGTGTGTCTATGTCACACATGTATAGATACATGGACCTATGTGTGTTTATATGTGTTTAAAACCTAATGACTCTTCATTTGGATTTCCGTGTATGTCTTGCACACATAGAATTCCTTGTTTAATGTTGAGGATACATTATTGAAAGAATGGTAGCCACAGACAATCAGTTGATAAATGGAGAGTTAAGAGTGACTTTCCTTGTGTGCCTTTGGCCAAGATTCTCAACCCCGATTGCATCATAAGACTTCTCTGGGGAGCTTTTTAAAACAAGCCTGGGTCCTACCCCGGGTCAATTTAAATCAGTCTCTTGTGTATGGGCCCCGGGTGAAGCTGTCTTTTCTTGTAAAGTTTACCAGGCAGAAGTAATGCACATAGGATTGGAGCCCATGATTCAAGAGTGTATTTTTATTAACTTTGAAATAAAAGTATACGGGGGATATTAGTGATGGTGAATGGGCCATGTTTAAGACAGTCGCTACCCTGCTACTGTTACAGTGTGTGGTGAAAGCAAGTCAGGGGACGAGTTTAGCAACTTGACATGCAGTGAAAATGTTGCTTGCACTTCAGGAGAGGACTTCCCAGCACAATGTCTTTCTAGGGGGTGTTTTTAATGATTTAGTATTTTACAACATTTGTTTACCATATTTTGATACTCCATTTTTGCTATCTGCCAGGTTTTATTAAAAAAAACTATGTATTATTTTCTAAAGAAGCTCATATTTTTCTACAAATTATGTTTTCAAGTAACGAAGAAATAGACGTAGGGCACAGCAGAACTTAAGCAGTGTTCCCTGTGGATGGGAGTCAGTGTTACAGAACCGGTGGCAGCCACAAGGCTGCCCCACCATGCTGCCCTCCTGTGCAGGCACAGCTTCAGCAGAATGTCACCCAGTAACTCTCACCTGACCCTTTAAAAAGAAGAACAAAAAAAAGTTCTGTGGCCATGACATTATTTTGCTGTTGTCAAATGCTTTTAGAAGAACCAAAGTCTCTGATACCAGAATATATCTCAGTCTCCTTGCAGAAGGCTGGAAGTTGAAGGAATGACTTAATGACTTCTTTTGCTTATGAGTCATTACATAATCTCACCATTTTTTCATAGATGCTTAGGGGCCAGGCCCTGGTGAAGTTGATCTTCTTGAGCGCCCTGGTCGCTGTACTGTGTGTTCCCACGGCCCTCAGCAGCGCTTGCAGATACAAAGATAAAATAGTTGCTTCATTGAGCAGGTTGTGCTCTGTATTCTTTTTCCTCTCTGCTCCAGAATCTAGTCTCCAGGGTTCCGCCAGGGGCGTTGCTTTTCCATCCCTCTCCTTTGACTGGATTTGGGAATAGCCTTACAGATTTTCAAAGAGGAAACCTGCTAGGGAACATTTGTAATTTTGTGATCCATGGTAGACTCGTACACAGGTAGCTATGTGAAAACCCACTTTGAATAATTGACATTTTTGTATTGGGAAATTGTTTTTAAAAATAAAGGAAAAGAAAACGACACAGCTGTTATTGATGCTGCATTTGTTAACATGTCCATGACTGGTAAATAGACCAGGTCGATACATGTCACTGCTCCATGTCACCCGCGTTTGTATTTGCAACAGTGAGCTTTATATCTAAGTAAGCTGTAAATAATCCTTTCTGTGAAAGGATCACCATGTCGGGATGATACTGAAAGTATGTTTAAAAAAAAAAACTCGCATTATTTTGTAATTATTTCTTATAGGTGTTTCATGGTAAGATTGGCAGTCAATAAAGTTAACTTTTTGGCCTTTAAGGTGTCTTTTGTTATTCGACTTCACATTAAGCAGGAACCAGGAAGAAGTGTTTGTATGCTTTCTTTGTGTTCTTCTGTCCTGCAGGAGAGGATATTTAAGGCACCCTCGTGGAGGATGGTGAGAGATGATGCTGAGTTCTGCAGTATGCTAGACCTGCGTTGCCAGATTAGGACTGCACACGTTAATTCTCACGTCTGTGAGGCAGCGAGTCCTGCCAGCTAGGATGAGCCAAGTTTTCGAGGGCTTTTCCAGATACTGTGGCAAAGTCACACACCACTGTCTCATCAGAGGCTAAAAGGACGTGTGTATGTGTGTGTACATACATGTGGGCGCACATAGACCACAGTGCCTGTATAGAGGTCAGGTGACAACTTGCAGGAATTGGTTCTTCCATCATGTGGGTTCTGGGAATTGCTCTCAGGTTGTTGGGCTCAGCAGTAAGTACCTTTATCCACTAAGATATCTCCCTGGCTTTTTTAAAAAAAAAAAAAAAGGCAAAAGCTTTAGACATTTAAAACTGTCAGTTGTTTTTAAGTGGTTGCATTTGCGAGGCTGGAGGCCCTGAGGCGTAAAGGGAAGGAGCCAGGAATTGCATCTAGAGATGATCTCTGCAAGCCTCACTCGCCCTCAAAAACAAGAGCTTACCTCTTTGCTCTGATTTTCTCGGCTCCAAAGAGGCAGTAATAATTCAAAGGACTGTTTGAGAAATTAAAGTAATAAGATACCCTGGTGAGTAGGATGAGAAGCAAGAGCTTTCAGAACTTCAGGCATTTAACTTTTCGGGGATAGAGTCATTTAGAAGCCTAGAGTCCACAGTGAGAGGTAGGGTGGGTAGGGGAGTGTGTATGTGTGTGTAACACTCAGGTTTGGAGTTAGGGCCCCAAACAGGCTAGCAAGCACTGTACCGCTGAGCTATAGCCCATGTTTTTTTGCTAATGTGTGATGCTTCTGTGTGTGTGTGTGCACGAATACATGTGTAGGCCCAAAGTTAACACTGACTGTCTTCCTTAATCTTTCTCCACTCTATTGGGGCAGGTCTCGTGCTGAACCTGGAAGTCACTAACCTCAGCTAGTCTAGCTAGCCGAACTGCCTGGTCCCTGTCCCTGCTTTCCAGGGCTGGGATTACAGGTGGCCACCACACCTGCCCAGCATTTATGTGGCTTCTGGGATTCCAACCCTCAGTCCTCATGTTTGCAAAGCAAGTGCTTTATCCACTGAGCTATCCCCCTAGTCTCCCCCCCCCCTCAGGCAGGATCTCACTGAGTTGCCCAGGCTGGCCTTAAACTCATGATCCTCCTGTCTCAGCCTATTGAATGAATTACAGGCCTGTATCATCAGGCCTAGCTAAAACCAGAATTTTGTAGTGGGGTGTTTTACATGAGTGTCGCAGAGTACCGGGTAAATCGAAGAAGCAATGGGAAAGAAAATCAAGCTTCTTATTTATCCAGTGCTACATCCATCTTGTCTAATCCTCAGGTGATTGAAGGAATTGTCACCCTCATTTTGCCACTGAGGAAACAGTGAATCTTGCTCAAGACCCTGTAGCTAGTGAATGGTAACATGGCATTTAAATTTTTATGTCTGAGTAATCTTGTCTGCATGTATGTATGAGTACCATGTGCACGCCTAAAGCCAGCACAGGCCGGAGGAAGCCGTAGGTCCTCTGGAGCTGGTGTTACAGGTGAGCAGGTGTGTTGCCGTGTGGTGCCGGGACTGCTCTGAACTGCTGGGCCATCTCTCCAGCCCTGTGAGTCAAGAGTTTTAAACCCAAATCTACACAAAACCTTTCCCATTGTACCTACCAACCTAACCAAAGCCCTTAGAGAAAACAAACGCTAAGGAGAAGAACTACACACATTTTAGGGGTGAAAGTAAAATTTGCTAATTAAGTAATTTGCTTTTTAGCATCCGATATGGCAGGCATGTACAAGGCTCAGGCTTTGCCTTAACCTAAAAGCAATGAAGGGGTGGGAGAGCAGAGGCTTTTTGGGGGAAGGCTATGCTTGAATAGGGACCTTCTGGCAGGATGGGGCTAGCCAAACAAAGACTTGAAAGTCACACAGCAGCGGTCTTCTGGGGCCCTGTGAGGACCTCTAGGGACCTGGTGACTTGAGTAGTTACTCTTCTGCCCAGCTGTGAAAGGTCTTGAGTACCGAGACAAGACACTGGGCTTTGTTTTGTTTTGTTTCCTCGATGGAAGGAGTCACTGACGGGTGATACAGAAGGAAGAAAATATGTGTTGGTTTGAGATAAACAACGGAATGGTGCTTACAGATGGTTAGGGATGGGAAGGAAGACTAGAGAGGATGGCGAGAGTCTGAATGAGACGTGGCAATGGGGTAGCAGAATCAAAGGGCTGTTAGACACAGTTTTCTCACCCACTAAGAGCAGACAGTTGCACACTTGGCAGAGGGCCTGGGAAGATGACAGTTATCTACAACTCTATTATGAGTGACAAGTACGCTGTGTGAATACTTTGTTAAAAAGCAATCCCAGTGGCTACCGGTTCCCTACTCTCTTCAGTCTCAGCTGCCTATTATGAAGACCTGTAGAATATAAACCAGCCCTGACCCAGGGCTAGTCTGGGTATCTGGCCAGTTTCATCCAGGGTAGTTTGAGGTAAAACAAATATGCACAAGAGTTGAGCCTGTTGTCTGGAGCTGAATCTGAGCAATATGGACCAGTTAGACTATTGCCCCTAAACTACCACCATCCTTGCTTGGGATGGGCTGGGTCTCCAGGGCATCCAAGGATATTGCATTTTGTGAGAATGACATTCATTTGTCAGTATATCTGCTAGAGGGATTCGAGTTCAGATGAGGCAGTGGGCTCACTGTTCCAGGACATCTGAATACATCCTTGCTAGGGGAGAGTGTTGGGTGCTGGTGTGAGGGTGGGGACCAGGGAGTGCCATCAGATGTTCTTAAATCCCCAGCTACTGTTTTATTTGCCTCAGCATTTCTCAGATGCTTTGTGTAGATTTATCCCCAAGCAGAAGATAATGAAAACAAGCTACTCCACCTATCCCTTTGATTCTTAACGCATGCATGTAGAGTCAACACAGGAGCATGACTTCTCAGAAGTCCTACTCAGATGCCCTGAGCCATTGTAGGTGACAAAGTTAAATACGCTCAAGAGATTAATCGAATTCTATAAACATGGCAGAGCTATAATTAACCAACTTATTACATGGGCTGAATGTTTACCCATCTGGTGTCAGCTGTAATCAGCTGAGGTCTCCATGCATCACCGTCATTACTGCAAGAGGCTGATTTTGTTGGAACAGACAGCTCTCAGATGGGAAAGGAATCGTGTTCCAAGTTTGCTTCTAAATTGATCGTCTGACATTTAGAACACACATCCCACTTCCCTTACTGGCCTGCAAATGCCTGTTTTGTCCGGGGATATTATTAGAGATTTTCTTTTTTTGCCATGTGCATTAGTAACCATCTATCAAAGAAAGTAGGTGAAGTGACCCCCACGAGCAGGTGCAAAGAAGACAGCAGACCCTGCAAGGCAAGAGTGAAATCTCAGGTTTTCCTTCTCATAGCTCTTCTGTGCTCAGCTATAACACAGAGAGAAATTAGCGTCAGGTAAGCCAGGCCAGGTGAAGCACTCGTCTTGGAGTTAAAGAGTGTTCACTGTTTCCTTATCCACAAGCCCCCAAGTTCAGAGCAGCACTTGAAGATCTGGCATTATGGGAGAAAGGCCTAGAAAATATTATCTTCAGATCCACAGAGGTGAAAGGAAGGGTTAGGAGCTGCTCAGGGCCTGAAGATTCTACTACTGAGTGGTCTCAGGGTCGGGGAAGTGTTTCAGAAAAACTAAGAAACTTACGTGAAGGCTTTCAAATGCAACATCAATATGAATGGGAGTGATGACTAAGATGATTAATTTTTCAACTTAATTGGATGAGTAAAAACCCTAGGCATTAGTGAGACACACCTTTTGATGTGCCTTTGAGGACTTTCCCAGGGACAGTTAGCTGAAGGGAGAGACATACCTTGAATAGAGGTGGCACCATCCTGTGGACCCAGCCCAAAACTGAATTAAAAAGGGAACCTTTCAGCATGCACACTCGCCCATTAACTCCAAATGCGTGTCTTAAGAATCAAGGAGCTTCCCCGCCTGTCAAAGGGACACAGGCGTTCCTCAGCTGCTACAACTGTCACTGGGGCCAGGGTGGATTGTGTCCCCAGAGTCGTGAGTCCTAAGTTGTTGGTGTCACGTCCTGTCACCACGGGTGAGATAAGGTAAGTGCAATTTAATGAGGATTTAATGGAAGGCCGAAATAAGTTGATCCGCTGTGTCCCTAAAACATAAAGCTGCAATAATGTATGTTGTTTCCAGCAGCTGCAACCAAAATGAGCCATTCCAACCACGATGGAGTGATGAAGGCTAGCTTGCCTTAACTAACTTTAAAAATACGCGTAGACTGTGTTTTAGATAGTTGTCAATGATTGGCAGTAGGCAGGCACAGAGACGGGAAAGGGGCATCATTGTCAATACCCTGATCAGTGCCTGGAGAGCCCAGGGCCCCCTTGAATGAGAAAGGAAAGGTGAGGAGACAGGGAAACTGAAGAGGCTAGAGCTCACGGGGTTGAGTACCAAGGGGGAGAAGACAGAACTGAGGACTTGGTACACACGAGGAAAACACTCGGCACTGAAGAGAATCCACAGAAAGCAGAATAGACAAAACCGTGGAGCTTATCCAGGGCAGGAGCTGTCTGCACCCCTACCAGTGGGGATGAAGAGACCTAGTGAGCCGAGAAGTAACACTGAGGAGGCACTCAAGCCTGAAGCAAAAGCCAAAGCAATGTATTACAAAGTTTATATGCATATATATATACATATATATATATACACACACACACACATATAAGCATATATGGAAAGAAGGTGTCTGGCAATAATAGCACAGGAAAAATGAGAATATACTATCAAAAGAACTAGCCGGATGGTGGTGGCGCACGCCTTTAATCCCAGCACTCGGGAGGCAGAGGCAGGCAGATCTCTGTGAGTTCGAGGCCAGCCTGGTCTACAAGAGCTAGTTCCAGGACAGGCTCCAAAAGCTACAGAGAAACCCTGTCTCGAAAAACCAAAAAAAAAAAAAAAAAGAACTAGAAATGTGTTTTCTATAAAAGGCCAATAAATGAACATTTATCTAACAACATGTGAAGTGTGTTGGAACTACATACCTCTGCTATAGCTTGAGCACAGCCCTAGACAACATAGAAGCAAAGGATCATGGATCTGTTCCAAATAAAGAGATAGTCACACCGCACACACACACCCCAAAACAAAACTACAAGTAGCAGGCTCGTTTTGGCTCCCTGGCTATCCATGAAGGCCAAGCTTGATTGTCAGCCTGACTGAACTGAAAAATTGCCTAGGTTAGAAAGGTGCACTCCTGTTGTATCTGGACGGACATTTCAGAGAGGATTAACTAGCGGACAAAGACCCGGACTGAGTGTGGCGTGCACCATCCCGTGGGCTGAAGACACAAATGAAGACAGGCCTTCTTTCTGTGCATGCTAGGTGCTGTGATGTGAGCGGCTCTGCTGCCGCCACTCCTGCCTCGCTGACACCTCTCAGTGGGCTGAAACAAACCCTCTCTAGTAGCATGGTATGAGGAAAAGTCACGTGGCTATCCGTGTCTGCTGAGCATAGACTGGAGGGGTAACCTAGCTGGCAAGGGTCTGTACCGTGAAGCCTGATGACCCAACTTTGAACCCCAGAACCTGGTTGGTAGAAGGAGAAACCGACTCCCACGTGTTGTGCTCTGACCTTCAAACGTACACACACACACACAAACACACACGAACACCTTCATTAAATAAATGTAAGTTTTAAAAATTAAAAATAGATTAATCAGAGAGCAAATACCTTTTAGAGGATATTGTTGGAGGTGGAATAAGTACTGCGTGTGGAACATTAGAGCTGCCACAGAGAGAAGGGAGAGAGTTCCAGAAGCAGAGCTGTATAATGTTTGGAGTGAGGAGTTGGGAGAGAACGGGAGTCCCCCAGAAAACAGGAGCAGAAGGTCAAGAGGGCAAGAGGAAAAGAAAGAAAATAAGAGGGTGTGGTCATCCAGGACCTCAGATATCCAGGACCTGTAGGCATCCAGGATCTGCAGACATGGAGAGACAGCTGGTTCACACTGACAATCTGGAGAAAGTAGGCTTACAAGAAATGACTCCAGATGAAGATAGGCTTGTCCAAACTAGAAAAAAAAAAAAAAGCAGGGAACACCCAGAAAACAAGTAATGAAGACCAGTTCAGGACAGATCACCAGGCAATTTTCATTTTGAAAGAGCGATATAGGAGGTTTATAGCTCTATGAAAAACATAAAAAAGGTCGGCGATACAAATATAGATGAGCACACAAAGGAGTATTAACTGAGGGCACCGTCCTGCGCTGCACGGCTCACCGGAAACACTGCCGGCTCCCAGAGCCAACACTGCTAGCAGAAGTCCTGGAGGAGGGAACTGTGCCTGAGCAGAGAATGTGTGGAAAGGGGCCATGGGACAGTCTTACCTTTCCTATTAGAAAGCTACTACTAGCCCAAAGGGAAGAATCCTGAAAAAGCAGAATGCAGATATTATTAAAAATGATATTTTAAAAATATTGATGAAATCCTTTTTTTCTGAAAAGGGATTGTGAGTCAAAACCATTGGCCTGTGGAGATGGCGCCCAGTAGCGGCTCTGACTTTTAAATTATACTAATGCACCACTTGGATACAATTTTTTATTTTTCCCAATTTTATATATATATTTTCCCCCCAGACAGTGTTTGTGTAGCCCTGGCTGTCCTGGAACTCACTCTGTAGACCAGAATGGCCTCAAACTCAGAGATCCGCCTGCCTCTGCCTCCCAAGTGCTGGGATTAAAGTCGTGTGTCACAACCAACCGGCTAATTTTTCTTTTTAAAGAGACCAAAATTATTTCACATACTAAGCACTGAACTGTTCTTGTTGAAAGCCACAAAGAGGCGATGGCAGTGATGAGGTGGTGATGTGGCTTCTGTCTGGGAAGCGCTGCTGCGTTTGGGTAGAAAAGATAAGCCGTGGGTACCGTGGGTGCCGTGGGTGCCGTGGGTGCTGCGGGTGCCGTGGGTGCCGCTCCTCCGGAGGTTGACTCTTCCTGCCAGTGAATTCGGGTTTTTCTGCGAGGTGTTGGGATATTAATGAAAAGGCCTTTGAGGGCCGCATGGGAGTTGTTGGTCGGAAGGTGCCAGAAGGTGAGGCGGTTCCCCTTTTCTGGGCAGGCAAGGAAGCGTGGCGCTGAGGCCCCCTGAGAACGATCTGGCTCCAGTTTCCTCGGTGAGCACAGCCAGCAGATGGGTGTTTGGTAACCCAATGCCCTGTTGAAAGGACCCAAGTCAATTGTTCCACCTGGCACTGGGCTGGCTCTGCTTCCAGTTTCAGCTTGAAGCCTCTAGGGGGCCAAAGACAAAAAGTGGAACTTGAGACCCTGTATTCAGAGAGAGGGGCTGAAGACACAGAAAGTGGGATACCTGGAGTTGAGGGGATGCTCACCACAAGTTTGTGAACAAGTCCACCCTAGTTTAAGGGCTCATAAACCTAAAAGAGGTGCTGAAGCAGCATGGGAGCTTTGGGAAAAAGCAGAACCTCCAGGGGTGCTGCCAAGGACCGTGTTACACCCATCCATCCTTTGACCCCTCTCAGAAGCCTGCCAGATGCACCCAGGCTGGCTATGACCCCAGGCAGCCCTCTCTACCTGAGTTCTTCCTCCTCCTCTGTCCCTAAATTCAGAATCAAAGGGAACCGTCTGCACCTCGAGGTCTGGCATGAACGCTGAAACCCCGCCTAACAGCCTTGTCTGTGCCTAGCTGGTGCAGCAAGAGGCGCAGAAGCCCAGGGGTGGGCAGGGTTCTCCCATAAGTCATTGCCATCTCTCATCCCAGCCATCTCTAGAGAGCGATGGCGAGTAAAGGAGAAATGGAGATCATCAGGGACGGTGACAGTTAACAGAGCTTTCTTTATTCTTTAAAAATTGCAGTACGTTGTACGCATAGGTACAGGAAAACACACACACACCCGTTTGCAATGGCATCCTAAAAACCTAGTTAGTGCTGGGCCTGGCATAGAAAGAGACCTAATTAATACTTAGCTTGGCAACAAGTGAAAGTTCTCTAGTCACGTGTCAGGGAGCCAGGTGAGTAGGATAGATCGCAAATAGGTTCCCCCTTGGGACTCTTCCTCTGGTCATCTCTCCATTCTGGTCTTAGCTGGTGGCTCTGCTGACCGTTCTCTCCTGCCCACCAATTCTAAAGTTGCCTTATATTATGTCCCTACCCTGCAGAGATTTTTTAGTAGCACCCTGTGCTAACCTCCGATTTCAACTCAATAACCCATTTATCTGTTATTCTTTGATGGTCTCCTCTTACATCACAGCTTCAGAGCATAGGCTCTGAGAAGGCTTGCTAAAGGAAGTGCTAGTCCTAACCGCCCAGGATGCAGCCCAGAGCCACCCATCCATCCTCTGACCCCTCTTGGAAACCTGCTGTATCGGGAGCACATATACCCAATCCAGCTCTGGATCAGCTATGTAGAACAGCAGGCTTGTGATGGATTTAAGTAGGCGAATACAGTAACATTCAACTACAGAAGAAAACTTGTATTCATTCTAAGTTACATTTTATTTTTTTATTGGGTGGGTGGGCTGATCTTAGGATGGATTTTTCCTACTTGATGTTGATTTCCCTCCATCTCCATCCTCGGAAGCTTCTGGTGTACCAGGATGTTCGTGTTGTGGATTACGTTTTATCGTCTAAGGACAACAAGCAAGGATTATCCTGAGCAGACTGCTGAACCACATCACAATACAAGATGCTTTTGTCGGGCTCTGGGAAGATGGAAGCACACCAAATGGGATGAAATAAAGAAACCAGCTCTCAGAAGCGACCAGAGGAACACAGCACTCTAAGCACCTAGGGAGGGTGGACCAGCTCCGTGATCTTCATTCTGCACAGGACAGTGAGAATTCTCTTTCATCCCAGCCAGGGTGTTAATGTCGCCATATGCAATTGTGTGTCTTCAGATGTTCCAGTAACCCCACATTCTGTGGTTTACAGGCCTGAGGGGACAATGGTCCCTTCTTTGGCACGGCCCCAGTCAAAGGCTCAGCCTGGGGACAGCCCTGAGTGGCTGTTGCTCGCAGCGCTGGCTGTTCAGGAATGATGAACAAAACCACAGGCAGAGATGGCGTGTAATACAGATTCCTGGTTCCACCCCATGTTTCAGAACGGTGAGCAAGACAAGGAATTGGCTTATAGAATATCTCTCTCACCTCCTTAATTGGCAGATGAGTGACTCCCAAGCATAGTTTTGTGGGAAAGGGGAACGGTTTTCCGGAGCCTTAATCTGATTACAGGCAGCTTCTGTTATATCTGCTCATCTCAGTTATGAACAGGAGAGAAATTCTGCCGTCGCTACTGGGTGTTCGGCAAGCCTGGATGAATCTAGATGAACGGCGGGGGCGGGGTGGGGGTTGTGTGAAGGAAGGGTGCGGGGGGCGGGGTTCACTTAGAGCTGGGCTTTCTGGATCCTGCCTATTCCTGACTGCAGCCTGACCTCTGGTGGTCAAAGGGTGCGGTACACAAGAGCAACTCCAGGGGAAAATGATAGGCTTGGAAACTCAACCTGAACTGCACAGCTACTGCACAGCGGCTCTTGCCAACAGTAACCTAGGAGGCTACATCAGCTTGTGGCTTCCCTGGCTCCCTGTTCACCTCCATCTGGTATGGAGGGTGTGCATTGATAGCTTATTATTCATACCATGCCTTCTTTCCTTTTCCGCTTCCTTCACTTAGCAAGCTGCAACAACCAAAACCACTTCTGAAGAATGACTTTGCTAGGGCTGGCCCCTTCTCTGTCCCGCTGGGTCCCCATGTGGCTCACTCACCATCCAGACCATGCTTGACTTCCTAACTTGCAGTCACTCACGGGATGAAAATGCTCTTTCAGGGGTTCCCAGGATGAAACCACACACCTACATCAGCTGTACCTCGTGCTAAAGCGCACCGGAGCCTTTATATTCCAGAGTCCATCTCAAGGAGTGACCACTCTTCTGTCTGGTGACTGCTGAGTTGTGAAGTCAGAGAAGTGTGCTGCTGTCGCGGTGAGCAGTTGTGAGCCGGGGTTTGGGGGGTTAGATGGAGGCTGTGCAGTTTATTTAGCAGTCACCTAACACACATCTGAAGGTCTCCTGTAAGCCCAGCACTGGGCTGGATGACTGCTGCCTTCAAGTCATCTTCGGTCCGGTGAGAAGCAGAGACAAGACACCAAGAGAGCTGCCGCCCATGGACTTCTCTGGTAGAGAATCTTTGCTCTCCTGCTGGATTCCCCCCACAACCAGTAACATTCCTGGAAATTACTTGACCCTTGAAGCACTTCTGTGGGGGAGGGGGGGTTCTTTTATTATCCTCATCTTACAAAAGAGAAATGGAAGACCAGATTGTTTGCCCAAAACCATACGGGCCCCCTAGAATCCAAATCCAGGGCTTTCCTCAGTGTTCACACTGCCATTCATCGGGTGACAGTCCTCTGACCACTCCGCCTCCAATCTCTTTGCCACTGCTTTGTTACTGAGTCAACTCCTCACTCTCTCACTGTAAGGCATATATGTATGTGTGTGTATGTGTTTTGTTTGCATGCATGCAAATCAACCACATTCACACAGTACCCGTGGAGGCCAGAAGAGCGTGTCACATCCCCTGGAGCTGAGGTTCTAGAGGGCTGTGAACCACCACGTGGGATATGAACCCTGGTCCCCTGCAAGAGCAGCCAGTGCTCCTAACCACTCACTCATCTCTCTGGCCCCTTGCTCTCTCACCTTAGAACTTGTCTCTATCCACTCACCCATCCTGACACACTTTCCTCTGCTCTCAGATGATACTGCATTCACACCTGTCAATCAAAATTTAGTCATTGCCACCCCTTCTCTTCCTACCTCTTAGGACCATATCCCTTCTCTTTTCCTTCCTTCCTTCCTTTCTTCCTGTATTTCTTCTCTCTCTCTCTCTCTCTCTCTCTCTCTCTCTCTCTCTCTCTCTCTCTCTCTCTCTGTGTAGCCCTGGCTGTCCTGGAACTCATTCTGTAGACTAAGCTGGCCTCAGATTCAGAGATCTGCCTGCCTTCATCTCCTAAATGCTGGGATTAAAGGCATGCTCCACCACTGCCCAGCTAGGACCGTGTCCTGTCAACCCATGCCCCTGTATTCACTCCCTCCTCTCAGTCCATGAGTATGACAAAGGCTTTTCCTTTCTAAACCAGCACACAAGTAAAGCACAAAAACACAAAAGGCTCTTCTACCCTCCGTCCAGTCCCTCCTCATCACTCTGTCCTTCCTGTTATTAAACAGATGCAGAAGGTATCCATCCTACATCCCAACTCCATTTCTTGTTTACCTGCTACCCCCTGCCTCTGCATCATCCACATTCCAGGACCATCTCATCCACTTTCCTGGTTTGAACCACACCTACCTGGTGTTGTTCCCCAAAACAAAATGGAACCTAGTCATCCCACCCCAACCCCCAGCCTTGAGTACCCACTAGTCACCTCCGCCACACGTGTTCAGGGCACCCCAGATCCAACCTCACAACATTCACCTCTAAGCCAACTCCTTTGGGAGTTTCCCTATCAGCTGTTGTTTCTTTTTTTCCTTTAAACCAGAAACTTGGAAATAACACCTTTTTTTTTCTTTTTCTTTTTTTTTTCAGTGTTGGGGACTGAAGACAGAGCCTCACACCTGCTGGGCCTCCACTGCCCTCTGTCTGAGCTTTGTCTCCTGCCAGAAGTCATACTTGATACTTGACATTGCCATTTGTTAGACCCTCTTATGTGGGTCTCCCAGATGTTCCCAGGTACTTATTTTACCAACCTCTGGAACAAGAACCATTGTCTTGTTTCTAAATTACTGCGATATCATCCTGAGTACAGAAATACCCTTCTAGATCTGTCTTCCCACTCTAGAGGGATCTGTGTACACTTTGAATGGCCTTCCCTGACATCTCCAGTCGTTCCAGCCCTTTGGTGGGGTATACAAGATGCTCTATAATCTTGCAACTGTTTCTGGCATGAGCCTCTCCATCACACTCTGTGGTCCTCTCTCCAAGAGCACAGATGCTACTGTGGTCCCTGCAGGTGCCTGGATGTTCCTCACTTCCACTCAGTGTGTTCTCTAAGGACATTGTTTTTCTCACCCTAGCCCCACTCCTCAACCTGCTCATTTGTTAGGAATCATTTCTAACTACCCCATTTCCGGGCGTCTATCTCCAACCCTTTATGCCTGTATCTGTACCACATTTTGCAGTTTCTCGGGAAAGATGATGCCACCTAACTTAAACACGGTGCTTCTGGCTACCTCATGCCATCCAGATATTCTCTTGCTTGCAAAATGAGATTTATCAGGCACCCATGGCAGGTGCTCTGGGTTTCCTGATCCACCTTACGCAAACGAGGAGGAAGGACTTGGAAAGAAAATGAACACCCCACCGGCAGAAGGCTACAGGGAGCCTTGGCTCTGAGCACTGGCAGAATCACTTCTGCCTAGACCTGGGTGTGCCTGAGAAAGGATGTAGATCCAAGCCCACTCCTGTCCTCCACTACTGGCACAGCCACAAGTGATTGGTGGTGTATGTGTATGGACACGCTAAAGCAAAGAACACAGAGAGAAATGTAAACATATGCCTTTGGCGCAGGGGAAGGAAGAAGGGATACATTCTAATCTTTATGATAGACAAGAAAGGGGTTTGTTTTGTTTTGTTGTCGTTATTTTGTTTTGTTGAGACAGAGTCTTACTCTGTGTAGCCCATGGTGATCCTCCGTGCACTGGGATTACATCACATCTGGCAAGGAATTGGGGAATTTCAAAGCCTCAGCAGGGCTCAGACAGTCCCTGATCAAGGGAAGAGACCTCCCTATGGCTCATGTTGGAGTTAGGAGATCTGACTGTGTGGGAACAAAGATGGCATGGTAGACACCAAGCAGGCAGGCTGTGCTTCTTCCAAGACACTCTACAGGGCCTGCGCACTCCGTCTTCCTCCACCCTTCAGGTCCCATCCAAAAGCGGAGTCTTTTCTGTGCTTTCTGGCTTATCCTTAGTATTTCAGGAGTGACGGAAGCAAGTTTTGAAAAATAAGTACTTTGTCACATGCTGTATTAACTTCCAGTTTGACCAGCTTCTGAAAGTATAGGGTCAGGTGCCATCTTGTGGTTGGTTGCCTCCATCTCAGTAGCTACTAACAGCCTCCAGCTCAGCCCCAGGGCTGCCCAGATCTGCAAGAAGTCTGGTCTCACTGAGGGCTAAGCCGGTCATTAACAGCACTGAGGTGGGCCCAAGGGAGGGGGGCGTTCTTGGTCTCTTAACTAATATGGTTTCATCCATAGATATGAATTCTGATTTGAAGTAACCTAATAAAAATAACACCCTTGCCCAGTGGCAGGAACACCAGACTGAAAGCCAAGATACCTGATGTCTAACTGCACCTCTGCCACAGCATACACAGTTGGGCTAACATCAGAGGGTGACAGACATGGGTCTCTATCTGAGTCCAGGTGCGAGTACAAGCATGACCATAGGCTGAGAAACCCTTTGCTCAGAATTTCCCCTGCATCTTCCCTGTATATGATGTAACGTATATATTAAAATGAGATTTACTAGCCTGGCTTGCAGGATGTGGTCCAGGTAGTCCAACAATGGCTGTCTCGAGTCAGAAAGGCCGAGAATCCAGCAGTTGTTCAGACCATGAGGCTGGATGTCTCAGCAGTCCTCATCTGGCGCTGGAGTCTGGAAGATTCCTGGAGAGCTACCGTTCTTCAGTCTACACTGGAATCCTGACGGTGCTGGGTTTAATACCAGCCACAGCAGCATGACAGGCGCTTGCCAGCAAGAAGGAAGGCAAGCAGGCCAAAAGCGAAGCCTCCTTCTTCCACGTGTTTCTATCTTGGATGCCGCCGGAAGGTGTGGCCCAGATTTGAGGTAGTTTCAAACAGTTTGATTAAAAGCATCCCTCACAGGAGTGCCTAGCATCTTGGGCTTCAGTTGATCACAGATGTAATCAAGTTGACAACCAAGATTAGCCATTGCACATGGCAAAATTAAACAAACTGCCCCAGGTAGCGAGTGATGAACCAGGATCTGACCCTTGGCCTGACTCTAAGATATATAGTCTTTGTTTTTCAAAACTTATTTTCTTTATATAATTTTTATCATGGTAGATATGGGGGTGGGGAGCCACACGTAAGTCACATGGCTTAAATGTTTGCATCCCTTGGTGGGTTTCAGTGGGTCCCACAGGTTCTGCCCAGATCCCAGGAGCGCTCAACAATGAGCCAGCTGCCTGCTCATTCTGTGAGTTCTCCCTTGTTTCTGTATGAGTTTTTGACTTAAAAAAAAATGTACCTTTTGATTTCTGAAGGTAGAGGTAGAACACAGAGAAAGAGAACATAGGCATTTTGCTGAGGAAATAAGAGGAAAATTAAATCTAGTACAGGAGAGACAAGAGGCTGTGTTCACCAAAGATGTGGACAGTGCTGTGCTCAGAGCTGCACCCAAAAGTCTCAAAGGACTTTGTGAGGTACGTGTTTTCTTGCCCTCCTTTGACCCCCTCCCCGGGGAGCTCACACGTAGAGAACCCAAGAATTTTACTTCTGGTCACGTAGATGCACCTTTAACACAAGCCTTTTCCCTAAGCAAAGACATAGAAGCATCTTTGACACACAGCAGACTGCACATACTTCAAGTGTAAAACCAGATGAGTTTTGATTGTATAAACCTCCGAAACCATCACCACAATCAAGATGATGAATGCATCTATTGTCCTGTCCATTTCCTTTGAGATCTCCATATGGCTTTTCCCAGTCACCCACTGATCTGCTTTCAGCACTGTTTTCACTTTATACAGTTATGCGACTAAAAGCATACAATATAGTCTCAGTTCTGACTGGCTTGGTTCATTCTAATTATTTTGATATTGACACTGCAGTGTGTATGAGTAACCCGTTCATCTTCAGTGTCAAGGAACATTTCTTTCTAGGGATCCACCACCATTTCTTGATAATGGACATTTGTGTTTCAGTGAGTGCCCACAGGTTCTACGATCTCGAATTCTATAGCTAGGAAATGCAGTCATCCCTTTGGTGGCTGTGTATACACGGAACATGTGCAGGTATTTTCCTTACACTACTTCATTGGCAACACAACCTAACAACTATTTACCCAGCATCCCATTGTGTTAGACTGAGTGGGTTATCCGGAGGTGTTTTAAATCACCCCACAGGATGCACAACGATTGTGTGATTGTATGACAGTTCTGGGCTGCTTTGAATAGGGAATTTGAGCATCCAAAGATTTTGGTGTCTGTAGGGGATCTTGGAGCCAATCCCATGAGGGTAGTTGAGCCAAAGAGCCAAAGGATAGTTGTATTTTCATTTGGGGAGCTTCTAAGAACATTGATGTGAAAGTCTCTCTAATGGATCTAAGCCTTGTTTCTTGTTTCCTTGTAGTAAAAGCTCTCTCTCTCTCCCTCTCTCTCTCTTTCTCTCTCTGCTTTTGTTTTTTTGAGACAGGGTTTCTCTGTGCAGCCCTGGCTCTGGCTGTCCTGGAACTCTGTAGACCAGGCTGGCTTTGAACTCAGAGATCTGCCTGACTCTCCCTCCCAAGTGCTGAAATTAAAGGTGTGTACCACCACTAGCCGTTTACGTTTTTTTTAAATTATTTTGTGCGGATGGATATTTTGTCTGCATGTGTATCTGTGTGCCATGTGTGCACAGTACCCCTGGAGGTCAGAAGAGGGTGTCAGATCCCCTGGAACTTGAGTTACAGAGGCTGTGAGCCACTGTGATGCAGCTGAGGAGGAGTAGCCAGGACTCTTGACCACTGAGCCATCTCTCCAGCCCCAAGGCGGGAAATTTTAAATCTAGTTCCTGTTTCTCTAATCTTCACTAAATGGCAGGCTAGCAAGTCCTCTGAGCCCCAGCCTCAGCTTCTTCCCATTAGAAGACTGATGTGAGCACAGCTCAGCTCAAACTCACCTTTAAAACCATCACCATCAGGGGCCAAAGGGATGGCTCAGCAGTTAAGAACACAGACTGCGAGCCAAGCTGGGTGGTGGTGGCACACACTCGGGAGGCAGAGGCAGGTGGATCTCTGTGAGTTCGAGGCCAGCCTGGTCTACAAGAGCTAGTTCCAGGACAGGCTCCAAAGCAGAAAAACCCTGTCTTGAAGAAGAAGAAGAAGAGGAGGAGGAGGAGGAAGAAGAAGAAGAGGAAGAAGAAGAAGAAGAGGAGGAGGAGGAGGAGGAGGAGGAGGAGGAAGAAGAAGAAGAAGAAGAAGAAGAAGAAGAAGAAGAAGAAGAAGAAGAAGAAGAAGAAGAAGAAGAAGAGGAAGAAGAAGAAGAAGAAGAGGAAGAAGAAGAAGAGGAAGAAGAAGAAGAAGAGGAGGAGGAGGAGGAAGAAGAAGAAGAAAAAGAAGAAGAAGAAGAAGACGACAGACTGCTCTTCCAGAGGACCTAGGCACAATTCCCAGCACCCACATGGCAGCTCACACCTGTCTGTAGCTCCAGTTCCAGGGGACCCAATACTCTCACACAGACACATTAAGGCAGGCAAAACACTGATGTACATAAAATAAAAATAAATCATTAAAAATTTTTAAAAAAAACATCACCATCATTGCCTTCAACAGAGGCAGAATTCCCATTCCCAAGCCTGGTAAGATTGGGTTCTGCAGACCAACAGGAAAATTCTCGACCTGATGCTCAGAGATCAAGAACCCTGTTCTTCCAGCAAATGTGTTCATCTGGGGGAGATGGACGGCGTGCTATAACTCAGAGCTGAGTTGTTTTCTAGGACAAGGTCACAACCTTTTGGGATCAAAAGGATGTCTGCTCCTGATAAATCCCAATAGAAACGGGAATCCAGACGGGGCTATAGACACCGGGAATTCTAAGCAACAACGCTTACAGCTACAGACACTTAGCTTGACTTTATTGGTTTTCGGGGAAATAAACCTGTTGGGGAAGTGAACTGAAGATAGAATGAGATCACTCATGACAGCGCCTGCAGCTGGTGCGAGAACTGCCTGATCACTCTCCTGTATTTCCCTGAGGCCCTGTAATTAAAATTCCTCTTGCCAGCAGAATTAACTTGGTAAATTCCTATAAACCACAGATTCCAGTTCACACACTCCAGAAAGTGCCACTTTTGTATCACAGGGAATCTCCATGCAATATCCTGGAGGAAAGGAGGTCTGGTGGCAGAAAGACCCTCTCTCAGAGGGTTCTTCCTGACCAATTCGGGCAGGCAGGGTGAACAGCCACATTTTCAGTGTTTGGGCCCAGCTTCATGGTGGGATTGCCCTCACTGATGTGACTGTGAGGCTGCCTCTGGCTCTGGCCCTTTTCCACTTGATAGCTGAGTATCTGGACTTCGAGTAGCTTGTGGCCCCGGTTGCTGGCTGCAGAGAACATGGGCAGCCTCATACTGGGAACTACTCCAAAAATTAATTTCCGTATCATTCCGGTAGGCAGCGATCACTAGAACGTCTAGTGCTGACCCAGCTGTCTCAGCTCTCTTAGAAATGACTCAATTACATAGTTGGAACAGTTGCTAGAGTCAGCCAGCGACGTGGGAGGAAAGAAGGCCATAGCAGCAGAGAAACCAGGAAAACTGAATGTGCGTCTAACTCATTAGCGCCTCCTGCTGTCATACTTCTGCCAGAACGCCGAGCCTCCATATTTGAGAAAATGATCGCACAGTTCGAGTGACTCTTTTAGTAGTTCTCTCGATTTTGCAGAAATCATAACAAACCTTGGGGCATCGATAAAAGCACCTAGAGCATGTAGTTTGCTTAAAGTAGGAAGAGGCTTCCCAAAGAGACAAGGGACCTGTGCCCAGGGCTTCTGCCTTCTCTCTTGCACGTGTCTCCTAGCCCTTCCACCCATCCCTTCCTCCTACACTTTCATCTTGTTTCCACCTTCCTTTCCTTATCACCTCCTGGCTGCTGAGAAACAAACACAGACATATAGGTCAAAGGCACAGAAAATATCTTCAATAAAATCATAGAAGAAAAACTCCCTAACCTAAAGATGAGGGTGTCTATCAAGGAACAATAAGCATATAGAACACCAAATAGGACCAGAAAATAAATTCCCCACAACACAGAATAATCAAAAGACTAAATGTGCAGAACAAAAAAATTGTTAAAAGCTACAAAGGAAAAAGACCAAGTAACATAGAAAGTCAAACCCATTAGAATAACGCCTGAATTCTCAATGGAGACTCTAAAACCCAGAAAGGTCTGAACAGATGTGCTACAAACCCTAAGAGGTCATAGATGCTAACCCATACCCAGCAAAACTATCAATTGCAATGACTGAGAAAAAATATTCTATGATAAAACCAAACAAGTAATATCTATCTACCAATACAGCTCTATAGAAGGTGATAGAATGAAAATTTCAATATGAAGAGGTTAACCACACCCATGAAAACACCAGGAATAAATAATTCCAGATCACTAAATCAAAAGAGGGGGGAACCCACATGAATAACAGGAATCAGTAAACAGTGCTCATTGATAACTCTCAGTATTAGTGGTCTCAATTCTCTAATAAAAAGACAGGGGCTAACAGTTTGGATTAGAGAACAGGATCCACCTTTCTGCTGCATCCAAGAAACACACTTTAACATCAGAGAAAGACATCACCTCAGGGTCAAACAATAGAAAAAATATTCTAAGCAAATGGAAACAAGAAGCAAGCAGGCTCCCGTCTCACGCAGCCAAGGCTAGCCTCAAACTCAGCACATGACCAAGGATGACCTTGACCTCCTCATTCTCCTGTTGCGAACTCCCAAGTGTTGGCATTACAGAAGACCATTCCTGAAAACTACAACCTATCAAAATGCAGGGAACAAGAGGCTATGGGTGCCCAATCCCGGCTGAATACATCTGCTACACAACTCCTGTACCTAAGGTGCAGGGACTGTTATGAAGAGGAGGGTGGAAAGGTTATTAGAACCAGAGTTACAGGAAGTTTACTATGAGACTGTGTCTTCTAGAAATGTCAGAGAAGCTACGCTCATGACATTTCCTCAGCATGACTGCCCAAAGAATACCTGAGCAAGGACGCCAAAGACATGCTGACATGGAAACGGTTCGCATCTCAAGAGTCTTAACTCAAGACAAAGAACAACAGGTAATACTGAGAGTGGGTGAAATAGTCTTCCCCAGAGAAGAGCCCCATGGTTGGTTATCTAATACAGTGGTCAGCCTGAAATAACACATACAGATAACACTTAAGAAAAAACTTGGAGAGATCTTTTATTAACAACTTAATGGCACACATAAAAGCTGTAGAATTAGTAGTAGTAGTAATAATAATAACACTTAAAGGGAGTAGACAGCAAGAAATAATCAAACTCAGAGCTGAAACCAACAAAACAGAAACAAACAAACAGGCCAACAACAAAGAAACAATACAAGGAATCTTTGAAAAAATCAATAAGATTGATAAACCTTTAGCCAAATTTACTGAAAGACGGATATTCAAATTAATAAAATTAGAGATGAAAAGGGGTACCTCTTAATAGACCCTGAAGAAATCCAGAGAATCTTAAAGATATACTTTAAAAATATGTACTCCACCAGGCCTGGTGGTACATGCCTTTAATCTCAGCACTTTGGAGGCAGAGACAAGCAAATCTCTGTGAGTTTGAGGTCAGCCTAATCTATATAGTGAGTTCCAGTTAATCTAGGGCTATGTAGAGAAACTCTATCTTACAAAAAAAAAAAATCTGTACTCTACCAAACTGAAAGACCTAAAAGAAATAGATAAACTTCTTGATATATACCACTTAGCAAAGTTAAGTCAAGATAAGATAAGCAATTTAAAAGACCCATATCCCCTAATAAAATAGAAGCAGAAATTTTTCTCCCAATCAGGTAAATCCCAGGGCTAGATGGATTCAGCACAGAATTCTACCAGCCTTTCAAAGAATTGACACCAATACTCCTCAAATTATTTTGCAAAATAGAAACTGAATGAACATCACCTAATTCTTTTTCTGAGGCCACAATTACCCTGATAACTAAACCACACCAAGATCCAACAAAGAAAATGACAGACCAGTTTCTCCTATGAACATAGATGTAAAAATTCTCAATTTTAACTTACAAACTGGATCCAAGAACACACCAAAAACATTATCCACCATGATCAAGTAGGGTTCATCCCAGAGACACAGGAATAATTCAACATTTATAAACTGATAAACATAATTCACCGTAAAAACAGGCTGAAAGACAAAAACCATATGATCATCTCATTAGATGCAGAAAAGGTCTTTGACAAAATCCCTTCATGATAAAAGCCCTGGAGAGCCTAGGGATATGAGGGACATACCTCAACACAATAAAAGCAATATACAGAGAGCCCACCTAACATCAACCTAAATGGAGAGAAACTCAAAGCATTTCCACTAAAATCAGGACCAAGACAAGGGAACACTCTTTCAAATCTACTCAGTATAACATAACTGAAGGAGATCAAATGGATACAGTAGGGAAGAAGGAAGTCAAAGATATTTTATTGCAGATGATATGATTTTATACATAAAAGATTCTTTAAAAAAAAACTTCACAAGGAAACTTCTAAAGCCAATGAAGACTTTCAACGAAGTAGCAGGATACAAAATTAGCACACGAATATCAGTAGCCCTCCTATATGTGAGACAAACACTGAAAAAGAAACCAGGGAAACAATAACTTTTACAGTAGCCTTTTTAAAAAGTATCTTGGGCCAGATGGTGGTGCACAGCATTAATCCCAGAACTTGGGAGGCAGGTGCAAGTGGATCTCTGTGAGTTTGAGGCCAGCCTGGTCTACAGAGTGAGTTCCAGGACAACCAGGATTTTTATACAGAGAATCCCTGTCTTGAAAAAACAAAACAAAACAAAACAAAAGAAATCTTGGGATATCTCTCTCTAACCAAGAAGCAAAAGACTTATGTAATAAAAACTTTAAGACACTGAGGAAAGAAATTGAAGATATAAGAAGATGAAAAGACCTCCCATGCTCATGGATCAGTAAAATTAACGTACTGAAAATGGCCATCCTACCAAAAGCAATCTATAGCTTCACTGCTATCTCCATTAAAATTCCAATACAGTTCTTTTCAGATGTTGAAAGAAAATTTTCAGCTTCACATTGAAGCAAACACAAAAATCAGGATATCTAAAACAGTCCTGAATAATAAAAGAACTGGTCAGAGGCATCAGCATCCCAGATTTCAAGCTCTACTACAGAGCTATAGCAATAAAAACAGCATGGTATTGGCATAAAAACAGACATGTTGATTGGTGGAACTGAATTGAACGTAAGTCCACACACACTTACTGTAGGAGGCTTGGAGGCCTTCCTGCTCACAGATAAGCACCAGGAGGGAGCCTGGAATGTTAAACACACAAGGTTGTTTCTTCAAAGGAAGGGATGCCTGTTATTCACCCAGAAGGCTAGGAATAGACATGGGCAATAGCCTGGTGACCTTCTGTGCTACCTGTGTGGCCAAGACCACACTGATCCTCCCCCAGACTCTTATTGTGAGCTTGTTTTTCTCAGTTAATCCATAGAACCCATCTTTTTGGAAGGAGCCACATGTACTTTACAAAGTCTCAATGTAGCTACATAAATAAATGTACCTTTATTTATCTTACTTTGTGCTTTATTTTGTACACGGGATTGAGTTAATTATCACCAGGAAAGTTTTCACCAAATTGTACTGTGCTTAAATGCACCTAAAATAAACTATTCCGGGTCAGACTCCCGAAGTTTGAACTAACATTGGCTACTTAGTCCTGGTGAACCTTCTTGCCACCTGTGGATCGTTACCGTGCTGGCTGTGATAGTCACAGAGACCCCTGCATGTGAACACCCGATTTTTGACAAAGACACACACTGAAAAAAAAAGGGACAGTATCTTTGACAATGGTGCTGGTTAAATTATATGACTACATGCAGAAGAATTAAAATAAAACTACATATTTATTACTCTGCACAAAACTCAATTCCAAATGGAACAAGGATCTCAACTTAAGGACAGACACCCTGAATCTTATAGAAGAAAATGTAGGACAATAGTCTAGAACTCATTGGCATGGGTAAAGGCTTTCAGAACAGGACACCGATAGCACAGGCACTGAGAAAAATAACTAGTAAATGGGACTTTATAAAATTGGAAAACTTCTGTATAACAAAGGACACCATCAATTCAAACTAAGTGGCAAGCTACAGAAGGGGAAAAGATCTATAGAAATCACACATCTGACAGAAGGTTAATATCTAATATGTATAAAGAACTAAAGAAAACTGGACATCAAAAAAACCCAACTTTAAAATGCAGTTGTAGGCAGACTCTTCTTTCCTGCCTGTCAGTTCCCAAATAACTGACATGGAGATTCAATATTAATTATAAATGCTTGGCCAATAGCTCAGGCTTAGTACTAGTTAACTTTTTTTTCGAGACAGGGTTTCTCTGTAGCTTTGAAGCCTGTCCTGGAACTAGCTCTTGTAGACCAGATTGGCCTCGAACTCACAAAGATCCACCTGCCTCTGCCTCCCGAGTGCTGGGATTAAAGGTGTGCACCACCACCACCCGGCCAAACTCTTAAATTTTAAATTAACTTATATTTTATCTATGTTCTACCACATGGCTCGGTAGCTTATCTCAGCATGGCATATTCATGTATTGCTTTCTCTATGTCTCCTGGCAACTCCCAAGACTCTGCCTTTCTTCCTCCCAGCATTCTCTCCGCCCCTAAAATCCTGCCTAGTTACCAGCCAATCAGCTTTTTATTAACAATGAGAGCAACACATTTTCACAGTGTGCAGAAGGATTATTCCACAACGTGCAGTAAAGAACTAAACAGAGTTTTCAAAAAATGAAACACAAATGGCTGAGAAACAAAGAAATACTTACTATCCTTAATTATCAAGGGAACAGCAAACAAAATTACTTCTATATACTACTATCTATCTTATAGCAGCCAGAACGGCAACGAGTAACATAACAATTGATAGCTCATGCTGACGAGGATATGGGATAAGAGGATCATCCATTGCTGGTGGGAGAAGAAAAGAGGTTAGAATTGGGGTTGGGTTGGGGGTCAGGGTTGTGTTAGGATTGGGCTGAGGTTCGGGTTATGGTTGGGTATGGGGTTGGGTTTAGGGCTGTGGTTGGTGTTGGATTTGGGATTAAGTTCTGGGTTGGAGTCAAGGTTATGGTTGTGGTTGGATCAGCGATGGAGTTGGAATTGGGCTTGGGGATGGCGTGGTTGTAGTTGGGGTCTGGTTTGGGAGAAGGGTAGGACAGGGGTTGTAAAACACCACAACACTTTCCTTCTTAAATTGTTTTATTTATTTGTTCACAACTTCCTGTATATACAATGTGCTTTGACCACCTCTCTGCACCCCACCGCCCTGAAACCTAGCCTCTCCCCTTTTGGAAATCCTCAACCTCTCTGGTAACAGGTGAGAATACTTAGTCCCTGTTCTGCTGCTGTGAAGAGACACCATGACCACGGCAACTCTCACAAAAGCAAGCATTTCACTGGGACTGGTTTACAGTTTTAGTCCATGATCATCATAGCAGATGGCACTGGAGAAGTAGCTGAGAGCTTTATATCCTGATCCCCAGGATTGGGGGAGGGAGGAATGACAAGCCAACTCCCAGTGACACCTCCTCCAACAAGGCCAAATCTCCAAATCCTTCCAAAACAGTTCTACTCCTTGGTAACCAAGCATTCAAATCTAGAGCCTATGGGGACATTCTCATTCAAACCACCACACTCACCACTATACTTACAAGGAAAGGAAGGAGCTTTTCCACTTATCTTTTTGTTGTTTGTTTTTTGAGACAGGGTCTCTCTACATAGCCCTGGCTGTCCTGGAACTCCTAGAACTCACCGGGCTGGCCTTGAACTCACAGGCCGACCTCTGCCTCCAGAGTGCTGGAATTAAAGGCATGCACCACCACAGCAAGCTTTTCCACTAATCTTGAATTCCCTTCCCCATCTAAAACTTCTATTTCATTCAGTTACTTCCAGAAATTTACTTCCAGGAGGATCACTACCAGACATGCAGATAAATATGCTTACCATTTCCAAAGTTGAGCATTGTGAGGACTTAGCAGAAAAGACCTTGTCCCCCGCTCAACCCAGAGGCACAGGCATGTACAGCAGGTTATGAAAGATACGCTGGGGATTATCAGGGCACTCCTTCTCCTATAGTCATAGAGATAACACCCCAACCTAACATGCCAACATTAGTTAGTCTAGGCAGTCTAGGCTTCATCTTAACCATAACTTCACTTAACCTCGATTACATCTGCGAAGACCCTGATTATAATAAAGTCACATTCTGAGGCTCTCAGTAGACATTGGTCCACCATTCCACCGGGTCCAGCAGCTCTAAGGATCTACTGAGGGACCTCCCTTCTTTGCGCCCTGTCCAACGACCCCTTCGCTACTACACCAAGTTAAGCGATAATTCTTTTTTCTTTTTTTTTCTTTTTTTATGTCAAAAATGTGGAAGTTAAGCGATAATTCTAAAGAAAATATTTTCCTAGTAAACGGTGAAGCACGTAAACAGTTCTCTGTCAGAGTGCCAATTGCCCTCTACCAGAAAAAGATTTTTGCTTCGTTCTCCTCAGCTTGCACAGCTAAGTTTTGGATAAAAAAGTACTCTTCGGTTCAACACTGTTTCCACTAATCCCGAAGAAGCGTCCACAGATTCAGATGCACTTTAACTGTGCTTTATCTGGAATTAAAATTTTTAGATAAATAAGTACCAAATGGAACATCACTTGTACTTTTGTTAGAAGGCTTATGTCGCGCGGGTGCACACGCGTGTCTGTGCGTGTAGAGGCCAGAGGTAGAATTCGGCATCGTTTTCAATGGCTCATTTTTTTGAGACAGGATCTGTCACTCAGTCTGGAGCTCCCCAAGCACCAAGGCTACCCAGCCAGTGACTTTTGGGGAGCCGCCTGTCTCCACCTCCCCGCAGCAGGTTTTGAATTCAGATCTTATAATTCATATCTAGGACCGCTGCGGGGGCAGTGGAAGTCAATCAATCTCTCCATCTCTCCTGAGCAGACTCTATCTTGCATGTTTCTTGCGGCGATTAAACGTGAGGATAAACGTCCAAAACAAAACGAAGAGGAACGCGACAGGGATTCTGAGTTCCCACCTCCAGTTCCTACCTCCAGTTCCTGGCTGGGACAGCGTCTAGCCCGTCGCGCAGGCGCTCCAGGCGGCTGGGCGGGAGGACCCGAGAGGCTCCGCCCCCAAAGGTCCCCGGCGCGCCTGACCGCCTCGGCGTCAGCGCCCTCCCCGGACCTCCAAACGGGAGCGTCCGGCTTCTCCTTGGCCAGCTCGGGTCCTCAGCCTCGCGAGGACCCCGCCCCGCCCCCGCGCCGAGGCTATCCCCTCGGCCAGCTGACTGCCTGTCGTCTCCTCCGGTGTCTCCGCGATGCCGCTCTACGAGGGCCTCGGGAGCGGCGGCGAGAAGACGGCTGTCGTGATTGACCTGGGAGAAGCCTTCACCAAGTGAGTGGCCGTGGGCGGCTGCGGGCCGGGGAAGGGCGGTGGTCACGGCCCGGCAGCTGTCGGTAGGGCCGTGGGCCGCCGGGCCCGTCCCCCAGCGTTTCCGCAGACGTCCGCCCTCATTGCCCCGAGGCAAAGCTCAGTCCTCCGCGGGGAGTGTGTTGTCTTGGGGGAACTCGGTGGATCCGGTGGGCTGAGTAGGGGCTCGACTACCTGAGAGGCCCAGAAAGCTTTGGGAACTGCCTTGTCCCCGCCTACGATGGTCAGGGGCCATCCCTGCAGGTTGGACAGCGGTGACCCAGAGTCTGCCCATCTCTGGGCAGATAGGCAAGCAGCGATCGAATCGTAAGGCTTGCTGACTCTTTCCGTCATAAAACATGTATGGAATGGAGCCCTGTTGGTTCTGGAAATAGATTGTTCCCCAAGACTGTAGGAAATGCAGCTAGGAAGACCAGAATGCAGCTAGGAAGACGAGGCTCTTGAAGATGTGAATCCGTATAGATAAGACTGGAAGTTCTGTTGGTTGCCCTGGACTCGTAGAACACATCTTGCACTTTAAAAAAAAATGTAAACTCTAGAGTAGTGCTCCTCAAAGATGCAGAAGTCTCTTTCAAAGGCAGAGATGAGAGGCACAAATACACAACCCTTAGAACGTTTGGACAGTGTCAGCGGGCTGATAGAAATTTTGAGGTCTTTGGACTATCGGTCTAAGAATCGTATTGGACTCAAGAGAAAATGCAGAATTATATCGCATATATGTATATATGAGGTGATGTTAGATGAGAAATACATATTAGGCACAAAAGAAAACCGACAGAATTACATCATATATACACATATGTATATATATGAAGTGATTTATGAAAGAAATATTTGAATTTTTTTACACATCTGTAAGCAATAGATATTAAGTAACTACTAAGTAAATGATCACAGGAACATACTTAAAAATTGGTCCTTAGGAGCAATAGAGTTGGATTAAACATAGTTGTTGATTTTTCTCTCATTCTCTGCAAGACCCTTTCATATTCTTATTTTATTTTTTAAAAGCAATGTGCTAAATAATTAGGGAGTACTACCCAAAAAGTAATTATTTTGGCTATACATTGAAAAACAAATTACTATATAGGGCTATAATTGAAAACACATAACTTAAAAACGATGTCAGGGAGAACTTAAGCTACCCCATTACATGTGTCTGGAGGACTTTGAGGAGCACTGAATGTAAATAACATGGGGATGAGAATGGAGCAAGAAGCCAGGCGGTGCTGGCTCATGCCTTTAGAAGCAGGCAGATCTCTGAGTTCCAGGACATCCAGGAGTTAAAAAAAAGAAAAGAATGGAGCACGAGAGAACAGAATCAAAAAGTACCCAGAAGAACAAAAGGTGTGACTTAAGGGTAAATTTGCATTATAATCATTTTTGCAATTTTTTAAACAAAATTTGTTTTACTAACACAAGAGAAATCTGGCACTGACTACTGGTTTTGTTTTTGTTTTTATTTATTTATTATGTACACAGTGTTCAGCCTCCATGTATGCCTGCAGGCCAGAAGAGGACACCAGATCTCATTACAGATGGTTGTGAGCCACCATGTGGTTGCTGGGAATTGAACTCAGGACCTCTGGAAGAGCAGCCAGAGCTCTTAACCTCTGAGCCATCTCTCCAGCCCCTGGCTTTTGTTTTTGGGAAACAGTGTCTGATGTAGCCCAGACTGGCCCCAGACTCCTGATCCTGCTCTTCATGTTCTCCCGAGTGCTGGTATTGCAAATATGCCCGCCATGCTTGGCTTAAATACTAAGTTTTCAAAGGATGGAATATAAAGTTTTTAAAAATAATACCTGGAAAAAAATAATAATACCTGGGCCAGGGCTGGAGAGATGGTCTTCCAGAGGAGCCGGGTTCAATTCCCAGCATCCACATGGACGCTCACAGCTGTCTGTAACTCCTGTACCAGGGGACCTGACATCCTCACAGACATACATGCAGGCAAAATGTCAAAGAACATAAAATAAAAACGAATATTAATACTTGGGTAAAGATTCTTGCTGCCGAGCCTGAAAGCCTGAGTTCAGTCCTCAGGGCCATAGTAGAAGGAGAGACCCAACTCCCACAGGTTACTTTCTCCTTCTGTGTACACTCTGTCATTATCACACCCCACACACACAATAAATAAATGTTAATAAAAATAATAGCAATGCAGATTCTATTGTGAAGGTAAGCTTGTGTGATTTCACAATATATGAAGTTATTGTAACTGTGAGATTCACATAGTTTAAGAAAGTTAGTCTTGGGGCTGGAGAACTGGCTCAATGGTTAGGAGCTCTTGCAGAGAACCTGGGTTTAATTTCCAGCACCTACATGGTGGCTCACAACCTTCCTTAACTCAAGTTCCATGGAATCTAATCATGTTTTCTGACCTCAGTGGGCACCAGGCATGCATACAGTTCACATACATAAACACAGGCAAAGTACTCATACACATAAAATAAATATATATTTTTTAAAGAGACTAGTCTTGAGAAGTAATATGCTAGCAGATACTTTATTAGCAATAGTATTTTATTATTTATCAGTATTAAAACTAGTAGCAATAGAATTACAAAATTATTGATAGTGTGTATGTGGTTTGTAATCATATGCCACATAATGAATGACTTTTCAGTCATTCAGACATCAACATATATGATGTCATGGTTTTTCATTAACACTTATGGGTTGTCATTGACCAGAGTTTCTTTATTCTAAATGATTGTAGTTCCTGTTATCCCATGTTTAGGTGCATTTAGATGCATAAATACTTACTCTTTTCTATGTTTTATATACTTAGGCATACAAACGCCATTGAGTTATAGTTGCCTGCAGTATTTAGTATAATAACATGTTATAAAAGTGTGTAGTCTAACAGCAGTCATGCACATAGCTTTATGTGTAGCACACTATGTATTTCTAGGTTTATGTAAGTACACTCTTCAAGGTAACTAAATCACTTACCAATGCGCTTCTCATATCCTCTCACTGAGTGATGCCTGACTGTTGAAGGAAGTCCCATAGTGTGTGTCCAGGGTCGTAAAAATAAATGTCTTGTCTAAAATTTAATAGAACTAAGAAGTGGGGAGAATGAAATGAGATACTGGCTTATTTCAATATAGCAAATTTGATATACTTTACTTCTTCTTTTAACATGGTATAAAATTTTATTTATCAATAAATGTTATTATCTTTTTAGATTTTTTTCTTTGACCCTTTAAGTGCAGCAGAGGCATTTCCAGATGTTTTGTGGTCATTGTTTCTCTGGCAGATATTTAGAAAGAATGTAATAAGCTGAGCGTTTAATTTTCCATTTCTTTGCAGGTGTGGATTTGCAGGAGAAACTGGTCCACGATGTATAATTCCTAGTGTGATAAAAAGAGCTGGCATGTCTAAGGTATTTCTTTTTAAACAAATCAGAAAACTATGGGCTGGCAAGATGGTCCAGTGGATAAAGTGCTTGTAGAGTAAGCCAGGCACTTGAGGTCAACCCCAGAGCCATGCAAAGATAGAAAGAGAGACCCAGTTCCACCAAGTTGTCACCTAACACTCAGACACCATGCATGCACTCCCTGCACATGTGTATGCACCCCATGCACACATAAATACTAATAATAGGTGCAATTTAGAAAAATAAAGTAAGAAAATAATTTTACAAGAGTTTTTTTGTGTATTTTTTTGTTTGGTTGGTTTGTGTTTTTTGAGACAAGGTTTCTCTTGTGTAGCCCTGGCTGTCCTGGAACTCACTCCGTAGACCAGGCTAGCCTCAGACTCACAGAGATTCTCCTGCCTCTGCCTCTTTAGTGCTGGGATTAAAGGTGTGCACTACCACTGCTGGTTGAGTTGTTTTGTTTTGTTTTAAATCAACTTTATTGGGATCTATCTAATTTTACATGGCATGAATTTAACCATGCTGTGCAGCAGTCATATAATCCAGAGAATGAACCAGGTCTAGAATATTTGAAGAAGCCTTTGCTGCTTTTTTGTTTTTAAAGATATTTTTGTTTTTAAGGTTTATTTATTTTTATTTTATATTTATGTATGTTTTGCCTGCATGTATGCAAGTCTACTTCCTACATGCCGTGTTCCTAGAGGTCAGAAGAGGGCGTCAGATCCCTGAAACTGCCATTACAGTTGGGAGCTACTTATGTGCTTGCTAGGAACCAAACCTGGGTCCTCTGTAAAAGCAGCCAGTGCTCTTAACTGCTCAGCCATATCTCTAGCCTTTTCATGCTTCTTAAGCAGTTCTGAGTTTTTATCATCAGTCACACCCAAATGATGAGTCAGATGAGTTTTTTAAAAAAGCTTAAAAACACAACTCTGTTTTTTACTTTGTAGACGTATGTTTCTATTTCTTACAATTCAAATTGCCATTTTTTAGCCATTGCCAGTTATTTGGAATTCCTAACACTTTTGAGGGGAAATATTTGTCTTGTCTTGTTTTGTTTTATGTATCTCAGGTGGGCTTTAAATTCTGATGAACACCGGACGGTGGTGGCGCACGCCTTTAATTCCAGCACTCATGAGGCAGAGGCAGGCGGATCTTTGTGAGTTCGAGGCCAGCCTGGGCTACAAGAGCTAGTTTCAGGAGAGGCTCCAAAGCTACAGAGAAACCCTGTCTCGAAAACCAAATAAATAAACAAATTCTGATGACTTTAAATTCAGATCCTTCTGCCAATTTATAGGCATGTGCCACCACATTGAGTTTTATGCATTTACACAATGTTTGAGCTCTGTATATGCTGTGCAGGTCTGCCAGCTGAGCTACAGCCATAGCCCAAGGTTAATTGTTCTTACTTTTTGTATCATTGCTATAAATTCATTTATTATGAGGAAATATATTAGTAAAAAAAGCACAAAAAGATTGTTTTGTTAGTAAAAGAAATCATTTTAATTTTTTACAGCCAATCAAAGTTGTCCAGTATAATATCAATACAGAAGAATTATATTCCTACTTAAAGGAATTCATCCACATATTGTATTTCAGGTAAGTTGAAACTTTATTTTAGGGTTGATTTTTTTTTTTTTTTTACCTAACTTCAGCACTTAGATAGATTTTTTCCCCCTAATAATGCAGTCATTATTAGGACTGAGACTTTTTGCTCAGTGGTAGAGCACTTGCTTATTAACATGTTCCAAGTTCTGCCTTCTGTCCTAAGCATCAGTGGAAGTGGGGGTGTTCTTTATCTGCCTGTTGTGATTCAGAAAAGTGAAAACAGCACATCAAAGAATAGCCATGGAGTGTGTATTTCTAGAAAATAATACAAATCATTTCTAGTACTTCTGGGAAATAAATTTATTAGACTTTCGTAGTTTTCAAGTTAATAATGTCTGTAGCAACTGGAGTTTTGTGAGTCCACTTTTGCAAATCTACAAAAGAAAATATCTATTTAATCGCTATTAGTGGTGATGATAATGGCTGTAGTCCCTGTACAGTGCTTGATATACCCTAAGAACACAGAGACATCATCTTCCTGAAGTAATAGAATGAAGATGTCTTTTTGTCATAAAACATCTTAAGATATGGTAGTACAGTTTATTCTTAAATTATGTTACTTACCAAAAAAAGTACAGACCTTTATTTCCTTTTAAAAACAAAACTATCATTTTTTCAGGCATCTGTTGGTGAATCCCAGAGACCGCCGGGTTGTGGTTATTGAGTCGGTATTATGTCCTTCCCACTTCAGAGAGACACTTACTCGTGTTCTTTTCAAATATTTTGAGGTACCTATTTTTATTTTTAATGTGTATGTATGTGTACGTGTTTGTGTGCACATGTGTATGTGAGTATTCATAGAGGTCAAAGGTCCAGTGTTTTCCTTATCATTTATCTATCTTATTTTTTTCATTTATTTTTGACATTTTTGAAGTCTTAGGAAGTCCAGGTTGACCTCAGACTTGCTGTGTAGCTGAGGATGACCTTGAACTTCTGATCCTCCTTTCTTGACCAAGCCTCCATCGTCTGCACTGCTTTCAACAGTCTTCTAAGAACCTGTAGAACAATCCATTTGAGCTCTCAACACGATGGCTTTTCTAGCTCCAAGTTCCAACATCCTTCCAGTTCATCACAGCAATACGCCACAAACCTGCTACCAAGCAATAGGGTTTCTATTGCTGTGATAAACACCATGACCAAGAGCAGCTTTGGGGAGGAAAGTTTATTTCTCTTACACTTCTAGGTTACAGTCTATCACTGAGGGAAGTCAGAGCAGGAACCTGGAGGCAGGAGCTGATTCAGAAGCCATGGAAGCACACTACTTACTGGCTTGCTTAGCCTACTTTCTTATAGAACCCAGGACCACCAGTTCACAGTGGACTGAATCTGTGCCCCCGCATCTCCCTGTATCAATCATGAATTTTAAAATTGCTACCCAGACTTGCCTACAGCCTGATCTTCTAGAGGCATTTTCCCAATTGGGCTTCCCCTTTCCCTGATGATCATAGCCTGTGTCAGGTTGACATGAAATTAGCCAGTGCATGCCTTCAAGTTCTAGGATTACACATGGGCCTCACGTATGTTTTTGTGTAGTGCTGGAGATTGAACTCATGACTTCATGTATGCAAAGTAGGTATTCCTACTGAGCCATATCTTAGCCTCTCTGCCTTGTTTTTCAAGACAGGATCTCTGATGGAGTCAGTTAGCCGTGAAGTCCCTGCTCTGTCTCCTTAGCACAGGTTATCCCACTGCACCCAGCTTTATTTGTATGGCTGCTGGGGTGATCTGAGCTCAAGTCCTTGTGCTCGCACAACAAGCACTTTCCTGAGAAGACACCTCCTCAACTCCTTGAGATACCTATTTTTAAATGAAATTAATAAGTTTTTAAGTAGAAAGAAGGCAGGAGGAGCTCAGTGCTAGGGCATTTGCCTGGCATGTACACTGCTCAGAAGATAAATGAATCTTACATACTACACTTTAGCAAAACGTTTAAACCAAGTCCACATTGTATCTCATGAAGTGGGAGATCCCAGGAATGGGGTTACCTCTTAATTTTAGTAACATTACTTGTAATCATCATTTTATAAGTACAGGAATATGCTGTAAGTATATTACATTTCATAGTGAGCCAGACTCTTCTTAAATTTTTAAAAATCTCTACCTTGAAATTACAGTCCTTCTCAAAGAGGGAATGGAAGATTATTTAAAATGAATAGAGTATATTAGAAATTAGATGTAAGCTGGGCAGTGATGCTTGCCTGAAACCCCAGTATTTGGGAAGTAGAGGCAGAAGAGTAACGATCACCTTCTGTACATGGTGAATTTGAGAACCTGTCTCAGAGAAAAGTTAATTACATGTAAATATTTGTATATGTTTTCCCAAAGTCAAATTATACTTAATACTTAAAAACAGCTTGGCAAGGATGATTGATTGTTAGTCATTTTGGTAAGACAAGTCTGAAGAAATAAGTCCTCTAGCCACTGCCCTTCCTGAGCAAACTCAGGAGTTTGCTGCAGTGAGAAGACAGCAGGATAGTACAGCAGATCAGCTCTGGCTGAGGGGGAAGGCTCTGCATTTATACTGAAGAATTTCAGTTGGCTTTACATCGGTATCCTTGTCTTGTATGTAACAGAATACCTTCTCTATTTAAGTAAAAAGAAATTAAAAGTAATAATCTGGGGAGTAGAGAGATGGCTCAGTGGTTAAGGGTATTGGCTGTTTTTCCAGAGGACCCAGGTTCAGTTCCCCGCACCCACATGGCAGTTCTGTAACTCTAGTTCCGGGGGTTCTGGCATCCTCACACAGACATACATGCAGGCAAAACACCAATGCATATAAAATCGTTTTTAAAAAGTGAAACAAACCGGGCAGTGGTGGCGCACACTTTAATCCCAGCACTCGGGAGGCAGAGGCAGACGGATCTCTGTGAATTCGAGGCCAGCCTGGTCTACAAGAGCTAGTTCCAGGACAGGCTCCAAAACTACAGCGAAACCTGTCTTGAAAAACCAATAGATATATGGATGGATGGATGGATAATGAAATAAAGAGCCATATTTATTAAATGTTAAAGGTGGTAACACACGCCTTTAATCCCATCAGAAGCAGGTGGATCTCTGTGAGTTCGAGACCAGCCTGGTCTTCAAAGTGAGTTCCAGGACAACTAGAACCTGTTACACAGAGAAACCCTGTCTCAAAAAAAAAGAAAAAAAAGAAAAGAAAATACAACTATTATTTTATCTGTCATTTGATTATAAAAGACTGTCATATTTTGATCAAGTATCTGTATCTGTGCTATCATCAAATCTAGCAAATTCTCACTGGAAAAAGAAATCACTAGTAGTTAAGTATTTTAGTTTATAGTTTTGCTTCTCAATTTATACTGCTAAGTTATGGTGAGGCCCGGCGGTAGTGGCGCACACCTTTAATCCCAGCACTCGGGAGGCAGAGGCAGGCAGATCTCCTTGAGTTCGAGGTCAGCCTGGTCTGGTCTACAAGAGTAGTTCCAGGACAGGCTCAAGCCACAGAGAAACCCTGTCTCGAAAAAAAAAAAAAAAGTTATGGTGAGATTTTAAACTTTTTAAAATTTATTTAGAGACAGGGTTTTTCTGTGTGGCCTTGGCTATCCCGGAACTTACTCTGTAGACCAGGCTGGCCTCGAACTCACAGAGATCCGCCTGCCTCTGCCTCCCGAGTGCTGGGATTAAAGGCGTGTGCCACCACCGCCCGGCGTTGATTTTAAATTTTTAAAGAGTTTTATTATTAGTGTGAATATGCACGTGATGATGGATGAGTGTGCCACAGTTTCAATGTAGAGTTCAGAGATCAATTTTGGAGTCAGTTCTACTTTTACGTGGGTTCCAGGGATCAAACTCTTATTTCCAGGCTTGTGCCCCAAGTGATTATACCTGCTGAATCATCTTGCCAGCCGCTGGTGTTTTTAATAGTTCATAGTGCAAACTTTGCAAATAATGATAATCATGATTTGCCTAGCAGGGTGTGGTGATATGTTCCTATAATCTTAGCACTTGGGAGGTTGGTGCAGGAGGATCAGCTGTTTAAGATTATCCTCAACTACATACCAAGTTCAAGACCCTGGGAGGGCTGTTGATGCATTGGGGGTGCCAGTAAGCCTAACAACATGAGTTTATTCAATCCCCAGGACCTATATGGGAGGGAAAGAATTCCCACAAGTTATACTCTGACTTTCACATGTGTGCTGTACACACGTTGCACACGCCCACACACTCGCACAATAAATTTTAAAGGGGGAAAAAGACAGCCTGAGCTACATGAGACTCTTGTCTTAAATAAATAAGTGGAAAGAATTGTTTCCTAAAGCTGGGCATAAGAGTGCATGCCTGTGATCCCAGCCCTTGAGTGAGCAGAGGTCACTGGAGTTCGTGGACAGCCTGGATATCTCATCTTGCTCCCCAAATGGAAGGTAGAAGGGAGGGAGGCAGAGAGGTGGGGAAACTCTTTCCAGTATTTTTATCTGGATGGCAAAGGCATCTATTCTTTAGTATCATCTTCCTCTGAATGTATATTTTCTGGGCTTTTATCTCTTTCAATATTTTACTTCAAAAAAAGTAGTGTTGATAAAAATGCTTCAGAATTGTCATTTAGAAATGAAACAACCCAGTTAAATTCTGTTTATTTAACCTTGTTACTTTTAAGTATTTATTGCAATATACTTTGATTATTGAGTAAATTCATCTGAATCAGAAAACTAGTTCTTCATTTAACACCGATATTTGCTTGAACAAATGTAAATCAATGGAATGTACCTGTGAATTTTTCCAGTGTATTTGCGAACAAATCACACGTCTTTAAATACTGCTCACACTCCTGGCTCACTGCTCACACTCCTGGCTCACTGCTCACACTCCTGGCTCACTGCTCACACTCCTGGCTCACTGCTGTGCTGTTGTTTTCCAGGTTCCATCTGTCTTACTTGCTCCCAGTCATCTGATGGCTCTCCTGACACTTGGGATTAATTCTGCCATGGTCCTGGATTGTGGATACAGGGAAAGCCTGGTGTTGCCTGTATCTTTTTATTAATTATCCCATGTTATGGGTTTTTATTATTTTTTTTACTCATTTCAACTAAAGTAATTGGGCTTATAAAAATAATTTTTGTTATTAAACTATTTTGGATTACTGTGTACAATATAAGTTATCATGTGGTAAAGTTCATAAACTTAGAAATTTTCAACTTTATATAGAAGTTATCATAATTCAGTCCTAGTTTATGCTCCAGAAGCAGGTCTGGTCAATATTATGTTCAGTTTTCAAGATGAATTATCAGCTAATGAGAATAATTAAATTCTAAGAAAAAAAGTCATATAAAGAATGATTGGACAAATTAAAATGAGAAAGTAAAACTAAGAAAAGAATTTTAAATGGTAGAACGAAATTGGCCTTCATTATAGAGAAAAAGATCATTTTTTCCTGTCTGTGGAAGCTGTCAGAATAGTATACCATTGGATTTATGAGCTAGGGCAGGTAAGGACAAATCTAGGCTGTGCTTCTTCCTTACAGGGTACCACTCAAGTAGTTTACACTCTTGGCCTCAGTTTCCATATCTGTAAAATGCTGATGCTGTTTCATCTCATGGAAAGGTAGTCTTTTAATGTAGGACTTGACATGTAGTTTATCTCATCCCATAAGGGACAGCTAATAGTTCAGGCTGTCAGAGTGTTACTACTAGTTTATTCCTTTTGATAGAAACACTTAAAATATAGGTAGCGTTATGAATTGTCACAGTGAATGTTGCTGCGTTGATAGTGTAGTTAAAGTACATGAGCGTAAGTCTAGCAGTTTTGAGAGCTAGGTTTATCTGAGAAGAAATGTTTACAGGAGGAAATAATCATTTACTCCTGAAGAACTAAACTAGGCAGTAGCTTTTCAAACATGAAGTACTTTGTGTTTAATTTGCAAAACAATCCTGCCACACAAGTACTGTTCTTTTCATCTAAGTGAGAAAATGAAAAGTTAGGGCAAGTTTATGTAAGCATGTGACTAGGCTATAAACCTGTGTTTGTGTCCAGAACTGACATTCTCATCAATATTCTTTTTCCTTTTCCTAAGTATTGTACTTACAGAATGCTAACCTAAACAGCACATGAGGTAAGGTAATGGTGCATAGTGCGGGCCTGAGCACTGTTCTTTCAGCTCAGCTACTAGAAATACAGGGTGGGCCACACGCAGAATTTAAATGTGTCTAAGGAATTCATATAAATTAAAACTGTAAGGTTAATAGCATACTTTATTAGCCCAGTATATTGAAAATATTATTTTTTCTGCATAATCAATATAAAAATAATCTAAGTGGTTTTTTTTTCCTTTATTAAACGTTTGTAAGTTTGCCTTGTAACTGAGGCTTTTAAAGATGTTAAGTTCTGAACAGCTGAACAGGCCTATATTGCCAGAGGCTACCTTGTTGGATGCCTCTGCCCTAATGAATGAGTTGTGATATGTGTGTGCATGTGCACATTTATGTCTGTTTTTTCTGGTGGACACTATGTAAAAGACTTGCTCTTAACTTTTCTGTAACCTTTTAAAACAAGAAGAATTTACCACCAAGGTTGATTAGAACAGTATGGTAGAGGGTAATGTACATATCAGGGAAGCGTTGTGTCTGCTCAGATGGTGATGGCCTTGACTCCACTCTAGATATATGAAGGCATCCCAGTACTGAACTGCTGGGGAGCACTCCCCTTAGGAGGAAAAGCCCTTCACAAGTAAGTTTCTTGGATGTTTTCTTACCAATGCCACAAAAGCCAGTGCTTGGAATCTGATTTGTTTGTTTGTTTTTTATTTTTTTGTTTTTCGAGACAGGGTTTCTCTGTAGGTTTCTTTTTAGAGCCTGTCCTGGAACAAACTCTGTAGATCAAGCTAGACTCGATCAAACTCACAGAGATTCATTCACCTGTCACTGCCTCCTCAGTGCTGGGATTAAAGGTGTGCACCACCATCACCCTGCTGGAATTTGATTTTTAATTTATTCTATTCTTTTTAAGAATTGAATTCATGGCCGGGCAGTTGTGGCGCACGCCTTTAATCCCAGCACTCAGGAGGCAGAGGCAGGCGGATCTTTGTGAGTTCGAGACCAGCCTGGTCTACAAGAGCTAGTTCCAGGACAGGCTCCAAAGCTACAGAGAAACCCTGTCTCGAAAAACCAAAAAAAAAGAATTGAATTCATTCATCATATTTTTTTGAGATTATTAATATAATTACAAAATTTTGCCCTTCCATCTACTCTCCCCTCCTTCAAATTCATGGCCTCTTTTTTCACTACTTGTTATTACGTGTGTGTGTGTACATTTATATCCCTAAATACAACCTTTTAAGTCCATATCTTGTCACCTGTATATGTGTTTTCAGGGCTGACCACTTGGCATTAGACAACCAATTTGTGTGCTCTTCCCTAGGGAGGACCACCTCTCCCACTCCCAGCTTTCCTCAGGTGCCTATGGGTCTTTGTATAAGTTTGCAACCTTAAGGGCTTTTCGTTGTCCACTTAAGCATGCCCAGCAATAGTATCTTTATTCAGCTCATATTTGGACAGTCATTTTGGTCAGACTTCTGATATTACTAGGAGACAGAATCTCCCAACAAACTCCCTGATCCTCTTTCCCTTTGTGATCTTTCTACCCCTCTTCTGCAGTGTTCCCTAAGCCTGGAGTGCAGGAGTGTTGTAGTTGTATCCGTTGGGTCTGGACTCCACAACTCTACATTTTGATCAGTTGTAGTTTTCTGTAGTGGTCTTCATCTCTTGCAAAGAGAAATTTCCTTAGGAGGGGTGAGGACTGCAAATATATCTAAAGATTTAGAGTCAAGAGCCTCCTATGAGAGACAACATGTTACATTGTTTTTCCAGTTCTGGGTTATCTCACTCAGTATGATCTTTTCTAGTGCCATGCATTTACCTGCAACGTTCATGATTTCACTTTTCTTTAGAGCTGAATAGTACTCAGTGTATTTTCTTTACATAAACACTTTACATAAAACTCCAGCGGGGGCTGGAGAGATGGCTCAGAGGTTAAGAACACTGGCTGTTCTTCCATAGGTCCTGAGTTCAATTCCCAGCAACCACATGATAGCTCACAACCATCTGTAATGAGGCCTGGTGTCCTCTTCTGGCATAGAGTTGTACATGTAGGAAGAATATTGTATACATAATAAATAAATTCTTTAAAAAAAAAACACATGCTATGTAAAGTGTGTAAGTACCACATTTTCATTATCCATTTGTTAGTTAAAGTACATTTCAGTTGTATCCACCTCCACCCCCACCACCCAAGACAGGGTTTCTCTGTGTGACAGTCCTGGCTGCCTGGAACTTACTTTGTAGACCAGGCTGACCTCGAGCTACCCAAGTGCTGGGATTAAAGGCGCGTGCCACCACACCTGGTTTATTTCCATTTCCTGGCTTGTTGTAAATAGAGCAGCAGTGAGCATGGCTGAGCACACATCTGTGGAGTAGGATATCAAGTCCTTCTGGCGTGTGCCAAGAAGTGGGATAGCTGGGTCATATGGTAGATTTATTTTTAGCTTTTTGAGAACTCCATACTGGTTTCTAGAGTAGCTGCACAATTTGCAATCCCAGCAGCAGTGAAAGAGGGTTCCCTTTCCTCTGCATCCCCCCCCCATTTCATAGCAGTTCTCTCATTGATCTTTGCTGTTATGACTGCAGTAAGACGAAATCTCAAAATTGTTTTCATTTGCATTTCCTGATTGCTAGGGACGATGAACATTTTTTGAGATATTTCTCAGTCATTATTTCTCTTCTTTTGAGAACTCTGTTCAGGTCCCAAGACCATTATTTGAATGGGCCATTCAAGTGTCTATTAAGTGAAGTTACTAAATAAGAAAAGATTACCAGTTGCGGTATTTTAATTTCAATAACTTTTTCAAATTTCAGGGAGTTGGAAACTCAACTGTTGGAACAATGTACTGTTGACACTGGTGCTGCTAAAGGACAGAGCCTTCCCTCAGTGATGGGTAATACGCCGTTTAAGAGTGGACTATGCTCTTCATGCTTTTACCTTGTATTTTAATCTCTGCCCATTGCTAGTTAGCCTTGCATTCCACACCTCTTGACCGTGCTCCAGTGGTGTCATTGTTGCACTTAGTCAGTCGGTCCAGCGGTGTGTCAGTCATCCTTTCTAGCTCTCACGGTGTAGCTCAGGCCATCTTTCCTTCTAAGCTCCCCTCCGTTTCTGGTATTCTTCCTTCTGTATTCTGCACTTGATTTCTTTATTAGTGATTCTAACGGGGACTTGGTTTTTTTGTTTTGTTTTCTGATGATTTGAAAGTCTCTGTCATCTCTTCCTCTGACTAGTCACCTCAGCATGCTGTCTATTCTCAGATGGAGCCTGGGTCTGATCTTTCTGAACTTGACACTCATATTTCCACAAGATTGTTAGATATAAACTGTGCACATCTTAAAGCCTCAAAACTGGTACTCCCAGAAGTAAACACAGCATCTCTTCTCTTGTAATTTTTCAATTATTATTATTAGATAAAGGTAATATCTTAGGGAAGAGGGGAAATGATAAAATTATATTTTAATTTTTTTAAAAAAAAAATGTAATAACATCTTCCAGGACAGCCAGGGGTGCACAGAGAAACCCTGACTCAAAAAACACAAGCAAAAGTAGCAATAACATCACCATCTCTATTTCTCCTTCTAGAAAGTGGGGAGTTAGCATTCCAGTTCCTCCTCAGAAAAGTCTTTCTAATTTCACTTGTTACTTTCCACCAGCACAGGTCTGCTCTGGTGAAGCAGAGCCGCTGTGACTTAGCTTTCACTATCTCTTGCTTGTTCGCTTGTGGGCCTTCGCGTCACAGGTTTGCTTATTTCATACTGTCATCAGAGATAACTTTCCTAAACTGGTAAGAAGATTTTTGGTTCCTATGGATTAAGCCACATTTCATATCTGCTACACATTTTCCAGTAACGTCACTCCATTCTCCCTCTTAGCCTTAACTCTAGCTCTTTTACTCCTAGTTCAGCTAGGAGTGTAGTCGCCCATCAACCAAACGTACTTGTTTGCACAACCCTCTGTCTTCATCTTAGTGTTTACCTAAGAACTGCCGCCTACCACCCACCCACACTGCTTAGGCTTTTCATCCCTGTGCATGACCCAGCTGGAACCTCGCCTCTTGAAGGTTTCTCCTGTCTTCCCGAAGCAGAGTAGGTTTTCCTTTAGGGAACTCTCATTTTTTTCTTTCTTTCTGTTTTTTTTTGTTTTGTTTTGAGACAGGGTTTCTCTGTAGCTTTTAGAGCCTGTCCTTGAACTAGCTCTTGTAGACCAGGCTGGCCTCGAACTCACAGAGATCTGCCTGCCTCTGCCTCCTGAGTGCTGGGATTAAAGGCTTGTGCCACCACCACCCGGCTTCCTTTAGGGAACTCTTATATGACACAAAGACTTTGAGGGTCCCAGGCTTACTTTTTAGATTGACAGCAGAAAAAAAATGCAGTTTTAGGGATAGTTAGCTTTGCTTTTCATATTTTCTTATGGTCTTTTCTTGATAGATAAAATAATAGCAATTTTCATTTGATTATAGAAATCCCATTAGTTTTTCTTTTTTTATACTTTTATTTTTCATTCAAAAAATTTACACTTCCTCCCCTTCTCCCAGTCTCCTCCCGCTCCCCCACTAACCCTCCTCCCTCCCCCTGCTTCCTTAAGAGGGGGCAGGGTACCCTGCCCTGTGGGAAGCCCAAGGCCCTCCCCCCTCCATCCCTGCCTAGGAAGGTGTGCATCCATATAGACTAGATTCCCTAAAAGCTAATACATGCAGAAGAGATAGGTCCCAGTGCCATTATCATTGGCTTCTCAGTCAGCCCCCATTGACAGCCACATTCAGAGATTCCGGTTTGATCATGTGCTCATTCAGTCCTGGTCCAGCTGGATTTGGTGAGCTCCCATTAGATCAGGCACACTGTCACGGTTGGTGGACCAGCCTCTCCCGGTCCTGATTTCCTTGCTCATCTTCTCCCACCTTCTGCTCTTCGACTGGACCTTGGGAGCTCAGTCCATTGCTCTGATGTGAATGTGGGTCTCTGTCTCTATCTCCATCCACCATTAGTTTTTCTATAGCAAATAAGTTTTGTTACTACTATCTTAATATGTCACTGGTGAGAGTTAAATTAGGAAAAGTCTCCAAAGATAGTAAGTTTAGCATTCTGGAATGTTTTTTAAGTCTTACTTTAAACTGAACATACGCTGTGTACGGTAGCATCCACTTGTGGCCGAGGCAGGGACATTGCATTGAACTAGCCCAAGCAGCATATGTAGGCCCTTACTTGGGGGTGGGAGGTTCTAACTATAATGTTAGGAAGTCTACATTCTTGGGTTACTCTCCATAGTGAACCTTCTTTGACTTATTCTGATCTTTCTTGACCATACCCCTCAGAATCCTAATCATTATTACATTTCTGACATTGAGAAGTCAGAACTGCCATTGTTTCCTGAATCACTCCCAGAGGACAACCAGAGATGTAAACCAATTTAAAGTGTTCTCCCTGAATTCCTTAGCAAAGCTTAGATGAAAATCTCTGGTATACTGGAGATCCTCAAATGAATTTTGGGTTATCCTCTTTCATTTAGTATTTATAACCTACTTTTAAAAGAATGAGTAATTTCAGCACTCTGGAAACCAGGTAGATTGGGAGTTCAGGGCTAACCTGGGTCACATAGCAAGACCCTGTCTCCAGAAATGAGAATTTAAGTACCCTGATTTGGAAAGTAGGTAACATAAATTATATCCCGAACATGTTGTTTTTGTTCTACTAAAATAACTGACATTAAGTGGCATTTTATAGAGCCAGTGAATGGCTGTCATTTCCATTCTTTACTTGGAAAATTTAAACAGTTGTAGTTATTTGCCAAGATATCTCCTCCTTTTAAAGTAGCATATAAATCTAATCAAATTAAACCCCTTTTCAGTCCTTCTTTACTTTGACCAACAGAAAACTGCTTCTTACCAGCTGTTTGTTGGAAGTTATTTGAATAGTCCTAGAAAGAGGGTAGAGCTGTAAAATGCCATGGCGTCAGCCCTTTTTCTCAGGTTGTTTCTTACAGTTCAGTTCCTTCTCTCTCGTTTGTTTGTAGCCAGCATTAAATCTTGCAAAATCTCTTTACCATCTTAAGAAGTAAAGTTTAACAGTTTTTTGGTTTGTCCTTTTCTTGGAGGTGAGGCCTCATGTACTGTAAGTTGTAAATTCACGATCTGGCTAAAGTTGTTCTTGACTCCCCTGCCCAGCCACTAATGCCTGAGTGCTGGAGTACAGATGTATGGCACACCTGGATAAGTTTTAATGTCTAAGGGTAGGAATTGTCAATATTAAAAGCATTTTGAATACCTTTTATATATATATATGTATATATATATGTTTATAAACTTACAAACTATAATTACCATGATATGAAACACAAAAGTAAGAAATTGAAAAGAACAAGATAATTAGAAGTAAGATGGGCGGTGGTGATACGCACTTTTAATCCCAACACTTGGAGGCAGAGTCAGGTGGATCTCTGTGAGTTCGAGGCCAGCCTGGTCAACAAGAGCTATATTTCAGGACAGACTCCAAAGCTACAGAGTCTACCTGTCTCAAAAAAAAACAAACTAAAAAAGATAATTAATTAGAAGGAATTCTAAATCTAAAGTTACACTTTGGTGTGTTAGTGTAGGATACAGGGAGTTAAACCCAATGCTTTGTCTTAGGGCTCTGTCACTGAGTTACACCCTGGCCTCTAGAGCTATACTTGAAGTTTGGTTGTGAGCTGTAGCCTTTTGCAGCTGAGCTCTCCCTCGCCGGCCCACTGAAGTCATACTTAACACATGTTTTACTCTTTTCCAAGCACAGTGTGATTAAATATGCCACTTTTCAAGTTATGAGTTAATACTTTGAGATTGTGGGTTTAGATTAATTATAGTTTACCCAAGACAAGATGTAGGAATTAGTGTTTTACTTGCTCATTTATCATGATCCATTTCTTTATCAAAAGCTCCTTTGTTTTTATATACCAATCAAAATATTTTTGAGAATTGGTTTAGAAAACGTTATTTTATTATATATTATTTTGAGATAGGGTCTTACTATGTAGCCTGGACTAGCCTGGAGCTCAATATGTAGACCAGGCTGCCCTCCTACTTAAAATTGATCCGACTACCTATGTCCCCTAAGTGCTAGAATTAAAGGTGTGAGACACCACACATGGCTGGCTTAGAAGATTTTAAATTTAGGTTAGAAAATGGTATTTCTGTTTCTGCCTCAGAAGTCCAGCGTGCTGACAAATAATCTGTAGCAGATCCCAAAGGTTACTTTTGAACTCTTTGTGTGTGTGTTTTACTTGCTTTTTTCTGAGACTAAGTCTTGTTATATAGTCTTAGTATGTAGCCTAGGCTGGTCTTGAACTTGGAACAGTCCTCCTGCCTTAGCTTCCCAAGCCACCTTGTCTAGCCTTTTCTCTTCTTTTTAAATGTCATCTTTAGAAGGGATTGGGAAAGAACAGAGGGTGCTAGGGGAGTAGAGTGATTAAACTGTTATATTTATGTTTGGAGATGGAGTTCTTTATGAATCCCATTGTTGTATGCAGTTAACATATGATAAGGAAAAAATAATCAAACGTACCCTTTACTTTGAAATAAAGATTAAAAGATGGTATGTACTTCTTTTTAAAAATATGTGCTGGGGGTCGGTTAACAGCAAGATAGCTTGGCATAAAAGCACTTGCTGACCTGAATTTACTTTTGGGAACCTTCATGGTAAAAGGAAAAAAATGACTCCTACAAGTTGTCTTCTCACTGCTACATGTGTGCCATGGCACATGCTTGTCCTCCGCATATGTGCTGGTTTGTAATATTGCTGGCAGCTCTTGCCATATGAAAGATGTAAACTCAGAACTTAACTTTTTTGTAAGATTGTAATAACTACTCATCTGTTAGCCCTAGACTTTCCTGGGAGCCTTGTTAGAAGATAGCCAGCAGACCTCCTTATGATGGGAAAGATATCCTTAGTCTTTTCTGCTATATTAAGTATCTTTGGAATGCTGGGGGTTGGCCCCACAGTCTCATGGATCTCGTGCGTGTCCTGTGCTGCTGAGCCCCATGCTGGCCCTGTAGTGAGGTGCACAAGCTCATGGCTCCATAGCAGTGTTGCATTCCTGGTCAGTCTCTCTGCTGTCTCTTCACGTGGAGTGATGAGACTTCCTCCCTAAGAGCAAAGTTACTTTTGGTGTTAGTCTTTTAAAATGATTATAGTCCTTTGTAGCATGAGGGCCTGCTAGTTGGGGTTTCCATCCTGCCCAGTTCCCATAACCGGCAAGTCCCAAAGAAATCACACAGAGAGTTCTATATTAGGTTATAAACTGATTGGCCCATTAGCTTAGGCTAAGTATTAGTTCTTATAAGTTATATTAACCCATTATCCCTATCTATGTTAGCCACATTGTTCAGTACCTTTCTCAGCGGGGCAGGTCACATCCTGCTTCTTTGGTGGTCCAGGCAGGAGTGCCAAGAGAGCTTCCTGCTTCCCAGAATTCTCCTATTCTCCTTGCTCCACCTCTACTTCCTGTCTGGTTGTCCCACCTATACATCCTGGCTAATGGCCAATCAGCATTTATTTAAATCATGATTGACAGAATACAGACAATTCTCCCGCACCAGTCCTTATTTATTTTTTCATTTTACTTAAATGAAAAATAGAGAAATGGATAGAATTTAATACGATTTTTTAAAAAAAAATATTTAAGCTCTTTAATTCTTAATAAAATTCTTTTCAGGTTCAGTTCCAGAAGGTGTCTTAGAGGATATTAAAGGTAAGCAGAGTTTTTCTATCAATGTGTGGATCCTTGGCATGAGCTCAGGTTGTCAGGCTTGACAGGAAGTGCCCTAACCTGAGCCATCTATCTTTCTGACCCGAAATTCCCATTTTTGACCTTTTCATTCTTTAGTGTTAGTTTGAAGGGCACGTGTTTCTAAAAATGCAGATTAGAAAATATATTCAAAATGAAATAGATGTGGCATGTGCCTAAAATTTCAGCACCTGGGACAAATACATACATACATACATACATACATACATACATACATACATACATACATACATACATACATACATACATAGCAAGTTCCACTCCAGCTAGGGCTATATCCAATGAGACCCTGTCTAGACAAACAAAACAAACAAAAAACAGCCATGTTGCTGAATAATATGTCCAACAATGGGAATTTATCTTTTTTGTTGTTTTTTTTTTGTTTTTCGAGACAGGGTTTCTCTGTAGCTTTGGAGCCTGTCCTGGAACTAGCTCTTGTAGACCAGGCTGGTCTCGAACTCACAGAGATCCACCTGCCTCTGCCTCCTGAGTGCTGGGATTAAAGGCGTGCGCCACCGCTGCCCGGCTGAATTTCTCTTTTTTTTTAAAGCTTTATTTATTTTATTTATCTGAATGTTTTCCCTGCATGTATTTGTGTGTATCACTTGAGTACTTGTTGCCTGTGGGGGTCAGAAGGCATCAGATTCCCTGGAAGTAGAGCTAGGATAGTAATGAACCACCCTGCAAGTGCTGGGAACTGACCCTGGTCCTCTGGAAGAGCAAGTGTTGTTGACTGCTGAGTCTCCAGCCCCTAGCAGAATTTATCTTCAAATGACTAGTAAACACATTACATAGTTGTGTGTTTGTAATGTTTTATGAATAATTTGGCTAAAGTCTTCAGATTTCTTGCATTCAACCCCACTTTTCCTCAGATTTTAAGTTTTACTCCAATGTCTAAGGGCCTTATTAAAGGTATTTACAGAAAAAAGTCTTCAGTATTTAAAATGCAGAAATTGATAGAGTAGCGGGTAGGAAATGCTGCTGGGTGTCCATGCAGGAAGTAGTCATTGCAGAAACTCAAGCTGAGAACCAAGTGAAGTTTTGTGTCTTCACTAAGATTTTTTTTAAAGGAACAAAAGAGAAAACTGAAACTAGAAAACATGAGAACACAGCTGTTTAATTGGAAGCGCTGAGCGCTGTCTTCCATGCTGGCGCAGTTTATTTGTATTGTACCCTTCTCCAAAGGCGGCCAAATGGCAGGACAGGTTCTGCAAAGGGATTGTTAGAACGTAGTTTTGTAGGCAACACTCACTTAAAGAAAGAACCCTGTGCCCTGCTCTTGAGTGTGTCTATGTTTCTTCCTGGGCTCCTCTAATTCTCTGCCTCCCGCATTCCCTCTATCTCCCTGACCCCTCTTGTTTTTCTCTTAAACTTCAGCTTAAGCCTGTTTTGAAATATCTCTAGTAAAACCTCAGCTGACTGCTCTTCCAGAGGTCCTGAGTTCAATTCCCAGTGGCCACATGGTAGCTCACAACCATCTACAATAGGATCCAAGGAGTACATAAAGACAGAGCATTCTTATACATAAAAACATAAATAATCTTTTTTAAAAAAGAACAACAGCAAACCCTCAATTTTGCTTCATTAAAAAAGCAATTAGGCAGGGTGGTGGTGATGCACACCTTTAATCTCAGCACCTAGTAGGCAGAGGCAGGAGGATCTCTGTAAGTTCAAGGCCAGCCTGGTCTACAAGAGCTGGTTTCAGAACAGTTTCCAAAGCTACAGAGAAACCTTGTCTCAAAAAACAAAACAAAACAAAGAAAAGTAATTGATTAAGGGGCTGGAGAGATGGCTCAGTGGTTAAGAGCACTGGCTGCTCTTCCAGAGGTCCTGAGTTCAATTCCCAGCAACCACATGGTGGCTCACAACCATCTATAATGAGATCTGGTGCCCTCTTCTGGCGTGCGGGCATACATGGAGGCAGAATGTTGTATACATAAGAAATAAGTAAATAAATCTTTAAAATAAAATAAAATAAAAAAGCAATGAAATTGTGATTTTACAGAAGACGAATATTTAATTGTATGTTCATGTGAATAGAATTGTTCTAAGGTATAAGTCCCCCCATTCCTTTAACAACAAGCGGTAACAAGGCTCCATTTCCTCCTTTCTTAAGTGCGTACGTGCTTTGTAAGTGATCTGAAGCGTGGACTACAAATCCAAGCAGCAAAGTTTAATATTGATGGGAACACTGAGGTAAGCTTAGAAATTACATCTTTTTGAAAGCTACTTATGTGTTTGCTTATAATTACACTTTTTTTTTCCTAACATTTCAGCGACCCTCTCCACCCCCAAATGTTGACTATCCATTGGATGGAGAGAAGATTCTACATGTGCTGGGATCAATCAGGTTAGACAGTGATTAGTATAAGCCAAACAATGTGTTAAATTTTGACTCTGAACAATATTTGTATAAGCCTTCAGGTGAGTGTTGCTAGGTTAACGGTAAGATGTTCCTCATGATGCTTCATTTTTTTTTGCAACTATTTAGCTTTTTAAGGTTTTAAAAATGATCTTTCCTGTTTCTCAGAATAATTCAGAATTATTTTAATGAAACTAACAGTGTTTTGAAAAGCAGCAGAAAATACATTTTAAAGGGCCTGGAATCTTGGGCTAGAGAGATGGCTCAGAGGTTTAAGAGCACTGGCTGCTCTTCCAGAGGTCCTGAGTTGGGTTCCCAGCAACCACATGGTGGCTCACAACCATCTGTAATGAGATCTGGTGCCCTCTTCTGATGTGTGTGCAGGCATGAAGGATAAATAAATAAATATTTTTTTTTTTAAAAAGGGTTGGAATCTTTTAAGAAGCAAGTAGTACCTGTCTTAGACTTTGATGTCCACAGAGTCTTTTCACCTACTCAGTTCTACAGATGAAATGCAAAACTGACCATATAATATTCCTGTCTTCCAAAACAACTTCATGTGGCTAGATTTTATTTGTAGTCAGTCATTTGCTCATTTGTGGTGTAAGCTTTTATTTTGGGACCTGAGACATACATGGAACAGTACTTAAGAACATCAGTAGTTATGAGCACTGACTGCTCTTCCAGAGGTCCTGAGTTCAATTGCTAGCAACAACATGATGGCTCACAACCATCTATAGTGGGATCTGATGTCCTCTTCTGGGATAAAGGTGTATATGCAGATAGAACACTCATATACATTAAAAAAACACACACACACAGAGGAGCCAGGTTCAGTTTCCAGCACCCACATGGCAACTCAGAACTGTCTGTAACTAGTTCCAGGATATCCAGTTGCCTCCTCTGGCCTTGGCGGGTACTACGTGCACCTGGTGCACAAACATACATGCAGGCAGAATACCCATACACATAAAATAAGTAAAGTAAAATTTTAAAAATTTGTTTTGTTACAATGAACATATCATTCCAAATAAATTCAATCTTTAGGGTCTATTGGTAGTTCACAATTTATTATTTGTTTCATTAATTCTCAGATACTGTAATAAAAATTGCTGTTAAGGATTTACATAGTTATATTGATAACAGCCTACTTATATTGCTAGCAGTGTAATTTTATTTATGTCCTAATTTTATGAAATTTTATTATAAATTTCTTTTTGGGGGCTGGAGAGATGGCTCAGAGGTTAAGAGCAGTGGCTGCTCTTCCAGAGGTCCTGAGTTCAATTCCCAGCAACCACTTGGTGGCTCACAACCATCTGTAATGAGATCTGGTGCCCTCTTCTGGCCTGCAGGCAAACATGCAAACAGAACACTGTGTATATAATAAATAAATAAAATTGTTTAAAAAAAAAGAGTATTCCATAAAGGAGGGATGATCAATGCCTTAAAAATAAATAAATAAATTTCTTTTTTGTTTTTCCAGACAGGGTATCAAAGTATAGCCCAGGCAGACCTCAAACAATGTTTATCCTCCTACCTTAGTCACTTGAGAGTTGCTATTATGACTGGTTTAAACATTCCATCTTTAAGACACACTATCAAAAGATGCACTGAAAACAGTTACACACCATACTGGATATCCTTTTAAGTTAAGGTGACAGGGTGAGATGTCAAAAGCATGAACTAAATACATAGACGTTAAAGATTATAAATTGAGGGGCCCACCGATGTGAAAATGTACTTTTTGGTAGTCTTATTTATTTGTTTGTTTGTTTGCTTTCTTGCTTGTTGTTTATTTATTTTATTTTTTAAAAACATAGTTTCTCTGTGTAGCCCTGACTGTCCTGGAACTTGCTCTGTAGACCAGGCTGGCCTCGAATTCACAAAGATTCATCTGCTTCTGCCTCTCGAGTGCTGGGATTAAAGGCGTGTACCACCACCACCCAGCAGTAGTCATTTTTACACCATTATAATCTATTGTTATTTTTATTAAATTATTTAAAATTTTCTTTTGATTATTTAGTGGGACACATAATAAATGATTGCTGCATAGTAAGACCCTATCTTAAACAAACAGAAATAGAGTTTAGATGTGAAGTGTATATTCTCTTAAGTTTATGTCATACTGTCTACTGTTTTTCTTGGCCACACAGTTTATACAAACCTGAAGGTAGTGACTTCAACAATGTAGGAGTGTCTCTCATGTAATCCAAGTGCAGAAAGTATGACAGCTCCCATTAGAAATCGGAACATCCTTCCTGTTGACCATTTTTTGGGGTTCTGTTTGGCTGCTGGACTCACAACTTCCTTGTTCTTTTTTGGTTTTTTGAGACAGGGCTTCTCTGTGGGATGTTCCTGGCTGTCCTGGAACTAGCTCTTGTAGACCAGGCTGGCCTCGAACTTACAGAGATCCGCCTGCCTCTACCTCCCCAGTGCTGGGATTAAAGACGTGCGCCACCACCGCCGAGCAGCTTCCCTGTCTTAGGCAGCAGTCCTAAGAAGGGAAAGAAAAGGAAGAGTGCTTCCTCTCCTCTTTAGGAGCGTGATAGAGCTGCAGGTCACTCTGTCTCGTCTGCTGCTTACCTCTGTCTTCTGTCTGGGAGGCTGTTACATGTGTCATAGTTTAGCAAATGGCAGGAGACAAAGTACACCCAGCTAACAGATGGGTCTGTGAGCCAGGTGTGCTGCACACACCTGTAATTCTAGCATTTGGGAGGCCGAAACAGATGGGTCATAGGTTCAAGGTCACTTTAGGCTACATAGTGAGTCCCTGTCTTTAAAAGTTTTTGGGTTTTTTTTTTGTTTTGTTTTGTTTTTTGAGACAGGGTTTCTCTGTAGCTTTGGAGCCTGTCCTGGAACTAGCTCTTGTAGACCAGGCTGGTTCAAACTCACAGAGATCCGCCTGCCTCTGCCTCCCAAGTGCTGGGATTAAAGGCCTGCGCCACCACCACCCGGCCTTTAAAAAGTTTTTTAAAGAGGGTCATTGTTTTGGTTTCTTTTAAATTTTCACATAATTCCAAACTTAGAGGTTGTTGGAAAGAAAATACAGAAACTGACTATGGAGGTGCATGCCTTTAAGCACTTGGGCAGCAGAGGCAGTGAATCTCTATGAATTCTAGGCTCACATGGTCTACATAGTGAATTCCAGGACTGCCGACGCTATAAAGAAAGACCTTATCTCAAAATTTAAATAATAAATTGTAATTGGTATACAGTGTACGTAGAGTTCTGTGTAATTTTATGTGTAGATTTCTGTGATCTACACTACAACAATAAAGTTTTAAACTGTTATGGCCATGAAACTGACTTGATAAAATTGGTTTCCACTAGATTATTATGTGTAATCCACGATTGTGTATGATGTGATCATTAGAGTTTGCGTTGCACATAAGGCAATATTTCCTATTGTAAATCTCCCATTATTAATGTCATATATTTTTAAAAATACAAATAAGCAAATTTGATTTAAAAAGAACTATGCCAGGGCTGGAGAGATGGCTCAGTGGTTAAGAGCATTGACTGCTCTTCCAAAGGTCCTGAGTTCAATTCCCAGCAACCACCATGGTGGCTCACAGCCATCTATAATGAGATCTGGTGTCCCCTTCTGTCATGCAGGCATACATAAAAGGAATGCTATATATATAATAAATAAATAAATCTTTTTTTAAAAAAAAGAGGCCGGGTGGTGGTGGCACGCGCCTTTAATGCCAGCACTCGGGAGGCAGAGGCAGGTGGGTCTCTGTGAGTTCAAGGCCAGCCTGGTCTACAAGAGCTAGTTCCAGGACAGACTCCAAAGCTACCAAGAAACCCTGTCTCGAAAAACAAAAAACAAAAAAAAAAAAAATAACTATGCCAAATAGAAGAAGAAAAATACGGGGCTGGAGAGATGGTTCATCAGTTAAGAGCACTGACTGCTCTTTCAGAGGACCTGGGTTCAATTCCCAGCACCCACATAGCAGCTCACAACTCTCTGAAAATGCAGTTCCACGAGATCTGACACCTTCACACCAATGTACATAAAATAAAGTTAAATAAATCATTAAAAAATATTAAAAAAAAAGATTCTCATTTTAAAAAAAAGAAAAATACTGCTTAATCTTATATCTAGAAATAGATTATAACAGTGAGTACTAGGGCTTAGAGGGGGTGAAGGAAAGTAGATCAAAGGGCATAAACTTGCACTATACAAAATGATGACTATAACTGATAATGTATGTTATGTACTGAAAAGTCTCTGGAAGAATAAATTGTAGCTACTCTTACCACAAAAAAAGGTAGCTATGGAAGATGATAGGTAATCATTTCATTATGTATGTCTATATCAAAACATTATGTTGTATATCTTAAATATGTACAATGAGAAATACTTTTCACCCCAAAGACCTTTCTCATGGTGCCCCAACATAGACTTCTCTTAAGTCCCTGTTTGTTGCTTTCCTGTTTTTTACACAGGGTATTACTGTGTAGCTCAGGCTGCCCTTGGATCTGTAGCAGTCTTCTGCTTTACCTTTCTTGTGTGCTGGGATCCCGGGTGGGGGTCCACATGCTCAGCTTTTATTGTGTAGTGGCTCACACCTGAATTCCAGCACACAGGTGGTAGAGACAAGAGGATAGGGGTTTGAAGTCAGCTTCAGCTGCATGGAACCTTGCTTCAGAAAAACTTTTTTATTTTTTTTTAAAGATTTATTTATTTATTATGTATACAGTTTTCTCAGTATTCTGTCTGCATGTATGCCTGCAGGCCAGAAGAGGGCACCAGATCTCACTACAGATGGTTGAGAGCCACCATGTGGTTGCTGGGAATTGAACTGGGGACCTTTGGAATAGCAGGCAGTGCTCTTAACCGCTGAGCCATCTCTCCAGCCCTCAAAAAGTTCTTAAACATTGGATTGGTCAAACAAGCTAGGACTGGAGTGACCTTTGGCCTGTGAGCTATCTCTCCAGCCCCAGAAAAACTTTTTTAAAAGCAAAGAATTTTGTTAACTTTTACAGAGTACAACTTCTTTTCTATTGTTATGTTTGGGAAGGGGTAATGAAATCCAGAACATTTAAATCTTACTTCCCAGTAGCTCACACTTGAGGAATGCTTCCCGTGTGTCAAACCTTGTTTTACAAGCATACTGCATCCTCCTCTCAACCCCTGAAGGTAGACACTATTTTCCCCATTTACAATGAGAAAAAGCTTTGTATTTTATTAAGTAATTCATGAAGTTGGTACTGCCACTTAAAAACATTGTAAATATAACCAATGCTTTATTCCTTGCCATATTATATAATGCCAATAAAGTGCTCTCTTTTTAATCTCATTAGAGATTCAGTTGTGGAAATTCTTTTTGAACAAGATAATGAGGAGAAATCAGTTGCCACCTTAATATTGGATTCCCTTTTGCAGGTATTTATAGTTTGCCTTTGTTGTCATGATTCTTCAAAGAAAAAAATGTTAGGTATTATCGTCTGCATTTTTCGTTATTATATATTATTTATAAGAATATGCTGGGCGGTGGTGGCGCACGCCTTTAATCCCAGCACTCGGGAGGTAGAGGCAGGCGGATCTCTGTGAGTTCGAGGCCAGCCTGGTCTACAGAGCTAGTTCCAGGACAGGCTCCAAAGCCACAGAGAAACCCTGTCTCGAAAAACCAAAAAAAAAAAAAATAAAAAAATAAGGTAGCTGGGCAAGGTGGCACATGCTTTTAGTCCCAGCACTCGGGAGGCAGAGGCAGGTAGATCTCTGAGGCCAGCCTGGTCTACAGAGCGAGTTCCAAAAAAAAAAAAAAAAAAAAAAAAGAATAAAGCACTTTTCTAGTCTTTGTTGTAATTTTTATAGAAGATGGTTACCTTTTTTAAAAAATATTTTACTTTTTTTAATTTGTTTTTGTCTTGGCCTATAGCTCAATACAAAATGAATGGTCAGGCTATCCGTGACTTGCGGCAGTTCTTCCCTTCCTCCAGTGCGGGGTCACAGGCGTGCACCACACCTGGCTTACGTTTTCTTACTTTAACTTTTCCGTGGGATTTTATAGTTAATGCTGCTAAGAACAGTGGCAGTTGAGTAGCCAATGCAGGTGAATGACAAATTCCAGGCTAGCCTGGTTTGTATCGAGAAGTCATGCTAGTGTGGCTCACATAGTAAGACCCTGTCTCAAATAAACTTTTTTCTTAGTATTTTAAAAATATTCATAGGGCCACCAAGATGAATCAGCAAGCAAGGATACTTACAAGAAATCTGATGGTCCAGGACACACATGGTAGAACCTGCTCCTGCAGGTTGTCCTCTAGTTTCCAAATGTGTGCTGTGACATGCCCACATCAATACACATAGACACATTTAAAATACATGAATGTAAAGCCATGCAAAAAACCCACATTTCTAGTTAATGAGTTTGACTTTGGCACTGAGTGAGATACGGTATCACAAACCAGGTCATGAGTTTGAACAAAGCAACTTTTTTCAGAGCAGATACCAGACTTCTTTTGGACCTTGGGTAACTTTTAGTTCCCCCAGATTCAGTTCTGTATGGTATTGGGTTTTCAAGTGTTTGAGGCTTCTGTATCTTTGTTTAGTGACTGTGCCCCTGTAGAACTCCATCTGAAATGCCATCACTGTGGAAGGCACTGTCTGCCTCGCAGACAGCATTCCTTGAAGAACTAGATCATTCCCAAGTCTTAGACCTGATGAGGAAGTGCAGTTCTTAGAGGGTCTGAGTGAGGATGGTCTGGCTGTGATGTAGGGCACTCCATAGGTTACCCGGCTGATCCGATTGGTTTGGCAGAGTTCACTTCTTTTCTCCTCTGGAAGCTGTGGTAAGAGTATGACTTTTCAGGAGAGGAGCGTATCCTCTAGTCAGGGCACATGAGCAACTGTGCTGTCCTATGAGAATCTCCAAACAAGCTCTGAGAGTGCTGTCTAACCCAGCAACTGGCCTTCTGTGTAGGAGTATAAACAGTAATACCTTGAAAAGTTAGGTTTCAAGCCAGCATGTGCCTGTTATCCTAGCACTCTAAGGTAGAGAAAGGAGAATTACAAGTTCAAGGCTAACTCCAGCTGTGTGGTGAGTTTCTGACTATATTTAGCTATCTGTCTCAAGTAAACAAAAGTTAACAGGGATAGTGGTAGTGGTTAAATGTTACCTACTTTCTAAAACTGTGGGCCAGCTAGAAGGCTTAGTGGGTAAAGGCACTTGCCACCAAGCATGGTAACCTAAGTTCAGTCCCTAGGACATACACAGTAGAGCAGAGCCCACTCCTGCAAATTGTCCTCTAATCTCTGCACAAGCCCTGATTCCTGTATGCGTGTGTATATGCGTGTGTGCTCATGTGCGTGCTTGCATGTATGCGCGTGCACATGCTCTTTAGATTGTTGTAGAGGATAATGCAGAGGCTGAGTGTGGTAGGGCTTGAATCCCAGCACTTGAATAAAGAAACAGTACAGTCCTTTGCAGTGCTGCTGCTGCTATATGCATTTCTGTGTAGTAAGTCTAGCTAAACAGTGTTTATCCAACTAAAAATTGTTCTTTTCTTCTTCAATAACAGTGCCCAATAGACACCAGGAAGCAACTGGCAGAAAATTTGGTAATCATAGGTGGCACATCTATGTTGCCAGGATTTCTCCACAGATTGCTTGCAGAAATACGGTATTTAGTAGAAAAACCAAAATATAAAAAGACACTTGGCGCCAAGACCTTCCGAATTCATACTCCACCTGCAAAGGCTAATTGTGTGGCCTGGCTGGGAGGTAAGAACCGAGTCCTGAGTGTATTTCTAATGACTGCATCAAAGTAAATGGTTCAGTGTTCAAAACCACCCACCTCCTAAGTAGAACCAGTAGCTGGGTCACATGACTGACTGTTATCCTCTCACAATCCACCGTCAGAAATGGCGTTTGGTGTTGGGAAAACTTAGCCACAGATGATGATGAAACTCTATTTTCCACTGAGAAATAAACCCCACAATCCAATTAGTTAGGAAGCTGAAGCAGGAGGATCAAGAGTTTGAGGCAAGCCTGGCCTACATAATGAATTCCAGGCTAGTGTAAGCTACAAAGTGAGACCTGCCTCAAATGAACAAATAATTTTCATAAAGAGTGACTTTTCTCTTAAAGAATTATATGCCTATTTTGGTCTTTGTACTGTGATTTTTTTTTTTTTTAAGTAAACTTCATCCTTAGGAATGGATGTGGTTGTACATGCTTTTAATCCTAATACTCTGCACAGGCAGATCTCGTGAGTTTGAAGACATGGTCTGCATAGTGAGCTCCAGGCCGGAGACTACAGAGTACAACCCTGTCTCAAATAATAAGTAACCTTCATGCATTTGAAGTCATCCCTCAGAATAGCCAATGCAGTGGCTTTGTTCCAGAGTAATTGCTGTTACTGGAAGCATTGGTTCTCATGGTGGAGTTGGTTCTTTGCTCTACCCTTGCTCATTGAATGCTCTAAGGATGGTATTACCACTGGATAAGCATGTAGTCTAATAAGTAGCTACCTAGGGAAACAGCCACAGATGTGTACATCATACATTGTGTACGTCATGATAGAGCCAGTGTCAGGATCATGCATTTAGAAAAAATAAATGTTAGGATTTTTAAATGAATGCAGTACTATTTCTCGTATGGTAGAATTTGGTTAATTTTGATTTTTCATCTAGGATTAGATTTAGAAGCTGAATTGTTTTTTATAAAAATTGTTTTGTGCATCTTTTTTAAGATTTTTCATGCCAGCTGGTGGTGGCGTGCGCCCATAACCCCAGCACTTGGGCGCAGAGGCAGGCGGATCCCTGTGAGTTTAAGACCAGCCTGGTCTACAAAGAGTTCCAGGACAGCCAGGACTATTATACAAAGAAACCCTGTCTCGAAAAAAAAAAATTTTTTTTTTCAGTTTAAATCTTAAGACTTTGGGGCTGGAGGAACGATTCAGTGTCAGCGGTTGGGGCCACTGACTGCTCTTCCAGAAGACCCAGGTTCAATTCCCAGCACCCACGTGGCAGCTCACAACTGTCTGTGACACCAGTTCCAGTGGATCAGACACCTTCTCACCATTGTACATAAAATAAAAAGTTAAATAAATTATATTTTTAAAAGAATGAAAAACATCTTAAGGCTTAAATCATGCCTATTGGACTTTGCAGTTTTATTTAAAGACATGTAACAAGAAAACTTGAGTCTTTCTTAAAGTTGACAGTCCTTCTACCTCATTGTTTCACTGTGTTTTAGATTTTGTAGTTCCATACTCACTGAGCTGCAGAGAGTCTTTTAAGGGACTTTCAGCATAGGAGTCATGGCTGAACCTATTGTTCAGAACTCCTCTGAACCAGAATGGGGACTGTGAGCGGCACTGCTGGATTTACCGGCCCCCCTTTCATAAAATGATGTGTGCAGCTTGCAGTTCTCTGGTATATCATCTTAGCTATAAAAGTTTTCTCACTACACAGGGGCTGTTTTTGGAGCATTGCAAGATATTCTTGGGAGCCGATCCATTTCAAAAGAATATTATAATCAGACGGGCCGCATACCCGACTGGTGTTCACTCAACAACCCACCTTTGGAAATGATGTTTGATGTTGGGAAGACGCAGCCACCACTGATGAAAAGAGCATTTTCCACTGAAAAATAAAAGTCTGAATAAACTCAGCCTTGCTTTATTTCAAATACTTAATTAGTAATAAACTGTACAAAGTATGTAGGATACTTTAATATATATAGGTGACTTTTATGTAACAAAGCATTTCTGTGTTTATCTTTGCATTAATATTGATCTCATTTTGTCTCTGTGTAATATGGTAAAATAGTGGATGCCTGTGCGATATGTTGTATTTATATCAATAAACATAGTTAAGCTGTTTGATTTTGGAAGATTATTATGTAGTTCTGTTTCCTCCACAGCTCACATAATCTGTCTTGCATTAGAAATTACCCTATTTTTAGCAATTAATTCAGTCCGTGAATATTAGCCTTTCCCAGTTATTTCATCTTCTTTTTAACTGTTCATACTCACCTGGGTTCACTGTTTCACTGACAGCTCTTTCTGCAGGGAATTTTTTTTTTTTTAAATCCTCAGTTGGAAATGCTGGCACACACCTACCTGACCCTCCAGAGGCAGGGTCACCTGACCCCAGGAGTTCAAGATCAACTTGAGCTATAGAGAGATTCTGACACAAAAACCCTTCACTCTGCTTTCTTTGTCTTAAGGTTGGTTATTTTTAAAAAATCAAAAATTTCATCATTTAATTTAGAAAACAAAATCTGTCAGTAGTTTTTGTATTGATAAAAAAAAAAAACAAAATCTGATTGCTCTAAAGCTTTATATAACTAGTATAAAGTAACAAATCCCAAGTGACAGGTTAAGGACTGACTGGCTAATCTTAGGCCAAATTGTGTTCTTCAAATAGACTTAGCACTTAGTACCTCGTGCGCGCTGGGATTACAGGTGTGCTCCACTGCCACCTGACCCAAACTTCATGGCTTATTTGCTTGTGGTTCTGCAAGTTAGAAATTCAGACAAACTTAGAAGTTCTCTTTACTTGTATCTAGCTGAGAATAGTCACTCATGTTTGGTTGATGTTCTGAATTGAAGATACTGGGCTGCTTGTAAGTGTGGAGGCCTAGTGACCTTCATGCTTGCTTTCTTCCCGGCATGCTCTGACTCACATAGCTGCCCCACAGGTGTGTGGTGTCTCAGGGAACTCCAACTACTTACTTATTTGGTGTCCTCCAGGGCCGCATGACATTGTATCGTGCTTTCCAGGGTTGTATTAGCCAGGGTTAGTCACGTGGCTGTGGTGCGTGCGCTCGTTTTCACTGATGCTCAGTATCACACAGGTCCGTGGAAGAGACAGGGTAACTCTAGGATGGTTTTTAGCCCTCATTTTCACTGATGCTGGGTTCCACTGATGCTCAGTTTCACACAGTTGGTCGCAGAGACAGGGTCACTCTAGAATGCTTTTTAGCCTTTGCAGCCACAGGGGACTCAGCTTCTAGTGAACTGACTAGCTTTGTAAAGGCTTTTTTTGTTATACAATTTACACCTTAGCCAGTCAGTTTCCACATACCAAAAGCTCTTATCTGAAGCTCCCCAAAAGAGACAAATGCCAAAGCAATTCCTAGTCACAGAACTCAGTTTCCTGAGTCCTTCCACAACCAAGTTTTGCTTTGGCTTTGAACCTTTTAGGAAGCACTCAGATAAGATTTCCATGCTTCAAAGGGAAGGTAGCGAACACAAACGGTAACACTTGACAAAGGGCATCTCAAAGGTCCAGGTGCTAACACTGAGAACCAAGCCAGCTGCAATGCTCTGTAGGATCTCTCCTTACACGTGGCCATGGCCTAAGTCAGGGCCAGGGTAGGTAGTATAGAATCATGGCCTGCCTGATTCACTGAAGGGCGCTTTCATTATGGAGTTGGAGAGAAAGAAATATCACTGATGGCACCAAGGTTGTGGCCCAGATAACTAGGAAAACAATATTACCACAAAGAACAGTAGAACTGCCAGAGAAACAAGTTTCAGCTGGGCAAAGTAGTACATGTCCAATTTCAGCAATAGAGAAGCTGAGGCAGGAGGATTTGAGTCTGAGGCTAACTAGATAACCGGTTGGTGTGACATTTGGAGTTGTCATTCAGGCAGCTGGGCGACTGAGGCATGAGGATTGCCACAAGTTAAGCCTGAGCTATACAGAGAAACCCTAACTCAAAAAATAATTTCTTGCCAGCCATGGTGCAGCATGTCTTTTACCCCAGCAGCTGAGGAGGCAGAGACAGGAGGGTGGACATACCAAATTCCAGGCCAGCCAGGGGGATAATGAGACCTTGTCTCCATTTAAAAAAAAAATATTTAAGAAAGAGGACTGGACTATCATATAAAGTGAAGACTGCTGAGCAAAAAGCTATAAGCATGAGTCCACCACGGGAGTGTGGGCAGATGAGTCTCTGAGAAGGCCAGTGGGCTGGGCTTAATGCTGCTGCTTTTAAAACTCTGGTCAGAAATGGTGTCTAGTTTACAATGGGAACTGTACACAGCAACCCCAACAAAACTCGGCCGATCCCACCTGCATGCCCTGAGCGATTGCATCCTAGATAAGGACTGTTCTCCAGGATGAGGCCCTGGGAAAGTACTAGCAGATGTTACAGAGGTGGGGATGTGCACATTTAGCAAGGGGGAACATGAACTCATCCATAGGGCACTCCCAAGTTAGGAGACAGAAAAGGACCGAGAAGGCGGGGAGGGGGGGGGGGCAGGCTGAAGTGATCAGGTTTGTAATGTTTCTGATAGGCCAGCGGATTAGGCATGACAATCAGCTAATAGGTTTGGTAACGTGGAGATGGCATTTTAATGAGCAGTTTGACTGACTGGTAGGGAGCACGGTGAGAAGAATGTAAAAGCCTGACTAGAATTGGCTGGGAAAGGCAGAAAGAAGACCCCGCCCCGGGAAAGTGGGGAGAGATCCAAGCCCCAGAACATTAACCGACTCATGAGCGCTTTTAGCTAAATTGTTTTTGCCCCTTTCTCACAGAGCAGGCTGGTCTGTTTAACCCAAAATACCAATACCCTTTTCTTGCCAGTTGTCTGTCTATCAGTTGTAACTTTGTCCTTCCTTCCAGCCGTCCATCATAGAAATTAGAGCAACACCACAAATGACCCCACCACCCACTTTTTCTTCTCTTTTTTTTTTTTTTTTGATTCTAAGCCCAGTCTGACTTCCAGTTTGCAGCGAGTGATCCTCCTGTCTCATGTGCTAAGATTACAGGGGCGCCGAGGTGGACTGCTTAAAGACGGGAGAGCCAGGCGTAGTGACGCAAGCATAGCCATTGGGGAGACAGGCACAGGCGCATCTCTGTAAGTGCGAGGCCGGCCTGGTCTACAGAGTTCCAGAGCTACAAAGCCCCTGTCTCAGAGAGGACGGTGGGAGGGGAAGAGATGTTTAAGATAAAGTGGCAGAATCTTCGCATGCCGAAGGGAAGGCCGGTAAAAAAAAAATCCGTTGCTCTGGGAGAGCGAGGCCGGTGGGCGGAGGTAGGAGCCTCTCCAGGGTCGGCGGTTCCTCTCTCGGGAGCCCACGCTGTCAGCGGGCAGGGAGGAAGCCACTTCTGCTTCTCTCACACAGCGGGCTGCCGTGCTCACATCGGGTCCCTGGTGAGTCTGAGGGCAGCGCTGAAGGCCCCACACAGCCCCAGAAAGGATGCGCGCGGCGGTGCACATCGGACCGCGGGGAAGACTGCTTCCCCCCCCCCCGCCTCTCTCTCTCCCGCACCCCCGAAGAAGCCCTGCACTGACTGGAGGAAAGCGGGAGTGACTGGGGAACACCCGCAAATCGGGAAGTTAGTTCTTCCCCTGCCTTGCCGCACCTACGTCTGTTTTGACACCAGATCTCCTGTGTTTTCAAAAACAGACAAAATCAGGGCTCACAGTTTTATTAGGAAAAAATAAATTGTGCGTTACTAGCAACTATGAAAGCTAACACAGGAAAAGCAGTCTTAAAACTATGTCTTAAATTTCTACTCCTGGTTTAAACCCGACCCAAGGGCGTGGATCTGGGATTTGGAGTGCGCAAGCGCAGTGTGAGAACGGTGTTGGAAGAGACGATTACTATTGAAAGCATTTTAATTACCCCAGTTTAGGAATCATTCCTACACAAAAACGTTTTCTAAAGACTCACAAACATTTGAGACTAAATTTGGTTGCCCGCTCAGACCAAAAAAAAAAAAACGGACGCCGCCCAACGTGGGGCTCGAACCCACGACCCTGGGATTAAGAGTCCCATGCTCTACCGACTGAGCTAGCCGGGCAGGCATAAACCCGCGCTGTTTTTCTACCTTTTGAGAAGTGTACAGCTACATTTACTTTTTATTTTTTAATTATTTTCTGTTTTCGAAAAGAAAATATACCCAGTAAATTGATAATAAACTAATAGAAAAGCATTATATTTTAGGTTCTCGGAACCTAAAAGTTAGAGTGCAAATTCTCGAAGAGGAAAAAAATGGTAAAATAAAGGGGGAGGAAGTCTCAACAAAAAAAGGAGGAATAGAAGAGAGAAGGAAGTTGTTAAATTCTAACAGTAAATGAGAACACGTTCCTAATCTCATTATGACCACCCAAGAAGATGGAATAGTCGCTTATGAACGCATACATATTCTGAGCTCCTGGTGAATTTCTCTAGGTAAGGGCTTTTACACTTTTCTGTGATGTGTGTCTGTGTCGGGGTGGTGGCTAATCCTATTGCTCGGAATCGCAAGTTAAAGCCTAATTGAAAAAAAAAAACAAAGACAAACGCGGGTAAACTTAAATTAAGGAGTGCCCAAATAGTCTTTCTTTTTTTAAGATGTAATAAGCCTGGGACTAATAAAGAATCCTATAAAACACATAAATAACATACAGAGACAAGTCTTTTAAAAGGTTTAGAGTCTTCCAAAAGATGTTATTTTACGTATACGGGTATTTTGTCTGCATTTACGGCTGCGCACCAGGAGAGGGCACCAGAACTCATGACTCTTCAGTTACTGATCGTTAAAAACCAGCCTGGTTTAAATGTAAATTTTAGGCCAGTTAGGGTTGCACATTGAGACCCTGTCTCAAAAGAAAAGCTATTACTTTTATGATAATTAAATTTATATGAAATATAACTATTTTGATAAATGTTAGTTATTATTATAAAAACCATCATTATTGTGATTTGTTAAAATCATGTATCTTCTGTTTGCAAAGTACTGTTAGGTACTCAGCCTCGAAAGTTCATCACTTTATAACAAAAAAGTATAAAACTTATCAATTCCATAGGTACTACTTCTTGAAGTAATTAGAAATAACTTTTAAAAACAAACACGTTTACCAGGCGGTGGTGGTGTACGCCTTTAATCCCAGCACTCAGGAGGCTGAGGCAGGGGGATTTCTGTGAGTTTGAGGCCAGCCTGGACTGCAAGAGCTAGTTCCAAAACTACTGAGAAACCCTGTCTCGGAAAAAAAACAAAAAAACAAACACATTTAAATCTTGTAAAGAATCACGCAAATACTCAAGGACCTAAAATTTCAGTTCATCGCCTTCCTCAAGATGGAAGTTAAATCAACAACCAGGCTTCTGAGCAGGCTAGCCGGAAAGAAGAGGCCCCCATTCTCAGTTACTGATGCAGCCAATGCATTAAGCTCTCAAATACCATGAATTGCACATAAGCAGTAAATGATGTGAACGTTTAACCAGATTCTTGAAATTTGTACTACTAACCTGCAGTTTATCTTCAAGGTGAACCCTCCTGTGAAAATAGCCTTTTCCAGACAGCCTGGCTGTCCTGGAACTCACTCTGTAGCCCAGGCTGGCCTCGAGCTCACAGAGATCTGCCTGCCTCTGCCTCCCGAGAGCTGGGATTAAAGACATGCGTTAACATCACCTGGCTTTTTTTTTAATCTTCTCTCTCTTTTTTTTTTAAGATTTCGTTATTTATTAAGCAAGGAAGGCACCAGGTCTCATTATAGATGGCTGTGAGCCACCATGTGGTTGCTGGGAATTGAACTCAGGTTCTCTGGAAGAGCAGCCAGTGCTCTTAACCACTGAGCCATCTCTCCACCCCCAACCTGGCTATTTTTACAAAATTTTGTTATATAGTCCAGGCTGACCTGAAACTGAAGAGATCTTCATGCCTCAGTCTCCCAAATTTTGAAATTACAAGCCCGTGCCACCACACTAAATGACAATTAGAATGCTTTAATCAGAATTAGGTGAAGTGACTGTCTCCAAGTGAATCCAAATCTTTTACTTAACCATTTGTTAAAGAATAAAGCCTAGCCATTATTCACAAAGTTTTATTAGTAGGAAGAATAATTGAATTTCCTCTGTCCCTTATTTCTGCATCCAGCTATCCAACAAAGCCTACTTACCTGAAATCCTTTCACACACTTTATGGCCATTGCTACCACAATAGTTCAAGTCACTCTTCGTTACTGAGTGTCCACAAAGCTATGATAGCTTTCCCATCATGCTGCCTTCTTCCTCCCATGTATCTACTACACAGAAATGACATAATTTTAAAAACTGAGCCAAAGAAACTGAGTTTTGTTCCCAGCACCCATGTCAAGAGGCTCACAACCTCTTCTGGTCTCTGCAGGCATCTGCACTCCTGTGCACATACCCTATTCCCACCCCATATGTGTAATTTAAAATAATAAAAACAAATACCTTTTTAAAAAGACATTAATACAAAACAACAACAGCAAAAATTAAAAAAAAAAAAACAGAAAAAAGTGCCCAACGGTGGTGGTCTGTGCCTTTAATCCCAGTACTTGGGAGACAGAGACAGGCCGATCTTTGTGAGTTCGAGGCCAGCCTGATCTACAAAGTGAGTTCCAGGATAGTCAGGAGGGTTAAACAGAGAAACCCTGTCTTGAAAAACCAGAAATCACCACCAACAAAAAGACATCAATGCCATGAAAAGTTAACAGCTATACAACCTTTTCCCATATGTAAGGAGACTAAAGCACAACTTAAAGCAATGTGTGCTGTTGGATTGTCTTTGCTTATGAAAATCATTACTGAGACTTGGTGTGATGGACCAGGGCTGTGATTCCAGCTTTTGGTAGGAGGTAGCAGAAAGCATCAGGAATTCAAGGTCATCTATGGCCAGTCTCAGTTACTTGAAGTCTACTATGACAAAACAACAAACCAAAATAAAGCCGACGGATAGTGCATTCTCACTCTCTCTCAATGTGTTTTTGTTGTTGATGATAATGGTTTTTCGTTTTTGTTTTTTTTTTGTTGTTGTTGTTGTTTTGTTTTTAGACAGGGCCTCTTGTATTCCAAACTGGCCATGGATCCTCTTGTTGCAGCCTTCTGAATATCAGGCTTATAGACCTGCATCACCATGCTGGAAAATGTTTTCTGGCTACATAAAATAAAAGCCTCCAGGATTTTAAAACATGCTGCCATTTTATTTACAAACTGATTTTAAAATCCAACCACTACAACCACTACAAGGTCCCATGCCCACTGCTCTGATTTATCTGTTGCCCCTCCGCCCCTTAGTTCTTAGGATAGGCTATAGTGACCTGACAGTTCCTAGAAGGAGCCTGGCACTTGGACTTCCTAAGGCTCTTTAACCTTTCCTTTTCTTTTCGAGACAGGGTCTCACTGTGTAGCCCTGGCTGTCCCGGAACTCACTCTGTAAACCAAGCTGGCCTCCATCTCACAGAGATTCAGCTTCCTCTGCCTCCTGAGTACTGGGACTAAAGGCGAGCACTATCATCGCCCCGCTCTTCAGCTGTTTCTAATGTAGTTCTGTAATCTTCCTGCTAGGAATGAAGATCTTTTAAAGAAACACTTGTGCGTCTCTCTCTAAGACTCCACGAAACTGGAACTTCTCCAGGGATTCCATGCTGGGCGAAGGAAAAGGCTGACACATGGTTCCAGCCTGAGGGACAACTTTTCTCTCATAAACAGATTTTACAGTTCATCCATCTTGGCAGACCACATCGCAGGAGAGGTTAAAGATGAAGCCATGTTGGAAAGCTATTACATCTCGGCCAGGGCTACTTAGTTATGCATACATACCACTTGCTCCTATTTAAACCCAAATGTCATGTCAGGACTTTGAAGATGAACTGGGGAGGGTCACTGTGCCTTTTTGTTCCTCTTTCTAAAGTGGCCACATTTGAATATATCGCCTACTCCGGCTTTGAGGTACTCTTGTCTGTGTAACTGGGCTCCTGAGGACAGGTGCGCAAACCTTAGGACTATTAGGGAGCAGGCTCTGACCTTTACGCTTCTAGTAACAATTACAGTTACAGTATTACCAGCTTCCCCAAGGAACCGCCTCTCTGGCTTCTGCGCACGCGCACGCCTCCTGCTCGTCTTCTTTACCTACAATCCTCTGCGCAGCTCGCGGAACGGGCCTCAAAGCGAAAGGCCATTGGTGGAGAGCGCAGCCAATGGGCGAGCCTGTTACTGGCCTGCGTAGGGAGCCGTACTTCAGGCCTGGGATCGCTGCGCGGCCTCCGGGGTCGGTACCATGAGCTCCATTGGGACCGGGGTGAGTCTCTCGGCGCCGCCTTCCCCGGGTCGGTGTTGAAGGGAGTGCGGGGCGGCCGCTAGCTGCACCCCGGGCGCCGGCCGAGTCCTGGGGACCCGCGTCTTTGTCGCGTCCCCGACCCTCGTCTTGGTGACCCCGGCGCCTGCGGCGTTTCGGGCCCGGTGTGGCCACCCCCGCTCAGCCACCACAGGGGTTGCTGAGTCACTTTCTTCCGCTGCTGGAGGAAACCGAAAGTGCACACTCGAGCGGCCGGCCCGGGGTCGACCCTCGAGAGCCCCCCTGCGAGTCCCTGCTGCGGGTGCCCCGGGTGGAGCCTCGAGCGCGTCGTGGGGCTCGCCCGTGCCGGTGCGCGGTGCTGCTGACTCACGGGCCTCCGCTGGCTTCCCGTCCCTGCACAGAAAGTCCCTAGAAACCTGTCGTGACAACCTCGAAGAAGGCTCGAGCTCACGAGTTCTTCGCCTTTCTCCTCTGTTCTGCTTTTCCCCGAACAAAGTATTTTAGGCAGGGGTTATCTAGGGACATCAGTGCCTCAGATTTTTGTAAAAGGCATTGAGGATTTGCAGGTTGGGCTTCTTAATTTGTTGGGGCTAAATACACCCCGTGTGCAGAGATTTACTTCCATCTTAACTTTGTCTTCATATATAAATTACTTAACGAATATCTATTGAATATATGTAGTAGAGGTCATGAATAATAGATTTCTTGGTTATCCTTGTTTCCTTCAAGATTTTGAAGCTCGCCTGGTATGGTGCACAGCTTTAATCCTAGCTCTTGGGAGGCAGAGTCAGGAGGATCTCTGAGTTCGAGGTCAACCTGGTCTACAGCAGGACAATGTAAAGAGACCCAGTCTCAAAACAAACAAAAACAAAGAAAAAAACAGATTTTCATGCTCAGAATTAAATCACTTACTGGTGTTTGGAATGATTTAATTGGTTACGAGGTAACTAGTCATGTACTATGTTTTTTTGGAATTCGTGCTCAGTAATATATCTCACAGCAGATTGGCTTTGCAGTCATGTTATTTTCCGTCAATAGTCAACCGATATAACCATCGGGAGTATTTTAGTATGAAACTTATAACCCTGAGCCTTAGGAAGTTTCACTGTTGAAGGCTTGTTTCCTGGCGTTACATCTCCCAAGGGTTGTAAATACCATGTTTGTTGATCATTTCTGTCCATTTGATTTTTTTTTTAAACCCCTATTGCTGGAAGGCCAACCCAGGGCTTCAAAGCAAGCCACTGAGTTCCAAATCCTAACCTTATTCGATTTTTTAAAAAAATTATTGTGGGACCAGAAACTGGAAACAATGTAAATGCCCCTCGATTGAAGAATGGATAAAAAAAAAAATGTGGTACATTTACACAATGGAGTATTACACAGCAGAAAAAAATAACGACAGCTTGAATTTTGCAGGAAAATGGATGGAATTAGAAAGCATTATTTTGAGTGAGGTAACCCAGACACAGACAGTTATCACGTGTACTCTTTCATAGGCGTTTTGTTTTAACATAAAGCAAAGAAAACCAGCCTACAAACCACAATCCCAGAGAACCAAGACAACAATGTGGACACTGAGAGAGACTTACATAGATCTAATCTACATGGGAAGTAGAAAGTATAAGAAAACATCTCCTAAGTAAATTGGGAGCATAGGGACTTTGTGGGAGGGTTGAAGCAGGGAGGGGAGCAGAGAAAAATGTAGAGCTCAATAAATATCATGGAAAACAAAGTAAAATAAAATAAAAAAAGTTATTGTGGGAGGGATTTGAGACAGAACCGCACTATGAAGCCTGGGCCAACCTAGAGCTCTGCGTCCTCCTGTGTTAGCCTCAAGCGCTGATCATCATCCTCATTTAGACATGAAGCAGGAAATCGTTTTTAAGGTAGAATTGTGAATTCTCTAGTTGGACAGTCTCCTGTAGTCTTCAGCTCAGTGAGTGGTCCAATTCTCATGATCAAATGAAAAACAAAATTTGGCATTTGTCTTTAATTGCTTTTTTATTTTACACTGAACGTTATTGTTAAGTTCCCCACCCGTGTGTGTGTGTGTGTGTGTGTGTGTGTTCGTTCCCATATGTGTACTTCCATGCCTAGGGATTGAACCCAGACTTAGTGCATGCTAGATGAATTCCATCCCGAGCTCCACAAGTATTTTGGTTTTTATGTTTGTGTCCTCCTTTCTGGTGTAGTCAAAGCCACTATTGTTTGGGATATCTGAGCTCCACACTCCACTTGTTGCCTTGCCTCTAAATTTGTTTCAACCCAAAACCAGAGTGATTTTTTTGTTGTTGTTAATTTAATTGTATGTGTATGGATGTTGCACCACATGTGTGCCTGTTGTCTGTCTGACACCAGAAGAGGGTGTCAGGTCCTGTGGAACTGAAGCTACAGACAGTCGTGAGCCAGTGTGTGGGTGCTGAGAATTGAACCCAAGTCCTTTGGGAGAGCAGCAAGTGTTCTTAACTGCTGAGTGTCTCTCCAGCCAGGGAGATAAGTGCTTATAATTTGGGCCTGTGAAATGCCTCATTGGGTAAAGGTACTTAACACCAGAGTTCAATCCCTGAAATGCTAAGTTCGATTCTCAGGTCCCACATGGTAGGAAGAGAAAACTGACTCTGGAATGTTGTCCCCTGACCTCTCGATGTGCACCATGGCACATGTACTATAGATGAATGTAAAACAAACAACATTTGTTATTGAAGAGGTCATTCCACCTCCTTAGGTCAGCACCTCCTTGCATCAAGAGTAAAATGTACACTGCCTCCCCTAACTGGCTTGGCTCTCCAGTGTGCTTTGTATCTTCTCACTATTGCTTGTTCTTCCCCCACTTACAAGACACCCAGTCCTTGGCTTGGACTAGGCTTATCCCTCCCTTAAGGCTTGAAGTCACATGCCAGGAAAACTTCTCATCGTAGAAGTCTGACTGTCCTAGCAAGGCTTTCCTTGAAGATGCAGTTTGTGGTAATTCCTAATGTCCCTTCCATTTCATTTTCATCTTTCTTTTTTCCGACTTTGATCAAACTTGTAATGCATTGATCCATCTAGGTTTGTGATTCCTCTGATTTGAATGTAAAAGGACTTTATGGGTGATGGTCTTACATTCCCATGTAGTGACTCAATGCAGTAGATGTTCATTAAATGTTGATGAATGCTAAATGATTTTTGTAACCAGGGTCTTTCCTTGGCTCCTGGCTCAGGTACAAAGGTAAATGATCTGACTTCAATGTTGTTTATACCATACAATACTTTTTTTTTTGACACAGTGTCTCTAACAGCCCTGACTGTACTGTTTCTGCCTCCTGAGTGCTGTGATTAAAGGCATGAGCCACCACATCCAGCAGTAATACTTAATGAAGAATCTTGTGTGAAAAAGTTCTGACCTTAAAATTTGCATCCATTATTTAAACTTTTTTTTAAAGGTATTTTATGTGTATGAGTGTTTTGTTTGCATGTATATATGTGTACATGCCCATTGGAGGTTAGAAGAGGGCTTTGGGTCCCCTGGAACCATTACAGGTGGTTCTAAACAGCTATGTGAGTTCTGGAAACCCAATCCATGTCCTCTGCAATAGCAACAGGTGCACCTAACAGCTGAGCCATCTCTCTTGTTCCTTGGACCCATTACTTTTCAGTAGGAGAAATCTAAGGTGTGTAGTTTTCCCTGAGCAACAGCTGAACATACTTCTTTCTTTTCAAAGCAATCTCCATTAGGACATGACACAATCCTGGTGTTTGAGCTATTTAGAAAGAAAAATTGTATGCCTTTGTTGGCAAGGATACGCCCTGTAAACTTACTGTCACTCCTTTGTTGTTAGTATGACCTGTCAGCTTCTACGTTCTCTCCCGATGGAAGAGTCTTTCAAGTGGAGTATGCTATGAAGGCCGTGGAAAACAGTAGGTAAGAAGCATCGCCTTACTGAAGTCAGTGTTTTAACCAGGAATTCTTTTATCTTGTATGTTTTGGTAATTAGACTTTGTATATTGCATGGACAGATATCATACTCTGAAGTAATCTCTACTTTTGTTTATTTTTATTTATTTTTGTTTTTAGGAACAGGGTTTCTCTGTGTCACAGCCCTAGCTGTCCTGGAATTCACTTTATAGACCAGGTTGGCCTCAAACTCACAGAGATCCAACTGCCACCGCCTCTCGAATGCTGGAGATTAAAGGCGTGCACCACCACATCTGTCATAATCTCATTTATTAGTCCTTTCTAGAGTTCTTTCTTGTAATAGATCTTCCACCTTTACCTGGGTTCCAGGATTCAAACAGGTGGTTTGTGTGGCATTTTTATCCACTGAGCCATCTTGTTAGCTTTTTTATTTTATTTTTTGAATTTTTTTAAACTTATTTTTATTCCATGTACATTGGTGTTTTGACTGCATGTATGTCTGTGTTGAGGGTCTTGGATCTCCAGGAATTGGAGTTACAGGCAGTTGTGAGCCCCCGTGTGAGTACTGGGAAATGTTTGGGAAAAAGAAAAAGAAGCTTGAGCCAGGCAGTGGTGGCGCACGCCTTTAATCCTAGCATTCAGGAGGCAGAGGCAGGTGGATCTCTCTGAGTTCGAGGCCAGCCTGGTCTACAAGAGCTAGTTCCAGGACAGGCTCCAAAAGCTACAGAGAAACCCTGTCTCGAAAAACCAAAAAAAGAGAAAAAAAAAAAAGAAGCTTGAGTGTTTAGTTCAGTTGGTAAGTGCTTTTGTAGTATGCATGAAGCCCCAGATTTGACCTTCAGCACCCCATAAACCGGTGTGGCATTTAAACAGGTAGGAAACATTAAAGCTAATAATTTTAAGATTGTATTCTGTATAGAATGATGACTTAGTTTTTCTTTTTTTTTTTTTTATAATACATAACGTGGCTATTTTAGATTTAGTTTTTCCTGTGTTGGGATGTGTAATAAGAAAGTACTTTGCCACTATGAGTACCTGTTAAGTTTAGGAAATACCAAAATAACTAATTAGAACCATACAAGTAGGTGCCTAAAACCACTACACTAGAAATACATATGCTGTTTTTATAACTGGTTTATGAAGTACTGTCTTGGGGGCTGGAGAGATGGCTCAGCAGTTAAGACTGTACTGTTCCTGCAGAGGACCTGAGTTTGGTTCCCAGCACCTGTAACTCCAGCTCATTGGGATCTGACACCTCTGGTCTGCATAGGCTTCTGCATGAGTGTCTTTCTCTCTCTCTCTCTCCCCCTCACACACACACACACACACAAACACACAAGCATAAGCATAATTTAAAAAAAATAATAAAGATAGTATGCTCTTAGATGGTTATATGAAAAGACAAGATGATACTTTAATCTCTTTCTAGTCTCCTTAAAGAGCCTAGCTGTGAAATTCTCATAAAGGCTAGATTGTTAGGCCTCAGACTTACAAAGATTCATATGCCTGTCTCTGCCTCCTGAGTGCTGGGATTAAAGGCGTGCGCCACCACCGCCCGGTCATCATGCTTATCCACTTGGCCATCTTAACAGCCCATGAATTTTTATACCTTTATCTTATTTTACATATGCAATATATAGCCAAAACTGACATAGGATTTGCTATGTTGCCTAGGCCTTAAAATTGTCTTCTTACCGGGCGATGGTAGCACAATATCTTTAATCCCAGCACTTGGGAGGCAGAGTCAGGTGGATCTCTCTGAGTTCAAGGCCAGCCTGGTTTACAGAGTGAGTTCCAGGACAGGCTCCAAGGCTACAACATAGAAATCCTGTCTCGACAAACGAAAAAAAAAAAAACCACTTTGAGTGAGTGTGTTCCTAGCCAGACACTTAGGCAGACCGGAGCTGGCAGAAGCCCAAACGAGAAGTCTTAACATATGAGTTTGACCATTGTTGCATTATTTGCTGATTATGGGTGTGTGTGTATATGTATGTATGTATGTATGTATGTATATTTGCCTAAGCTTTATTTGTAAAATAGGGCTACTAATACTGTTTTTCTAAGTTCTTGAATAAATTTGCCATTATCTGGAGCCTGCTGGTTGATAATGTGAAGTACTTCCCAGCATGTGAAGGTTCCACCTTCAGCACCACACAAGGAAAAAGAAGTACAAATTGATAGGAGAATTTATTGATTTTTAACAACAAATACCTAATGATAAACTACTGACCTATTTCCTATTTAATATTACTAATAATAATTATATTCGTTAAAATGGATTATAGTTGTAAATACAGTAAGCAAATTTTACACATGAGTTCCACACATCCAGGTTCAACCAGCTGAAGTTTAAAAATACTCATGAAATCAAGGCGGTAGCAGTGCACACCTTTAATCCAAGCACTCAGGAAGCAGAGGCAGGTGGATCTTTGAGTTCCAGGTCAGTCTGTTCTACACAGGGAGTTCCAGGACAACCGGGGCTGTTAACATAGAGAAAACGTGTCTCGAAAAACAAATAGAAACAAAACAAAACTTAGAAAGGGCCCAGAGTATAGTTTGCTGTTTACATGGTTGTCTAGCATGCACAAGATCTTGGGTTTGATCCCCAGCATCACACACAGAACAAAGAGAAGCAGGACAGATCCTCCAGGGCTGGATTAGCCTTAGTGGTACATGCTTAGTGTGCGTGGGGCAGAGTGTAGATCCTAGCACTCAAAGACAAAATTGTAAGTTTGTAAAATTAATAATAGTTACATATTTGCATTAATAACTGTGAATGAAATGAAAAACAGGACCAGGGATGTAGCAGAGTGGTAAAGCGCCTGCCTAGCATATGCAAAGCCTGGTTGGGTTTCTTGTACTCCTCCCCACCAGTAAATAGAAATAAAATAAGTAATGATTTTTTTTTTAAGATTTATTATGTATACTGTTCTGCCTGCATGACAGAAGAGGACACCAGATCTCATTACAGATGGTTGTGAGTCACCATGTGGTTGCTGGGAATTGAACTTAGGACCTCTGGAAGAGCAGCCAGTGCTCTAACCTCTGAGCCATCTCTCCAGCCCCAAGTAACATTCATCCATATTTTACTTGAGATTACAATTTGAGTTTTGTCAGGCAATGTTGTCGCACACCTTTAATCCCAGCACTGGGAGGCAGAGGCAGGTGAATCTCCATGAGTTCAAGGCCATCCTGATCTACATATAGTGACTTCTAGGACAGCCAGGACTACATAAAGAAACCTTTTCTCAAAATACTAAAAAGAAGATTCAAGTTGTAATAGGACATACATTTTATTGATTTACATGTTTACTAGAAGCAGTACATACTTACTGAAGAGAAATTGGAAGAAACAGATAAAAAGAAAAACAGATTAATCATTTTTAGTTTCCATGTAGTGTATCTTTTTTGTGTATGTTATGCACCTTTTTTTTTTAAAGACATCTCACTGGGCCTTTAATCCCAGCAGCTGAGAGACAGAAGCATGGAGTTCTAGGCCAGCCAAAGGCTACATAGTAGGACTGTCTTTTTATTGTTGTTTGAGACAGGGTTCCACCATACCTGGTCTCTAATTTTTGATTGGTTTTATTTTTTCCCTTTTTTGAGACAGGTTTCTCTGTATAACAGTCAAGGATGTCCTGGAACTCACTCTGTAGACCAGACTGGCCTTGAACTCATAAAGATCCACCTGCCTTTGCCTCCCAAGTGCTGAGATTAAAGGCGAACACCACCACCGCCTGGTGCTAGTTATTAAATCTTTTAAAGTGGGCCAATAAGATGACTCCATCTGTGAATAAAGGCACCTGCCACCAGCTCTGAATTTTATCCCTGAGATCCACATGGTGGAATGAAAGCACTCCCTTGGTTGTCCTCTGACCTCCGTGCACATGAATGTGAGAGCACGCACATGCGCGCACACACACACACCCCAAATGAATATAATAAAGTGCTGTTAAGGTAAACAAAAAATATATTTAAAAGTATTTTCCATGTTTTATACATTGCATTTTGTGTATTGTTAGGATAGGGTCCCTTGTCTCTTAGGCTGTCCTTCAACTCACTGTGTAGTAGAGAATGACCTTGAACTTCTGACCCTGTCTACTGTGCTTGGGTGTGCAGGTGTGCACCATTGTGCTTGACTGGGGATTGAACCAAGGCTTCATTCCTGCTAGGCAAACTCTACCAATTAAGGTGTCATCCCCAGCTGTGAGACAAAGTCTCATGTAGTCTAGGTTGGCCTCTAACTCTCTAGGTACTCATATATATATGAACTTGCCATAAATAAAAACTTTATAACCTTGATATTTTGATCCTCTTGCCTCCACCTCCCAAGTACTGGGATTACCAGAAAGCATACACCTCTTGTTTGTTTGTTTGAAATATGCTGGGGATTGAACCTAGGGCTTTCACAAGCTAGGCCATTGCTTTGTCCTCTGAACTGTATCCAACCCTTTGAGTTTCTTCTTATTTATTTATTTTATATATAAGTTCAGTTTCTTCTATTTCAGCTAAGAAAAAAATTCTTCTTTTTTCAGTACAGCTATTGGGATCAGATGTAAAGATGGTGTTGTGTTCGGGGTAGAAAAATTAGTCCTTTCTAAACTTTATGAAGAAGGCTCTAATAAACGACTTTTTAATGTTGATCGACATGTTGGAATGGTAAGATCACACTTTAAAATGTTCATCCTGGTTTTCTCTGATTTCTTTTGATATAACCAAAATATATTATAGTCTGTTTTTAAGAATTTATTCATCTCTTTAATGTTAAGACAGTAATATATGATTGATCAGCCACAACAATACATTTTATTATTGGGCTTTGATCGTTCAATGTCTAAAAAAAAAACAAAAAATTTCATAATCTTACTGGTGATAAGAAAACTCAAGTTGCCTTAAGGCCAACTTGGAACTTGATCTTAGACTAGGCCGGCCTTTGTGTCTAGTTTTAAGCCATCTACCTTGTGAGATAATGGTGTGTTGTGTTTTAGTTTCTCCTTGCAGTTTGTTAGCCAGTTGGCTGCAAAAATTTGGTTATCAGCCTGTGGGGCTTTTAGTAACTTTTTGAATGTACAGCTTTAAGCTAAAAATCAACCTTGACCAAGATCAATGTGTTTTTCTTTTTTGTTTTTTTAAACATTATTTATTTTTAACTTATGTGCATTGGTGTGAAGGTGTCAGATCCCCTGGAACTGGAGTTACAGACAGTTGTGAGCTGCCACATGGGTGCTAGGAATTGAACCTGAGTCCTCTGGAAGAGCAGCCAGTGCTCTTAACCACTGAGCCATTTCTCCAGCCCCAATGTTTTGTTTTTATTCTTTACAGTAAGGTAGTAATTGGAAGCTCCGATAGAAATGTCACTTCTGAACATTGGGCAATTGAGCCGTGAATTACCTATAGTCTTACACTAAAGCATCAAATACCTTTTAAAGACCTTCAAGGAAAGGTAGTATTTAATTGGTATTTATAATAAATGATTTGCCTTTTGTTTTGCTACTGAAATGTCTATTAAAGTGGTACTTTATCCCCCAGGCAGTTGCAGGTCTGCTGGCAGATGCTCGTTCCTTAGCAGACATAGCGAGAGAAGAGGCGTCCAACTTTAGATCTAACTTTGGCTATAACATTCCTCTCAAAGTAAGTTGATAATATGTTGAGGAACCTTTTGAATAGTAATGAAAATATATTAATAAGGTCTTTTCCCCCCATAATTACAGCATCTTGCAGACAGAGTGGCCATGTACGTACACGCTTATACACTCTACAGTGCTGTTAGACCTTTTGGCTGCAGGTATGAAATTTTGTGAGACCTTTGAGTCGTATTTGTACAATAGTTTTTAAGGGTTCTAGGGAGAACTGTTATGACTATATTTGAAATGAAGACATTTAATTTATTGGTTTGACGTGTAACTCGAGTGCTGGTGTATCACAAGCAAAGTCTTATGTCTATTTTCCAACAACTCCTAAAATAGTCATGGTAGTGTAGTCTATAATCTTGGTACTCAGGAGGCAAGAGGGGAAGTCAGATGTTATTGTTAGCTACATTGTAAAGACCAACCTGGGATATAAGTAAAGAAAACAAAACCTAGTTGGCTATGCTTTATCACAGGCGTGTGTGTGTGTGTGTGTGTGTGTGTGTGTGTGTGTGTGTGTGTGTGTATGTATTATGTATGTAATCCTGTCTTTAAGTTGCTTATCACCCATATTTCAGTGACAGATCTATTGAAAACCTGAGTTTTATTTATTAGCAATGTTAGGTCCAAGTAGGGCATTTGTTATAGGTTTTGTTTAAATTACGAAACCTCTCTTTTGTCTTTATATAATGCCTTCCACTATAACTGAGTTCCATGTTCACCAGCTCCTTTCTAGGAATAGTGGTTTCTTGAGCATACACCATAAATCAGTCATTAGTGTGGGATACAGATGTTGTACTGGTGAAACAGCCACTAGAGATGAAATGGCAGGATCTGTATTGGTACTGAATATACTGGGGCAGCAATTAAGGAGTAATCTGTTTCCAGAGAGGTGACAAGAGACCGTGTGTGAAATATCGGAGGAATGGGTGAAGCCTATCTTATGTGTTGGTGGGAAACGTGGTATTTCGGGAAGTGCAGAGATAGTAAAAAGGTGTGTAGAAATAACACTATGGATATGCAGAGTGTGCAACAACTCCAAAATCAAGGAGATGACATGACGAAGGGTTTTTAAATGATGATCAGATTTATATTACAAAAGAGGAATTGCATCAGTTTGGGTGAGGAAAAGCTGGGCACAGATTGGGATGGTTGGCTCTTAGGATGTTACATGGGATGTGATAAGCTAACTAGCATAAGGCTGATTTCTCCAAAGGAAATACAGTTTCAGAAAGTTGGTAATTCATGATCATTTACCAACCTAATTTTAATTTGCTGAGCATATAAAAATACTGAGCTATTTCTGACCTTTGCAGAAAAATGAGTAGAGGAATACTGGTGGATAAAATAAAGGGTGCCTTTCACCACAAATTGTTCCTGTAGCCTTTTAATGTGCAGCGATTTTGTTCATCGGGTCCTTTAGTTACTTTCTCATTTCCTGTCCTTACTCCTTTTGCTACATTTCTGACATTGCAGAATAAAAAACTACATAAGAAAGGTTGACTAAATAAGTCACATGGATGTTGAATACTGTAGTTTAATACTTGTTTTTAATTAAAGCTGTCTTACCAAAGAACTTAACTATGTTATCTGTTTCTTAGCAGTTTATCAGAGAAAAATCTAATAGTTTTACAGTTTCATTATAGTGGCCTTGCATGTAATGATTGAAAACCATGTTGTAAACTGTTTGTTTTTATGCAGTTTCATGTTAGGGTCTTACAGTGTGAACGATGGTCCACAACTCTATATGATTGATCCATCGGGGGTTTCATATGTGAGTAAACTTTTAATTATTTAAAATTCTATTGTAGTTAAATGACATTTCATTATCATTTATCTCATTTGTGTTATATAAAATTTATTAAACTTAGTTAAAGCTGGACATAGTGATGGAGGCCAGTAGTCCCAGCTACTTGGGGAGGTGAAGCAGGACAATTCCAAGATGAAGGCCAGCCTGAGCCACCCAAAAAGATCTTGACAGCTTACTAAAGACAAAAGTAAAAGAAACACCTGCGTATAGCATAATGGCTGAATGCTTGCCTGTCATGTGAGACCTTGGCTTCAATTCACAGTATTCTTAATAAATACCCAAAACTCATTTAAGGAAGGTAGTTTTTTTATATTAATGACCACATTGCTATGTTGTAGAGAAAACTTATGACTGGCTTTCAGGATGTTCTTTACAGAACTACCTAGTAAACAGTATTTTGAGTATATATGTGATTGTTTCATCATTGTATTATGTCTTAAAACTGAATACAGGGCCAGATGTACTGCTCAGTGGTAGAGTAGTTGCCTGGTGTTTGCAAGGCTTTGGATTGGAAATCTAGCACAGGGCACAGGGGTGGGAACCAACCTAAATTTTTAAATTAGATTTATTAGTTTTATTTTTGTATGTTTTGTCTGCATGTATGTATATCTTGTATGTGCTTGGTACCTGCGAAGGTCAGAAAAGGGCATTGAATCCCCCTGGAATTGGAGTTAAGGATGTTTGTAAACAATCACATGGGTGCTGGAAATTGAACTTGGGTCCTCTGCAAGAGCAGCAAGTGCTCTAAAACACTGAGTCACCTATCCAGCCCCAACCTAGATCCTTCTAGAATTAGGTTTGATATTTCAAGTTTCTTGACATTCATGTAAATGTATTCAGCTATTTCTTTAACTTGTTCCTTTTTGAGACAAGGGCCTTACCATGTAGTTTTGGATGGTCTCCAAATCACAGAGATATACCTGCCTCTGTGACTCAAGTGCTGGAATTAACCAGCAAATAAAAGACTAAACAGTAACTATTAATGATATCAATAATGTATACTAACTGATTTCTTTTTTCCCTCCTTTTATATAGGGCTATTGGGGCTGTGCCATTGGCAAAGCCAGACAAGCTGCAAAGACAGAAATAGAAAAGCTTCAGGTAAAGTATATTGAAGGCTGAGTTTCTCTATATGAGATTTACAAACCTTTTAGTCCAACAATATCATGGAGCCTGATGTTTAGACATTGTGAAGTGAACAGGTTAAATAAGAAAGCTGGTAATATATTACCTATGACTTAAGTATCCTTGCATGATTTTGATTCCTTCTGTTAATACTCAGGGAGGAAACAAATTTCAAAGCAACTTTTTAAAGATTTACTTTTTGTTTAAGAGGGTTTTGCCTGTGTGCATGTCTGTATTGCATGTATGTCTAGTATCCAAGGAGACGTGAAGAAGGCTTCAGGTTCCCTGGAACTGGAGTTAGTGATGGTTGTAAGCCACCATGTAGATGTTTGGAACGAACCTGGGTTCCTCTGCAAGAGCATCCAGTGCTCTTAACCTTTGAACAGTCTTTCCAGCTCCCCAAACAATTTTACGTACTGCTACAAAAATTCTTTTACATCAACTGCAATAAAAGAAGATGTTTTATTTTTCCTCCTATATCTTGTCTTTGGACACAGCTCTTATTTTACAAATCTTATTGTCAAGCCAGGCAGTGGTGGTGCAGCACTCAAAAGGCAGAGGCAGGTGAATCTCTTGAGTTCCATGAGACCAGCCTGGTCTACAGACTGAGTTCCAGGACAGCCAGGGCTACACAGAGAAACCCTGTCTTGAAAAACAAAAATGAAAAATAAAAACAAAACATTGGGGTTGGAGAGATGGCTTGTAACATGAGGGCCTGGTTGGTTTCTGTCCTCCCAGCAGGTCCCACAGTCATTAGGTCCCAAAGAAAATCACGCAGAGTGTCTACATTAGGCTATAAACTGATTGGCCCATTAGCTCAGGCTTCTTATTAGCTCTTATAGCCTCTATTAACCCATTATTCTTATCTATGTTAGCCACATGGCTCAGTACTTTTTTCAGCGGAGCAGGTCACATCTTGCTTCTTCAGGGGTCTGGGCAGAACTAGGGAAAGAACTTCTTCCCAGAATATTCCTGTTCTTCTGGCCCCACCTTTACTTCCTTTCTGGTTGTCCCACCTATACTTCCTGCCTGGCCAATCAGCGTTTATTTAAAACATGATTGACAGAATACAGACACTTCTCCCGCACCAGTGGCTCAGTGATTAAAAGCACTGGTTGCTCTCTCAGAGGTCCTGAGTTAAATTCCCAACACCCACATGGTGGTTCACAACCATCCTTAATGAGAGCTGGCCTGCAGGCAAACATGCAGACAGAACGCTGTATACCTAATAAATCAATAAATCTTTAAAAAAAATCTTGGTGTCTGCTCAAGTGCTTTTCTCTACTTTGCACCTAAAGAAAGATGAAGGTTAAAACTAGGCCTTTACATGTGGCATAGCAGTGCAGCTGTACCCCTGGGATTCGGAGGCTTGTAGAGGAGTGCTGTAAACAGACCAGCCTGGGCCACACTTAGATCTCACCTCCGCAAAACTACCCTTCTTTGCAAACCATGAATTAGATGTTATTAGTGTAGAGTATTTTCTTTAAAACTTGCTTTTCCAAAATATTCTGGCTATTATCTGCTTTTGTTTTGTGAAGTTTCAAAAATTTGACTTAATTATATGCACGAGAATACTTGTGAGTAAAGTTGCCTACAGGGGCTGGAAAGTTAACCTCCTCTGGAGCTGGAATTAACACACAGTGGTGGTTAGCTGCCTGACATGGATGGTGGTCCTAAACAGAAAACAAACAAAATTTTTAATGGATCTCTTTAAAAGATAACATAATTATCTCCTACAACGTCAACCACTATGAGTATTATAATTTTTCGTTTCCTTAGTATCTGAAAAATGAAAGCTGATTTACGTAAACACTTTTTAAAACCTGGAACTATAGTTCAACTCTATACCCTTGTCCCTCAGCCTCCCCAGTGCTGCCGTCACAGCTGTATGCTGCCACACTGACCAGTTCTTCTAATGTCTACAGTATTCAGACTCCTCCGCTGGATACCCAACCAGATTTTTCTGCTGATTTCCAATTGTTTACTGAAAGAACAATGAATGATTTCTAATTAAACAACTTTTTTGATTTTGGTTGAGTTAGCTGTCGCTATGTAGCCCTGGTTGGGACATAAGCTTTTGTGTTTTCACTTATTTACTTATTTTAAAGTTTTAAAGATTTATTTATCTATTACGTGTGGAGTGCTCTATCTGCATGTACAACTTTATGCCATCAGAGGGCATCAGATCCCACTATAGATGGCTGTGAGCCAGTGCTCTTAACTGCTGAGCCATCTCTCCAGCCCCCCCTCTTTTAAATTACATTGTTTAGCTTTGTGTGTTCATTTGCATGAGGACATGTGCCATGGTGTGCTACTTGAAGTACCAGGGGTGTTTGTATATGTATGCCATTATTTTTGAGTCATCACCTGAAATTAGCTTCTTACTTTACCTTGTTTTCATTCTTCCTAATTTTGCTCTATGCTTTTATTTTCCATGAAATCAAAGGAAATAAAATTATTTTAGTATTAATATATATAGAATATAATTCCTTTAATAACTTGCTTGATTAAATCTTTTGTTTTTCGGGACGGGGTCTTTGTGTAACAGCCCTGGCTGTCATGGAGCTCACTTTGTAGACCAGGCTGACCTCAAACTCAGAGTTCTGCCTCCCTCTGCCTCTTGAGTGCTGGCATTAAAGAATTGCCTGGCTAATTCTTGGTATCTTAAAAGTTGTCCCTGGAGCTGTAGAGATGGCTCACTGGTCAAGAGCACTTACTGCTCTCACAGAGGATCAGTTCTCAACACCCGTCAGTTCATAACCACCTATCTATATGTTCAATATGTAATTGAGTTAAGCTATTGTTCAAGCCTAAAGAAAAAAGAATACTGGTAATACCAGTTATGAAAATAGTTAAGCAAATAGCTTACACATTTCTTTTCGCTCTTTTTTTTTTTTCTTTCATGTGTGTGTTTGAAACAGGGTCTATGTGTACCTCTGGGTGTCCTGGGGCTTGCTATGTTGACCAGGCTGGCCTCAAATTTTCAAAGACCTGTCTGTCTTTGCCTCCCAAGTGCTGCAATTAAAGGTGTGCACCACCATTTCCAGTCTTACACATAACACAAAATTAATTAGTATGTTTTTCTTGTAGATGAAAGAAATGACTTGCCGTGATGTAGTTAAAGAAGTTGCAAAAATGTAAGTTGTTTGAAACTTTTTATCTGCCACCCACACAAAAAAAACCTTACTTGACCTAATCTCTGTATACATTAATTCTTAAGAGGCTATTATGTTTGAAAATGTTCTTTTTGTAAATAAATAGTGTGTATACTGGGAATTGATCATGGAGCTTTATATATGCTAAGCATGTGCTATACCACTGAGATAAACCCCTAGCCTGAGTACATCCAAGTTACATCTTTATTTTATTTAGAAACAAATTTTATAGCATAGCCATGGGTGCCCTAGAAATCAAGAGACTCCACCTGCTCTACCTCTGCTGGTATTAAAGGCTTGAATGGGATAGATATACAAAGCTTGTAACAAGCCAGAGCCCCTGCTGTTCCATCTTGGAGGCGCATGATGACCAAATGTGTCTGACATGGAGCACCCTTATAATGCTCGCCTCCAGCCCTCCAGTCTCATGGTGTCTGGGCATATCTGTGCACAAGCAGTGCAACAACTGGGCCACTCCAGGCACACAACTTAGGTGTCCCAATGTTTCCCATGATGGAACCACCCTGGAGATTTAACACCTCCCTGTCCTGCCCAAGCTATTCATTGTTTAATTTGTTTCTTTTGAGGTTGCATCTTGCAACCAGCTACCTCCTTCAGGCTCCTTGGGGTATACAGGAGTGATGAGGGTGGCTGTGCAGTCCACAGACCCCATTCTAATTCCCATACCTTCCATACGTCCCCAGCGAAGGTGTCTCCAGGAGGAAGAGATTGTACAGTAGCTAATTTAAGGGGAGCCGAGTACCTGCCACCCTGGGCACTTTTTACAGGGTGGGAGTGGGAGGCATTTAAATCGTTGCCTTGTACTGTCTGCTTGCTGGCTCTGAAAGCTGGGGTAAGGACAGAGTCTCAAGGCCTTGATTTATTTTAGCAGGTGTGTTTCTGGGATCATGATGTGAGTGGGCATCAGGGTGGGGCTTGTTTAAGTTCAAAGTTCAAAAAGTGTGAAATGGTCCTCTGGAAGAGCAGCCAGTGCTCTTAATCGCTGAATCATCTCCCTAGCTCCTGGAGTTCATATTTTTAATAAAGATATTTTAATTAAATGTTTTGATATATTTTTTAAAGTAATAAATTGGATGGAGAAAAACAGCTTGTGACAAATTAAACTTGTGTATATGTAGTAGGATTCAAAGATAGGAAGAGGACATAGTAGACATACTTACCAGGAACTAGAGAAATGGCTCAGCAGTTAAGAGCACTTGGTGACCATATATAACTCCAGTTAGAAGGGTCTGGGATGGGCCTCTTCTGAACTTCACGGGTAATAAAGCACACACACACACACATACACACACACACACGGGCAAAACATTCATACACATAAAGTAAATAAATCTACCAAATGTTTTTTATAAAACAGTGCTTAAACACTTTGGGTATATGTGTTGCTGGACCTCACATATACTGAATATGTGTTCTGACATTGAGCCCAATACTTAGCTTCACTAACTTTCTTTTGTAGATTTATACTTATCTCTGCATGTGATTTAAGAAGCTGGCTCGTTAATACAGCTGCTGTTTGAATCTTTCCAGGGTTATCATATTTATAAGTTCTTTTAACAGAACTTATAAACAAGCTGAAGAAAACAGGACTTGTATTACAGTATGGAGCGAGTCCAGTGTAATTTTGAAATACTAAGCAATAAAATCAGAACACTGGGTCTGTGATAATTCAAAAAGATAATTAATTTGCAGGGTGTGGTGGTACACACCTACTCACTCAGGAGGCAGAGGCAGGCTGATCTCTTAGTTTGAGGCCAGCCTGGTCCGTTAGTGAGTTCCAGCACAGCCAGGGCTACACAGAGAAACCTTGTCTCAAAAACCTCTCCCCCCCTCCCCAATATTAATTTTAGATCAAAGAATGCAGGCACTTCTATTAAAATATCTTGTAGTCATCTTTTCTTTTTTCTTTTTTTTTTAAATTTATTTATTATGTATACATATTCCTCCTGCATGTACACCTCTATGCCAGAAGAGGGCACCAGACCTCATTACAGATGTTTATGAGCCATCATGTGGTTGCTGGGAATTGAACTCAGGACCTCTGGAACAGCCAGTATTCTTAACCTCTGAGCCATCTTCTCTCCTGTAGTGACCTTTTCAGTTAAACTCTATGAAGAAGTTTACTGTGTTGGTTCTTAATGCAATAGTATTTTTTTTAGGTTTTATATTTTATAATAGAAAAAAGGAAAAATATGGGTTCTATGATAATAAAAAAAGATGGTGCTTATACTTACAAAGGGATTATGTTTCCTGCTATGTCTGTTTTTGCCAGGACTCATCTCTCCCCATTCACCTTATATTGTGAAGCAAGCAGTCATTTTGTTTTTTAACTTCTTACTGATATTTTATGGGTTTTTTTTATCATAAAGCCCGATCCCACTCATCTCCCCATTCCTTTGTATCCACCCTCTGCCCTTGTAACCTCCTCCCCAAAATAAAATTTAAAAGATTAAAAAAAATCCTGCCAAGGAAGCTGTAGTATCACAGTGAGTCATAAAATATATACACCCTTTAGTCCATACATCTTTCTTGCAAGTCGTTCTCTTTTTGTTACGAGCTAGATTACATTAGAAAGTGAAAGTCATTTCCTTGAAATATTGTGAGCATGATAGAATCCAGTTTTTTTTCACTGGAGCAGTTTTTGAGTTCCTGTTGGAAGTCAGCCTTTGGCACCTTTCATACTTTTGTGTGGTTGGTGGTATTCCTTCCTCTCAGGAAGCCATCATTTCATCGACTAACTAAGGTACTCTTTGTAGTATTATATAGCAAGGCTTTCCCAGAGCCTCCAAAAGTAAGTGTAAGGAAAAGGAAAGCTTTGTTTTGGATACTTTTTGTTTTTCTGTGTTTGGGTGGTGGAGAAGCAGCTTAATTCAGGATCCTCCTGCCATAGCTTCCTGGGACTGTAAGCATGAGCCACTGCTGTCAATTGAACATACTATTACTGTAACTGGTTATGTGCTTTATTTGTGTTTCTATCATAAGAACTAGTTTTAGTGTAATTTAAGCTATTTAGACGGGGGCTTAAATTATTGGTGAGATTTTGAAGTATTTGTTTAATAGAAAAAAATGGGAATCTTGAAAAAGCACCTAGTTCATGATGGCCTTTTCAACTTGAGCCTGTTTTCTTTCTGAGATGTCTTTTTTATTTGAAGCTTTAAAACACTATCAAAATAAGCTGAACTTGATTAATAGACGTATATAATTATTTGTAGGTATTTGCTATTTTAAGAAAAATTATTTTCTGTGTATAAGTATTTGCTCATATGTACCACGTGTGTATGTGGTACCCAAGGAACCTTCAGAGGGTGTTGAATACCATTAGGGGACTTATAGATGGTTGTAAGCCAGCATCACGAAGGTGCTGAGAACCAAACCCAAGTGTTCTTACCACCAAGCTGTCTTGCCAGCCCCTAATTTCTCTTTTCTAATGTTCAAACTAGACTGGAAAGCGGATCATTTTATAAATAGCAGCAGGTATGAAATGTCCTGCTAGTACTCACTGCTCATAGAACTTGTGGTGTTGTTGATTTCTTCATTTCTCTTGTAGAATTTATATTGTACATGATGAGGTGAAGGACAAAGCTTTTGAACTGGAGCTCAGCTGGGTTGGTGAATGTAAGTTGCATTTGGACATTTATGTGTTCTATAATTCATTTGCACTTTAAGACAAGTTAATGGAATAGTTTTCATTGAAACATCTACATGATGTTTTATCTTGCTGTCGAGATTGCGGAGTTACTGTTATTTTCAAGTCAGCGCAACTTGGGAATATTGAATATTGGGGGAGGAAACAACAAAGCATGAATCCTACCTACATGTACATTAGGGAGAGTGAATGGCATTACAAATCACAGTCCTCATTTTTAATATATGGTTTGACTTTACAGTGACGAAAGGAAGACATGAAATTGTTCCAAAAGATATAAGGGAGGAAGCAGAGAAGTATGCCAAGGTAAGCAACAGCATAAGCTAACTTAGTTGATGTGTGAACTAAGCATAACAGGTGCTTAGGATACCTCTAGAGGGGATAGAGTTGTCCTAGTTAAAAAAACAAAAACAATTCTCTGCTTGAAAATTCCAGTGTTGCCAGTTCTGGTGGTGTTCCTACCACTCAGAGGCAGAGGCGGGTGGATCTCTAAATTCAAGGCCAGGCTGGCCTGCAAATCTAGTTCCAAGTTAGCCAGGGCTACACAGAGAAACCCTGTCTTTATAAACAAAAACTTCTAAGTCCACCCCCCCCCCCGACATTTAATGCCTTTATATTCAAACGTTTAAGGACAATAGTGATAACTGGGTTATCTTTAAGGTAGTTTTTTTGTTTTGTTTTGTTATTGCTTTTTTGTTTTTCCAGACAGGGTTTTTCTGTATAACAGTCCTGATGTCCTGGAACTCATTTGTGGAGCAGGCTGGACTCAAAATTACTGAAATCCGCCTGCCTCTGCCTCTCAAATGCTGGGATTAAAGGTGTGTGCCACCACCACCTGGCTAAGGTAGTATTTTTTGGGTATAAATAAGAGTTTGTAGTTACAAAAGTTTAAAATCCAGGTTCCATAGGATGTAACAAGATGAAAAACTTACTTAAAACACTTTTTTTTCACTTAACAGGAGTCTTTGAAGGAAGAAGATGAATCAGATGATGACAATATGTAACATTTTCTTCACCATCTCTTCTCTTTTACATTTCTGTGACAGTTTGATATGACTAGCACCATGGATCATATATACTCACTGACCAATTTTCATTAAATTTTGTCTTATAAACATTGTCGGGTAATTGAGGATATTTTGCTTAATATTAAAATGTGGATTCATGTTTGATTAAAAATTCTTAGTGGTGAGGCTGGAAAGATCACTCAGAGGTTAAAAACATTCAATTCCCAGTACCCACGTAACGGCTCACACTTGTCTCCAGGGCTTATAATACTCTCACACAGACATACATGCAGGCACAGCATCAATGAACATAAAAATACATTTGTGTGTGTGTGTGTGTGTGTGTGTGTGTGTGTGCATGTGTGTGTACTAACTGTTACTGCTATCTGGGCATGTTGGTACAGTTTTAATCCCAGTACTTGGGAGGCAGAAAGGCAGGTGGGTCTACAAAGCAAATTACAGGACAGCCAGGGGTACACAGAGAAACCCTGTCTTAAAATAAAAAAGTTTTAGATTCATTTTGTGTTGTTTTTGCATATGTGTATGTATTGTACCATGTGTGTACCTGGTGCCCCTTGAGGTCAGAAGAGGGCTTTAGATTTCCTGGAGCAGAAGTAATAGATGGCTGTGAACTGAATCAGTCTTCTGTAAGAGCAACGAGTCCTTTTAACCACTGAGCCATCTCTTTATCCTCTTTAACTAGAATGATACATTTTACTGTGGTTTTAAAAAATCCAGTAGACGAAAGCTACATTTATAATTAGGGTACACATTTTTTGCTTTTTCCTTTATGGTGATGAAGAGCTTTGGATTTGGATTAGTACTTTTATTTTTTCCTGTTCCTCAAGACAGGGTTTCTCTGTGTAGTTGTAGTTGTCCTGGAACTAGCTCTTGTAGACCAGGCTGGCCTCAAACTCAGACATCCACCTAACTCTGCTCCTGAGTGCTGGGATTAAAGGCATGCGCCACCACCGCCGGGCATGGATTAGCACTTTCTATTGAAATATCCCAATAATTGCTTCACCCAGGATGTAATCACTATAATGTTTTAATAAGATCTGGTTAGACCTAGCATACATTAGCACTGTGACTGATTCCTAGCAATACATTGTATACCACATACCAGTATTTGTCAGTATGCTGACATCGTAAGTTTAACTGGAGTAGAAAGAATTCAGGCCATGGATACCGGTTTATGCTAATAGTGCCCAGTTTAACTCCTGGGTTTTCCAAAGAAACTTCTGTTGACTGAGTTGAGATATGTGTTATTGCTGGACTTGGAACACTTATGTGGATTAAATATCATTATTTTACCTGAATATCTTTACTATGCAATCAACTCAAAACAATTTTAAAAAGTATTTCATTGGTATGACAGAGTATTTCATCATCATGGCTTCTAAGTGCTACTACTTTACAATCTACATGTTTAGCCCAACTTGACAGAAGTGTTGGTTGGCTTTGGATCTTTCAGACAGAGAAACTGACTACATCTAAGTCAGTATATAAAATATATGTCTAGTTCTGTGCATTCTTAAGTATTTTAAGCACTAATGGTACATGAGTTTTGCTGCTGTTGATATAACTTCTTAAATTCACTAAGTATACCTAATAACTAGTTAAGTGGTTCTAAAGGAACCTTTATTTTAGCAGTTAATAATGTCAATATAAATACCATATCAGATCAATTTTAAGATCAGCACATATGTCTTAACTATAGCTGTTCTGAAAGCAAATCATGATCTTTCCAGTACAGTACACAAAGTCTAGGTTTAATGTAGGGATACTGAGGAATAACCAGCCTTTTGTGGGGAGAGTGGCACAGTGTAATTTGACATGAATATAGACAGCATTTATTTTCAGAATGAGTAAATAAATACCTTATGACTAGAAATCACCTTGATATTGGCTCCTGAAACAACAAAAAGTTTTGTGTTTGTTTTTTGCTTTTTGACACAGGGTTTCTCTGTGTAGCTTTGGAGCCTGTCCTGGAACTCACTGTAGACCAGGCTGGCCTCTGCCTCCCGAGTGCTGGGATTAAAGGCACACACTACCACCGCCTGGCTTTACTTTACACTTTTGACATGAATTAAATGCATTTATGTGTTTGTAACTAGCCAGGTGGAGCATCTGTTCTGTTCCCATAGCATGGGTTGTTTGTTTAAATCGGGCAAGGGATGGTACCACACACTTTATTTCAGGACTTCACAGTTTCTTGTTAAGGAACTCAGTTAATGTGATAACATTTATTTGAAAAGAAATATTCTATACAACTGAGCATACCAAACATCGGCAATGACACAAGGTTAATAGGAATGTTAAAGGAATAATTTGGCAGTTTCTTACAGTGTAACACTGAGCATATGATTCAGTGTTCCTACAAACTGAATGCAGGAAGGGCCAGCAAGATAGTAAAATGTTCTGCAAACCTGACAGTCCGGTTTTGATCCTGGAGCCCTTGGTGGAAGAGAGAGCAAATTCCTGGCAGTTGTCCTCTGACCTCCACATGCATGCTGTGCAGACTCTCAAACTGCATGATTCATACTGCATCATTATGTGATTTCATAGAAAGCGAAACTAGAATCATAAATCAGTGATTCTTGGGATAGAATGACAATTAAGCAAAGTCACCTTTACCTAGTGTTGGAAATATCCTGTATCTTAATTACATTTAGGCAAAGGATGAATCTGGGAAGTTCATCAAGGTTTTGCTGTATTTTACCATACCACAATAAGTTAGACTTTAAAACATTATACTGGAACTAAGGAAATGAAAGCCATTGTTCTTTCAAATCAGCTAGGTAGCTCTGAGCATCACTTGGCTGTGGTCCACCTGGGATCCATTTTATTGTAGTCCTAGGTACAGTGGATAATCTGTTTTTTAAATTAGTAAACCTTGCTTTATATTTTATTCAAATATACACTGGATATTGCTATCTTTTTGTTTGTTTTGAGAGGTCTCATAATGCTTCCCTGCTTGCCTTTGCTTCTTGAGTGAAAAGTAGTGTAGCTGGTTGGTGGTGGTACACACCTTTAATCCCAGTACTCAGGAGGCAGAGGCAGATGGCTGAGTTTGAGGCCAAACTGGTCTACAGAGTGAGTTCCAGGGCAGGCACCAAAGCTACAGAGAAACCTTAATCTCCAAAAAACCAAAAACAACAAAAAAAATTCAAGATCTTTTCTCAGTTAAAAAACCCAGACAGCATTTTATGACCACTACCAAGAACTATCACAAAGATGTGTATTACTGTGTATATATAAGTTGCATGTATATAGTCAGCGACAAATGTGTGCTTTGAGAACTGGAGGACATAAATTATAACAAACATGAAAGGAATTAGGTGTTTCTGGAACACTTAATAGATGAGCTTTCCAATGAGTGAAATTCAGAATAAGCACAAAGAATTCCAATAATGAATGGCAAAAACTTCTGATACTTAAAGTAGACTACATTATATTTTTTGGGGGAGGGGGCACTCTCATTGACAGGATGGCCTCTTATGTTCCTACATGTTAGAACAGGTATGTGCCCTGCCTGTATGACTAATATATATACAAGAACACTAAAACAAGACTGAGATGAGAGAAATGTATGCTTTCCAAACTGCTTCTGAGACCACCAACTTTAGAATTCTCTACAGACCTGAATTTACCAGTTATCTTGGCCTTGGCAATCTTTATTCTGAATAAATACCTGATATAATTCTTTTGAACACACTTGTATTTGAGACTCACTCATATCTATGTCTCTGAGTTTGGGTTTAATAGAAATTATTTTAGTATAGGCTTAAGGTAAGTACTAGAATTGAGATTATTAGGACTTAGACTCCTCATTAAATCATTATTATAGAATATTTGATTTGCCTTTTTATTGCTGCTGCTGCGTTCCAGGAAATAGGGGTACTCCTGCTTCATGCTCTTTAGTAGTAGGATGGCAGGTCTGTTTAACGGAGTTCAGAATCAATTATAGTAGAAGAGGGCAACAGAAAGTTACCAGAAAATGTTTAACCGATAATGCTTTTTATTATTAAGCAAAACACAAAACTGTAGAGGATGGTGGATATTTGGGAAAACAACCTTCATGTAATTTTATGAGAAATATATTTCATAAGTAAGAGTACATAAGTAACTAGAAAAAAGGGAGAAGTATCTAGAAGAGTTCAAATACTTTGATTCAACTTAGGCATCCAAAGAGGGTACCACAAGGGTGTTAAGGGAACATTTCAACATGAAGGTGGACAGGAGGCCAGGGAACAATAAGGAGGAAATTACATTATTGTTCATTAATGGTTAGGGATATAAAAAGTATTTTTTAAAATTATAAGCCAAGGAGAAAACATTTTGACTTAAAGCAGACCAGTTTAATTTGGCCTAAGAAAATTCTTTAGGGAGCTTGGGTCCACTAATATAGAAGAATGTCATTACAAGTTTCCGGAGAGCAATTAAGAGTTTGGTTTGCAGTAAAAATTAGGCTCTGCTGAACGTCTATTAACAAATAGCTTGGTAGGCAACCTTGGAGTGACAAATAACAGGTCTGCAGTTCACTATGTTAGTTGCAAATGAACTTCACAATGACTTGACAGTGATTCACATTCAAAACATAGCCCAGACTTAAAATGTAGCCATTTGCATTCTAACCTATGAACTTTGACTTGTACCTGCTCCAAGTGGAGAAAATGCGACAGAATGCAGTTCTTACCAGTTTATGGACATCTACTAGAAATAACACAGATCCTTCCCAGGAAACCCAATTCATTCCCAAACTCAAATACCTTCGATAGGGAAAGCTGGCAAGTCATACACTGAAAACTGACAACAAAGTTTCTATTCCCTCCTGGCAGTCTCATGACAAAGCCAAACGCAGCTTTCTGAAAAAACTTTGTTGGAGAAATAAAGTGCCACCCCCTTCTATCCCCCAGATATGTGGATGGCTTCCAAATGAAATTCAGAAGTTTTAAATGTGAAGCTCAAACTAGCTTACCCTAAAATCCATTCTTTTCCCTAAATGGAAATTGACAAAACAGGAAGTACACAGTGGCAAGGAGAAGCAAAATTTGTGGCTGAGATATTTACTGAGAACAGCCTAGTTCTTTCTGACTGTGATAAAATGCAGAACTTCAAACTTGGGCGAAAACCAGCAAATTTGGTTTCAGTATCATGACACAGAAGTAAGAAACAGGAAGACAGCTTCATTACATAAAATCCCCTTCCCTGCACCCTGACCAAAACAATACCAGAGCCATCAAAGTATAAAGACACTGGACGCACCTTATAATGTCACATAAATAACTTTTTTGAAAAAGTTAAAAAGCCAGGTGGTGGCGGCGCCTTTAATCCCAGCACTTGGGAGGCAGGGGCAGGCGGATAGAGATCTCTGAGTTCAAGGTCAGCTGGTCTACAGAATGAATTTCAGGACAGCCAGGGCTACACAGAGAAACCCTGTCTGGAAAAACAAAAAATAAATAAAATAGTAAGTTGCCTCTTAGCATTGGAGATTCAGGCACATATCAAACATACCAAAAACCAACATAAACTGACTCTCATGACTTCTTTTCCTACTGCTATATAAACAATTTAGGCCTTTCTAGGTGCAATTGATTTATACCTCAATTTTTAAGCCATAACACTTGAAACTGGGTAGTGGTTGTGTATACCTTTAATCCCAACACTTGGGAGGCAGAGGCCAGCCTGCTTTACAGAGGAAGTTGGAGGACAGCTGGGACTACAGAGAAACCCTGTCTCAAAACACCAAAGCAAAACCAAAATGAAAATAGTAACAAACAAAACATTTAGGGCATAGCAATACATCAAAATCCCTGGTAAGCATCAAATAATAAATAAAAAAGAAAAAGAAAAGCTATTTGAAATGTATGTGATGTGGGAGTCCCTTCTGTTGCTTGCATTGGTTAAAGAAACTGCCTTGGCCTGACAGGGCAGAACTTAGGCAGGCGGAGAAGACAGAACTGAATTCTGGGAGGAAGAAAGCAGAGTCAGAGATACGCCATGAATCTGCTAGAGACAGACAGTGGGAATTTTACCCGATAAGCCACTGCCACGTGGTGATACACAGATTAATAGAAATGGGTTAAATTAAGATGTAAGAATTAGCAAATAAGAAACTAGAGCTAATGGGCCAAGCAGTGATTTAATTAATACAGTTTCTGTGTGGTTATTTTGGGGCTAAGCTAGCCAGGCGGCTGGGATGAACAAGCAGCCTGCCCCTCCTTGCAACATTTTTGGGTTTGCTTTTTTTTTTTTTTTTTTTGCAGCATCTTTCCACAGAGCACTGGCCTGTCTGGAACTCACTATGTAGACCAGGCTAGCCTCAAATTCAGAGATTCACCCACTTCTGCTTTCCAATGTAATCCTATTTTACTCTTTGGACATCTCTTATACTAGCTAATAAGACCAATTAGAACCTCTGGATCAGAGATACACTTTCCTGTGCATAAGAGATCCAAGGTTGAGCCCTAGCACTGCCAACCCCCTCCCTCCCAATTGAGAATTTGTTCCTAGGTAGTAAAGAATACCAGCAATTTTTTCAACCGCTAAAGTTATTCTGTCAGAGTCTGTCTGATATTTCTGATTCTCAAGGGTTTTTATATTTTTTAGGGACAGAAGGACATAAGAAGTGTGCTTATAAATTCCCATCTGAAAATAATGCTGGATTAGAACCTAAAAATTTTAATAGCTGTAAACAAACACCAAGTCCATGAAACGCTCTCGAAGTAAAATTTAATTTTGTGATGTATCCGAGGTCACAGCCAGTGAGTACAAGCTTATGATTAGAACATGTAACACATTTCTCAAATCCAGGGTTTCTGTGTAAGGGTGCATATTCAATACACTGTCTTGTGGAATTGTTGTGAAAATTCCGGGAGTTAAATTTCAACACATTTACTTATTTGTGTGTGTGTGTCTGTGTGTGCATGTGTCAGGTGAGAGGACAACCAACAGAAATCTGTTCCCTTTCCACCATGTGGGCCAGACTAGGGATCAAATGCCTTAAACTGCTGAGCCATCTCACTGGCCCCAATTCTGGGAGTTCCTCAGGTAAGATTATAAATTTGCCTCTTTAGATCTATGAATCTGGTCTATAAACCTGATATTCTAACTTACTGCTCCATTCCTGGCATTCTCAATTTTCCTGGTTCTCAAGGCCAAACCTTGACCAATCTTACAGCAACCAGGGAACAAGCAAATATCCTAAGATGAAGTCCCATCCAGTTCCTACTACTACGCCTAGTTTCATGTACAGAAGCATTATGGCATTGAGATAAAAAAAAAAAGCACTTAGGTGGTGTCCTAGTGAGCCTTTTTTTCTTTCCTGTGATAAACATCAAGCAACTTGGAAGGGAAATAAAGGAGTTATTGCAGTTCTTACTTCCAAGACACAGTCCATCACTAAAGAAAGGCAGGAATTCAAACAGGAAACCAGGAGGAATGCTGGCTCACTCTGGGTTATACTTAACTAGCTTTATAGAAAACCCTGCCCAGAGGATGGAAATGCCTACAGTGGACTGGACCCATCTGCAGAAATTAAGCAATTAAGAAAATTCCCCACAGACATGCCCACAGGCCATCCTGATGGAGGTAATTCTTTTTGGTTTGGAGCTAAGGTTTTTTATTTCTAGGTGACTCTAGGTTGTGTCAAGCTGACAAAAAAAGCTAACCAGCATAGAGAGATTCTGAGTTCAGTAACTTTTCAACATATATGGCCTAAACAATTACTGGCAAAAAAACAACAACAAAAAAAGAAACCCTTGAGTCTTCACCAAATTTTTCTCAGAATTTACTTCTAACAATAATAAAAATCTGCAAAATATCAACTACCATCAAAAAATCCCTTTGATAGCTAAGTAAACATAGTATAGCAACTTTTATTTATTTAATGTTTGAGACAGCGTATCTCTGTGTATCTCTGGCTGTTCTGGAATTCATTCTGTAGACCAGAATTAATTATTACTTTTTTTCTTAGACAGGGTTTCTCTAGCTTTGGAGTCTGTCTTGGAACTCGCTCTGTACACCAGGCTGACCTTGAACTCAGAACCAGGCTTGCCTCTGTTTTCTGAGTGCTGGGATTAAAGGTGTGCAGCCAGGCCAGTAACTTAAAAAACAAGAAAGTATAATAAAAATTCCTAACACCCCTAAATATTCTTGAGTATGACATAATCCTTCAAGTGGTTTCATTTTCAGGTGATTTACCAGGGTTTTGTTTTGTTTTAAAAGTATAGGCGGGTTGTATACGGTCACGTGGGGTGCATGTGTGTCAGAAGTTTGAAACTAAAGCATTACCCTTAGGAACATCAGCCACTTTGAGACAAGGTTTTCCATTGGCCTGGAGCTTACCAGTTCAACTAGAATGGCTGGCCAGTAAACCTCAGCACCTGTTTCCTTTTCCCCAATGAAGGATTTCAAACACATGCTCCCTCAAGCTCCTAATAGTGAAAGTGTGACACTTAGGGCCTTGAATCCCCCAAAGTTGAAGACCATTCTCTAAGCTGTCTGGGCTCCAATAGTCCTGAATCTGTGTGGAGATATAAGCAACTTACCTCATTCCATCAGTCATCTCTTCAATGACTTCCTTCATCACTAATTTTAAGCAATAATAGCTTAGGTTGAATTTTCCATCAACTGCTCCTTCAGAAGCAAGAGCCTAAGGCCTAGCAATTTCAGTAAATGGCACTGCATTTTTGTTTGCCATCTGGCTAGAATATCAAGAACCCTTGCAGTTTCATTGGTTACAATCTCAAAAACGTCCTGTAATCTGATGTAATTTAACATGTAATAGGAGTATTGTAGTCCCAAGCCCTGTTCATCCATCTTTGTGGCTGGGCCATAATAATGAATCAGCCTTTCAATTCCTGACCTGTGAAGCTTGTGATTCGTGTTTTCCAGTCCTCATATGCCTGTATTCCTTATTGTTCACCTCTACAGCAAACAAAAGAATGACCTAGGTGGACGGACACAAGGCCTCAACTAATTCGGGTGAAGCACTATATAAACTGTTCTCTCACATATCCACAGGAGCTTGCCATTCCATTGTCACCTCAACTGTTCTAGCTGCCCACGAGGAGACTAGTAGGCTGGGAAACAACAGTTTGAGCTATTGACTTTTATTCCTTGGGCAGCTACCAGCTTTGCCTCTTGGACCACTTTATGATTTCCTGGGACACTGAAGTACCCTCTGGTATTCCTAATCATGCAGAATGGCTCATCTTTTCAGGATTGGTATAACCTCTAAAGTTCCATGAGTTCCCTGGCACACTGTCTCTTTCCTCCAGAACTACCAGGCCCCTTTCATTATATCAGGCCCTGTGCACAGAGTCTGGACGTGGATGCTCGTCCCGGCAGCCAGCAGTAGAGCTAAGGTCTGCTCGCTATGCTCAAGTCCCCTTGCACAGGTTTAGCGACAGTGGCAGAATTAAGTGTTACTATAGAATAACCAGCAAAGGGTTCACCTTCCTTGACAAAGTTACTGCCATCAATGAAATAGTCTACACTGGCCTCTTTATGAGACCAATCGGGCTGGAGAGATAGCTCAGAACCCTGTTCTTCCAGAGGTCCTGAATTCAATTCTCAGCAACCACTTGGTGGCTCACAACCATCTCTAGTGGGATCTCATGCCCTCTTCTGACATAAAGGCATAGAGCACTCATATACATAAAGCAAGTAAGTAAAACTTACAAAAAAAAAAAGAAAGAAAAAGAAAAAAAGAAGGGGGACTGGTCTATTAAGGCTGGCTAGTTGCATTCAGATTGTGCTCTGGTTGATCTGGCCCAAGAGCAGTGAGGGTTTAAGTTTTGTAACACCTCCAAGTGAAAGCCTTCACTGGTGTTTGATGATCCTGTCAATACTGACCCTTAGATCCTATCAAAGTCAATTTCTTCCTGAGGCACCCAGATGTTTAAATCCTGGGACATGGTCAAGTCTGTCAGTCTCTGCCACTAGCAAGCAGTATAACTGCTGTGACTGCTGGAAGGAATGGTGGCCAGCCCTAAAAAACAAGTCTACTGTGGCACGCGGTGTTCATGCACATACAAAATGAAAGGCTACACCGTGTGTAGCCCAAGCCAGGCACTTTATTTAGTAAGGGCTTACTAGATCTCTTTAAAGGCTCCTGGTTGAGATTTTCCCCACAGCAGTGGCTAAGAACCTTGAAGATCTTTGCAGAATAGTAGTATTGGTTGGACCCCTGTGCTTTTAAACCTGAATGCATGAAATTAAAGAGGCAGCTCTGGGATGGTTTCTACTGAGAAACTTTAGTAGTATAGTCGGGAATCTATGGCCTCAGAGTTCTAGTGAGAGACTCTAGTAGTATAGTCAGGAATATATGGCCTCAGATGGAGTTTCAGCTGCAGCGCGAGTGGATGGCACAGGTGCTGATGGCACTCTGACAAGGAGCACAATTCTTCAGAACAGGCTTCTCAGGTTCTGGTCTACATTTTGAGCTTTTATCTTTGCTAGTATGCTTTTTATAATTTTCCTCTAATCAGGCTTGCAACCACTAGACAGGAAAGAGCTGCATACGTCTAGCCATCAGGGAATGGGTACGGAATCCCTGTAACAACTCTAAACACATGAGAAGGGCAGGGAAGGAAAGAGGATGAACTTTTGTTCTATCCATTACTAGTCACACCCTCTTGGGGATGTTTCACATTCCTTAGTCTTAGGGGATCAGAGCTAGAAGTCTCAGCATCGGGACACCAGTGAGGCCACCCTAGATTGAGGACTGCCAGGAAACTGGAGCTGACTCTGCTTTGGCCTGTGTGGCCAAGCTCCTTGTCCGACTCATCCAAACATACACATTTCCAGCCCACCAAGCAACCTGTATGAACTACTTGGGCAATTCCTGGGGTTCCAGGAAGTGGTCAGGCCCCTCTCCTGGTTCCTGGGACTTACCAGGTTCTGATGTACACCAGGGGTCTCTGCCCTGCCACGACAGGATGGGCACCATGACTCACACCCTGGTGAAAAGGGAGGTGAAATAACCATCACCAAACCCCAGGCAGAACCACCAAGAAATGTGGGATTCTGAACAAAGAGACGGGACACGAAGGCTTCTTCAGTTAAACAGTTTTTATTTGTGGTTGCACAGATTAGACTGAACTGTTTACAGCCTTTTGCATGATATTTCTTTGCCTCCCATATGTGGCAACATATAATTTCACTGGTTTTTTTAAAACCATAGGAGACTCTGAAAGAGCTAGAATGTAGAGGAAGCAAGGGCTAACGTACAAGGTCACACATAGGAATTTTGGCAGAGACCACCTGGTGGTCTCGTTGTGCTTCCTCCAAGATTTACAGGAAGGCTAGCTAGCAAGTGCTGAGAATAAGTGACTGTCAGTGCTCAGCTCTAACAGCACATTTACATAACCCACTTCAAGGCTCAGGGCACTTCACAGAAGAGGCAGAAAGAATGTAAGCGCCAGAGGAAGCCAAGAGATAAACACTGAGGAACACTGGCCTGGCTGTTGTACCCTTGAACTCATGATAGCTAACTCACGATAGCTAAGATTATCTGTACTCAATATCTGAACAGGATTGGGCCTGTCAACATCCTGTTAAAGGAGAGGGTCTCGTGAGGCCTCGATCCTCCTTGAGTATTTAAAGAATTAACACTTGATACAGGGAGAAACATTTTCTTCAGGAGTGTACAGTCACTAGTAGGGTGCCCATATACTTGTCAGCAAAGCCAAAAAAACTTTTACTGAATGGGAGAGGAAAAACCCTTGACCTGGGGACAGACAAGAGAACATATCAAAACAGAAGTGAGGCTGGACGGTGGTTCATGCAAGCCTTTGACCCCAACACTTGGGAGGCAGAGGTAGTTGGATCTGAGTTCAAGGCCAGTCTGATCTACAGGAGTTCCAGGACTTCTAAGGCTACACAGATAAGCTCTATCTTGAAAAAACGGAATCTTAAGGTAGGTGTGATGGCCACTGCCTTTAATCCCAGCAATTAGGAGGCAGAAGCAGGTGGACTTCTGTGTGAATTTGAGACTAGCTCGGTCTATTAGCTCTATTATACCTGAGTTTCAGGCCATCCTTTCAAGGCTATTACATAGTGAGAACTTATCTCAAAAGGCAACAACAAAAAATAAAAACCATCTTTAATTTATGTTCATTCCCCAGTCTCAAAGTCCTCTAAAAATCTGTAGAGGGCAAATGCTCCATAGGATTCTGGTGTGCAGCAGAGTCTAGCAACTCTGACAACAGGCCTCCTAACTCTCCTGACCTCGTCTTTTGCCAGGCATCCTTTCTCAACTAGTCTACCATCTGAAACAGCTTTTCTCAATCACTCTCGCTCACAATCTTCCATTTAACTAGCCCTAGGTTCTGCTTGCTTAAAGGACTGTTTCTTCAATGTCTCTAGAGCTGGTTGTATATTGAACCTCCACTGATCTTTCACCAGAAGCCATTATTTAAATCTTTAAAAACAACCAGCTGGGCATGATGGTGCATGCCTTTCATCTCAGCACTCAGAAGGCTACGGCAGTTCCAGGACATCCGGGGCTACACAGACAAATAATGTCTCAAAAAACAAAAACAAAAGAAAAAAATCCTAATTGTTTATATCTTTTGAAGTATTCAGATTAACTCTCCATGTTTAATTATGTTATTTATTTTATTCACACTAAGCTCCCTAGGGATAGCTCTTGGGAGGAATGTCATTAAGTAACCCAGATCCGCTTTAATCCCTACCCTGCAATATGCTGTCATTCTAGTTTGAATGACTTGTGAGTGAAAACTCTCATTCATGTGGTCATAAAACCAATAGCAAAGTCCAACAGGGCAAAAGATCATCCATGTAGACTCTAGAAAGAATGCTTTAAAAATACCAACAATAGCACCCTTTCTGGCTTTTGAGCCTAGAGCCTTGTGTAAGCCAGGTAGAGCACTCTTAAAATTAACACTGACATCCCTGGTGCCCAAAATAAAAGTCTGATTAGAATTATGTAATCCCCTCCAAAACTCAATCTTTTGGGAAGCAGCTATATTCAACCCAGTTCAATCAATTCTACTTCTCAACATATACCGATGCTTCTACAAATAAACTGTCTTCCAAAAAGTTACACAAGTACACACACGCATGCACATATAACATGGCCAACTTAAGGATGAAGTAAAATTACAAACCAGAACCAAAAATTTTCAGCACAAGTAACAAATCCTAAGTCTTCTAGAGCCAGAGCATCTTGGTCTCCCCACAAAAGACAGGGTAATTCTGAAAGACAAAGATTGCATTTTGAGCATGCTTCACCTTCGACAGATAATATACACTGTTATTTTAAAAATTATTTTGCCTATGAACTCTCTTTACCAATACAAACTTTCTACATCATGCTTTTTTAAATGAAGAGTAAAAGAATTAAGCAAAACATACAATGTTCAGTGTCCTGTGATAAAAATATTAATTGAAACTGGAAGTAAGGAATCACAGGGTATGCACAGGAGTAGTTCCCACTACTTTGGATGCCGTGGCAGGAGGAACTCTGAGCCCCAGAATTTTGAGACTGGCCTCAGGAAAAAGTGAAACCCTATCTCAATTAAAAAACAACAAAACCAAAAAAACCCCCAGCAATTGTAACGACATAAGTGGGCAAACAATAACTAAATACCCAGAGCCAAGGAGATGATTTTGCAGGGAAGGGGCTGCTAAGCCTAATGACTGAGATTGAGCCTTGGCGCCTACAAGGATGGGGATGGAAGAGAACCCACTCTCCCAAAGCTGTCCTCTGACCACCCAGATAATATGACACATGCACATCATCCCCTGAAATAAATTCTTAAAAAGCCTAAAAGCGTCCTGACCTATTATTTTAGTAAGAATACTGAACACAGGGCAGCTAATTACATTCTCACTGGAATCTCTAAACATCTTTCAAATCAGTTTATCCAGAGTTATTTCTTTCATTTACACATGACACAATGATCCAGTAAAGGTCTAGGGGCAAGCATGTTGATACATTCTTTTTTTGTTTTTGTTTCTGAGACAAGATCTTTTTGGTAGCCTAGAATGGCCTCATGGCCCTAGTCTCTAAAGTGCTGGAACTACAGGATTGCATTACCAGGCCCAGCTGATATATTCTTAACTGGGTTTTCTTGATCTTCATACTGTGTGTGAAGTGTGCGACTGAGAGAACATGAGGCACTGAGGCCCAAAGAATGATGTCAGGGGTCTTTTGTATCACTTTCTGCTGTGTGTGAGACATGCTTTCTGACTAGAACTTTAAGCTCGTTGGCTACACTGGCAGGCCATCAAGGCCTCAGGGATCATCCTGCCTGTTCACTGAGCAATGGAGTTACAGGCATGCTCAACACACAGCTCTGTATATGCACACTGGGGATCTGAACTAAGGTTCTCATGCTTGTCCAGTATGACTCACGCACTAGGCCATCTTCCCAGCCCCCAATCCATATAATATTAACAATCAAAAAATCAGTTAAATTGTAAGATTAAAAATTTTATGATCAAGAGAGGATGTGAAAACATTTTCAGAGAATTACTGTTAGATATAGTATCTTATTCCATATATTTTGTATACAAATATACATACAATTCATGTTTATACACATGTACTAGGTGCAAAATAATCAAGAGTGATTAAAACAGCTGATACCCTTAGCAAACAGCTAATGAGTGTCAAGAAAGTGGAATGAGAAGTATGTTAATGGTCCTATAATGCTACCAGGGCCCTGACAAGAACCTACTCTTTGTGGGGAAACATTAAGGAAGCCTCAAAGGTAGTAACTAGTTTTTAGTATGCCCTGTCAGTTTCTGTGTAGCAAAATGTTTGCATGCAGTAACACCTCATGTGCTCCAAAATAAAAAATTAGAAACTTTTAGAGATTATTCTTATGGTCCAAGAAATAATTTCCAGTTTACTGTTTGTGCAGCGTGAAGATTATGACATTTGTAGGATAACAACTGCAGAGCTAGCTAGTAGGGAAGCTGAGGTGGGAAAGACTTCTGGGTCTAGGAGTACTGGGCCAGCTCAGGGAACAGAGGGTAACCTGGCCTAAGTAGGGAGGAATGAACAGAATTTTTTTGCATTCTCACTTCTGAAAATCTATTCCAAAGAAGAGCCAGGGTTGTCAAAGAAAACCAAGAAGCCTCAAAATTCTAGCCATTGATATTAGTTTTTAGGAATAACACTTTGTAAAACTCAAGGCTTGTCATCAGCTATCACAGAAAACCAGGAAAGCTCTCACATATTAAGGTGCATCAGCCGACAGAACCTCTCACTGGAGGTCGCCTGTCATGCTGTCATGGGCCTGCATCCAATCCCAGCACAACCAAAACTTTAAGGCATGATTCACCTATTCCAGATATCCATGGAAACTACTTCTGAGGGTCCTAATTTTTTTCTTAATAAAAAGCAAGTAACAAAATGAACACAACTGTATCTTTAAGAATAAAATCATTTTTAAAAGCATTCCAAATCCTATGAATACAGAATAAACTTTAATAATTTGGTGGAGAGACTACAAGAGATTTTTACTTTATCATTAATTTTCAAATGCACAATGATGTAAATCATGTATCTCTAAAACTGGATAGTGGAATTATCTGTGGGTGATTATCACCAGGGAGGATCAGAAGTATATTTTTCTTAAAAAACAAAACAAAACAGAATAACCACAACAGAAAACCAAAAACCTTCACTCCTAAACACTCACTAACAGGACCTTTCGCAAAAGACTTTTCAAGAGAATATTCAGATTCTGACTTAAAACCCTGACAGAGTCAGGCTGAGGCAGGGAGATCAGGTCAAGGTCATCCTTGGCTACCGGGTTACTTGAAGGCCACGGCAAGATCCAGACCAGTTTGGAAGTTTGGACTACCGAAATCCTGTCTCAAAAAAACCAAAGTCCAGAAAGGAGAACACCAGGAAAACATGAACTTAAATACCGAGGGTGGCTTTATCTCTGGATTTCATTCTGGTCTAACATCAGAAAGCTAATTAAACCAAAAACCTTCTCAGCACACCCACTTTTGCAATTCACAAAAATACTCACTCACCTGTGGAACTCTGGGCTGTCATGGAGGTGTCTGCTGTCTTCATCATAACTGTAGAAGAACAGAAATCCTCAATGAATTGTTTACTCACTCTAGTTTTGATCATCACCAAAAACATGCAGTAAGACTTAAAACATTCATGACTTACTAAAACTACCGAAATACACTTGACAGCTTAATAAATTTGAGAAAAATAGGTCATCAATAAAAAGTTGATCTGGCTTTAGTTAAGATGTCCTTTTTTAGTCAAATTTAGTGTGATTGACATTTTATTGTATAAGCTATTATAGTAACCCAACAGTTAAATCTTTGTCTCATTTAACCAGACAAGGTGCTGACGAATAAGGCCACGTCTGTCGGGTCGGGAGATAACTTTCATCTAAGAAAATCTCGGTCCTTCCAGAACCACTATTACTCAAAAAAAACTAAAAAAACAAAAAAAACACAAACAAACAAACAAAACCCCAGAAGCCAAAAACCCATAGCATAGGGCTCATGTAGTGACAGGAGGCGCGTGTCACAGAAGCAGCAGCGTCTGTCCTGGCAGGTACATTCCTCAGCATTCCGAAAGCCAGAGCTTCCACGTTTCCTCATAGTTTCACAGTTGGAGGAGGAGGAAATACCTTTACCCCCCCACGCAGGACGTTTCTAGAAACCACACCTCCTCCGTCTCAACGAAGGAGGCTGCCCTTGGGCCCCTGGTGACTAAAGACCGCGTGTCAGTTTCCAAACGCTTTTCAAAGGGAGGAAGAGCTTGTTCCGAGGGACGATGTCGGTCAACTTCAACACCCGGAGAAAAGGGGTGCAAAGGATCGGCTCAGAAAGCCACACGTGTGCCCCCGGCCTCGCCCCCTTCCTCCACCCCCCATCCCCCGCTGCACCGCCGGACAGCTGCTCCCATGGCTGCCCTCATTTCCGGTGCTCCGGAGCTGCGCCACCCCCGAGGCCACCGGACACCCTGGAACCTTCAACAGACCTTTCGGAGGACTTCGCGACTCCATCACCCTTCGCTAGGCGTTGTTTGCAGCGAATGGTAAGCCGGTGCCGTAGAGACACAAACCTACCAGACAGAGTCCGCTTCGTCGCCTCCAGACACAGAAAATGGGATAGAGCTGCGGCCGCTGCTGCCGGGACAAAATGGCGCCGGGAAACCGGCTAAGCGCAGGCGCCTAGGGAAGACCCGGCTCCGCCCCCGAGCTAAAGCCTGGCTGCAGTTCTGGGTTCCGTTTCCATGGGACACGCCACCGCCCAATCCTCGTGCGGATCTGCTCTTCCTGACCCCTCTGTTCTCCAATCAGTGCTCAGTCAAGCACATCCGGAGTCGGCTCTTCCAATCAATTTTCCGGGCTCTCTTACTCAATCCCCTTTCCTCCAATAACGTGAGTGTCCGGACTCAGCCAATCAGAAGTGGACGATGTCCTACCTGCTGTTTTTCGCACCAATCATGGAAGTTTCACAGCCATATCCAATGAGAAAGGCAGACAGCGAGCTCCAATCCGAAGCTCTTCGGCGTCATGAGCAGCCAATAGGAGTTCGTGTAGAAGCGAGTCTGCTCAACAGCTTGTTATTTGGTGGATTGTGGCAGTAAATCGGGGCGAGTGGGGAACCCGGCGTAGGAACTGCCGCTGCGGCCGGGAGCGGTGCTTCCCGGACGGGGGCCCACGGCGGTCGGTAGGGCGGCGGACTGGAGAGCTGACAGCGCGCTGCACTCGCAGTAGGTGGGTGGGCAGCGGGGGCCGCTGAATGGGCGAAGCGGCGGGAGCAGCTGCTGCCGTGATGGGGTCCCGGTGCAGTTGGGAGCTCCGCAGGCGGGGAGGGGGATGCAGGGCGGGCCGTGCCCGGAGTACCGGGCAGCGATCGGGTTCGGGAGCCGAGGCGGCAACTGCGGACACGGCCGCCTCGGTCGCCTCTCCGGGAAAATGGCTGTGGGGCTGGCCGCGCCGCTAAGTTTGCTCCAGGAGGAGCGGGCTGCCGGGGGGAACCGGCCCCCCAACTCCGCTGCGTATCCTCGGCGGGGAACCGCGGGGGCTCGGGGCCCGCGCCTCTCCCGGGCTGTACAAAAAAGTTGAGGCGGGCGCTGGAGGAGGCGGCCGCTGCGGCGGTGCGGCTCGCTCCCCTCCCACACCCTGTCCGGCCGCCTCCCCGCCCCGCGCCTCCCCCGCCGGATCCCCCCGCGCCGGCCGCCGCACGCAGGCCGCCGCCTCTGCCCCCCGGGTGAAGGAGCGCTTCTCCTTCCTGACATGGTGCAGAGCGGAGGCAGGAGAGCAATGGCGCCGTGACACTCCGTTGCCGCCGCCGCCGCCGCGGGCCGGGCTGGGGCGGGCCAAGGGGGCCGAGCGGCGGAGGCGGGGCGCGCTCTAAAGTCGGGGCCCGGCGGTGCGCGGACTCGCGAGGCCGGGGCGCGGGGTTCCGAGTGGCCGACGAGGCGGGGACGCGGTGGGCTGTCCCGCGGCGCAGGGGCGGGACACGCTGCCCTTTGGCGCGCGTGGGGCTCTGCTCCCTGCCCCCTGCGCAGTGGCCGCCCGACGGGGGTCTGCCCCCGGGCCGCGGTGCTCGGCCCCTCCCCGCCGGCATTTGTTTACTTTCTTTCCCCGTCGCACCCCGCCTTGGACTGATCCTCTGCTTCTCTTTCGCCTGCCTAGGCTCTAGGGACCGGGAAGAGAACTCGTGGAAGCTGGAACCCCACAGGTCACCAGTCAAGATGAAGGTAAGTGGAGCCAACTCTTCGCAGCCGTGTGCCTTGGAAGATGCCAGTCGCGAGGCGGCTGTTGTGGAATGGCAGCTTTTTATGAACTCGAAATTGATTTCTCTACTAAGCAGCACTTTCAGGAAAATGACGTGTGAATGGGTGGTGTGTGTGTGTGTAAGTGTGTAAATGCAGACAGTTCAGCCCTCTCTTTAGCAGTTAGCACTTTGGAAAAGGTCGGTGCAGCCTTTTCGATTCTCAAACACTTCCTGTGTTGGCAGCACCTTTCTAAAAGTGAAGCTTTTGTCTTGCTTTGGTTTCTTTGCGTCTTTTTGTTTTACTCTTGCTTTCTTAAAAAAAAAATACTTCCCCCTTTCCACAGTCACTGCCATTTTCTAAAAGAAATGATGTGTATTTTGAGTTAGGGAGATAGTTCTGGATATTGCTTCTTCAGATAAAGTAAACTAAGGTGATGACAGTGTTTAACCTGATTAGTTCAGTCTTCATAGTATACATCGTAAAACATGCATTCCATGGATAATTTTTTGAAGCTTCCTAGTCTTACAAACGTCACTGTCTGCTTGTTTAAAGGGAAAGGAAGCTTTCCTAACATCAGGATTCTGTGGCCCTTGGCTGTTTCTGGCCAGATACTTACTTGCCAAAAAGTATTCCTCTTCAGTTTGTATTCTTTTTAAGTGGACTGACTTTTCAAAGTACATGATCTATGTTGTACTTACTGTTCTGTGTGCAAATGTATGTTACATATAGGAAATATGTAGTTATTTTTGTTTCGGTTATTGGAGACTGTCCTGTAGCCCAGGCTGGCTTGGAACTCGTGAGTCTCCTGCTTCTCTCCACGGGCTGGAATAACAGGCATACACCACATACCTGATTGTTAAAGTATGTTACTTTGTGAAATCCTCAAACTTTCTCTCATTCTCTTGTTTTGGAGCGACAGAACTTCCTTTATTATTGCTTGAGAAAATGAAAAATTGTTTCCGACTTAAAAATATTTGGCTAAAGTCTACGTTGATTTTTTTTTTTTGCACTTACAATTTGAATTGAATTGTATAAATACATACAGCTTTTGAAATCGGTAAAATGACAGCCCAAGATAGCAATCATCTGTTACTGTCAAGATAAGGAATTGTAAATAGAAGTTTCTCACATGTTTCAATTCTGATCATGACCAGTTTCTTGTAAGTGGGAGTTTCTTACAAAAATCTCCTTTTTAAGTATATTGAAAAGGCTAATATTGTAAACTGGGTATGGTTACAGTCTTTAGCTATCAGTTTATAAACGCATTCATTAATTGAATTCAGACTTTATCCTTTGAGATTGACAACCTCCAGCCAGTGCATTTTCTGGAAGAGTTTGCTTGCTCTTGTCTATAGAGATACACTGTATCAAAAGATACTCCCATAGCCAGGCTTGGTGGCCCTGGCTTGTCCCCAGATTTAGGAGTTTGAGAAAAGCCTGCACCTTGTTTCAAAAGCCCAAAGCAAGCTAAAGAAGATGTCGCCTTCAGGAAGTTGTCTCATGAATGTTTAATTATGTGTTTGTTAATATTAATTTTATAGCACTATTTCTTTTAAAACAGAATTACCTGGAGGCCCCAAATTAATAAAATTTATGAGACTTTTAAGATAAATACATTCCTTTTGTTTTTTATCTTTCTGTTTCCTACATATTAAATTGTAACATTTTGCAAAACATGTTATATCTGAAAGAAAATCATTTTTATTTTTTTATACTGGCAGTTTCCACTTGCAACTTTAAACATTTTACAGCATCTGGAAATGAATATATAAAACTAAATAGTGTTAATAAGGTGTCTGCTTTAGAAGTATTTCCTGAATTACCACTGTTTTTAAGCAAGTAATTTTAATGTTCCAGTGACTTTAAATGTAGACCCTTTGCTACTGTTGGCAGGTGGGATAGGGGAGAACAGTAGTGACATCAGGATTTTCATTCTTTCCTCAGGCGGCAGATGAGCCTGCCTACCTGACAGTGGGAACTGACGTCAGTGCCAAGTACCGAGGAGCCTTCTGTGAGGCAAAGATCAAGACCGTGAAAAGGCTGGTGAAAGTCAAGGTAAAATGCTGCAGACTCTTGAGACAGCCAAGACTTTCTTTGTTGTTGTCCCTAGAAAATAGACAGGTTTATTTGGTGTGCTGCAAGTGACAGAGGCTGGGCTCCTGCCGGGAGTCACTCCTGCCATGCAGCAGCTTCTTTAAGGACATTGAAGAGATTGCCAGGGAGATTGCAGTTTATCAGTCTTTCTGTTGAGTCAGTGCTGCGAGCAAGCGCCATTATATACTGAACTTACAAGGTGTATTAAGAATTGAAAAATAAAGGTCTCAAACTGAGAATTGATTCCAGAATATCAAAACAACAAGGTGTGATGCCTGTGTTGTTTGAATTGTTCCTGTTTGTGGTAATGTACTTATGCATTGGTCTCTTCCTTTTCTTAATCAGTGACAGTTTCAGTGATAAGGAAGAACAGTGTAGTAAAATTATGTTTTCAAGACGATGGTCAAAATAATTCCAGGAGTTAAGAGTGTGTGTGTCTTGTCTGTCTGTCCGTCTGTCTGTGCCTTTTTCAGACAAATTCTGGTGATCATCTTGCCTTTGCCTCCTGAATACTAATGAGCCATGATGAGCCACTATGCCTGGCCAAAACGTTGATTTTTTTAAAGACCAGACTAAAAAAGTTAATGTATGCCTGTACAGAATTTGGAAATATAGAAAAGGACAGGTGAATAAATACCTACAATTTTTCTGAAATCTGTTAACATACTTTGTTTTTCTGTAGATAATTTTCCAATCTATATTTTTTTCTTTTTTGAGATGGGGTCTTAGGTAGCCCAGAATGACCTCAAACTCCCTAAGTACCTGAGAATGACTTTGAACTTGGTCCTCTTGCTTCCACCCTCAAGAATTAGAGGCATAAGCCACCACGCCTGGTTTTTATGGTGCCGAGAATAGAACTCACAGCCTCACTCGTGCCAAGCTACCTTTACCACCTGAGCAACATCCCTAGTCTGTTGTTCTCAATGCCCTTCTAGTGGAAATCCAAGAATATCCTTGAGTATATAAATATTTTGAACATTCTAGAGCCATAAAATATAGCTTAAGAAAGTCCTTGTTGGACTCCAAATATTTTATTTCTTAAAGATTTGTTTATTTATTATGTATATAGTGTTCTGCCTGCATGCCAGAGGAGGGCACCAAATCTTATTAGGTGGTTGTGAACTACCATGTGGTTACTAGGAATTGAACTCAGGACCTCTGGAAGAGCAGCTGGAGTTCTTAACCTCTGAGCCATCTCTCCATTCCCCAAATATTTTCTGTAGCCTTCCATATTCCGTTGTAACTGTCATAACATTATTGTTACTATTACTGTATCATGTATTACAGTTTGTTCTATGCCTTATTCAGTTACATCTCTGCTTTCTTACCAGAGTTAAATACCATAAGAAGGAGAAGACATCTTAAGAGTTTCTGCTCCTGATTCTTACAGTAGTACTTCGTATCTTGTGATCACTCAGTTTGTTGCGTGTGTGAATGGATGAACGAATGAGCTAGAACATTGATTCTCCAATTGTGGCTCGTAGAGCAGGAACATTAGCCCTCATAGGAACTTGTTTAAGATGGAGAATCTCGGGAGTGTATCTCAAAGCTTCTGAGTGGAACCCTCTGCGGGTAGTTTCTGCCAAACCTTAAGCGTTGGGAACGCGACTGCCTCACGCAGGCAGCAGACCCAGCTATAGATCCGCTAGTGATACTTGATAGTTTGGGTGCCATCTGATCTTTATTTCTTCATTTCCTATAGCCTTTTAACTGTATAAGCCATAAAATTGGACCACTGAATATTTGAGAATCTTTGACAGTTTTAACCTTTAAAAAAATTATTGTGACTCTCAGTTTATCTAAAATAATTCAGTGATTGTTTTAGGAAGGCTCATAATACACTTGTTACCTAGAATTTGAGTTACTTGGGGAATTGCTCTGCTGTGACGTATCCTTGTACGTTTGGTAGCCATGAGGAGCAAGAGTGTTGGAAAGGAATGCTTAGTAGTGACTGAATTGCTTCTGATTATCATAAGTTTGCTTGTTTTGTTTTGTTTGTTTTTTGAGACAGGATTTTTCTGTGTAGTTCTGGCTGTCCTAGAACTCACTCTGTAGACCAGGCTGTCCTCAAACACACAGAGAGCTGCCTGCCTCTCTCAGCCTCCCATGTACTGTGATTAAAGGCATGCAACACTAGTCCTAACCTCTTAAGGCTTAAGGACCATGAGAGCTGTTTTTAAGTAGGCAATAAAAATTGAAGAGTTTTAAAAATATTTTGTGACAATCAAAACCTTTTATGACTTGATAAAATACACTAGAAGTTTTACATCTTTGTAGCATCAAAGTTGTAAATTTTGATTATAAATCTATAGTTTGTTCATTTGGGAAGCATTTATTAAATGGCCGTAATATGCACTGACACTTGCTAAATAGCCCTCAAGGAGCTCACAGTTAATGAGAAAGAAAATAAACATAAATACAAGACACTATAATAACTGTTACGCCAGAGGTAACCACAGGGTATTAAGGAGGCATCTGCAGTGTTACTACAGAGGCATTGTTTAAAAAGTAACTGAGATTGTTTTGTTTTCCAGGTATTGTTGAAACAGGATAACACAACACAGTTGGTGCAAGATGACCAAGTAAAGGGTCCTTTAAGAGTACGTATGTCGAACAGTTCAGAATCAGAAATAATGAACAAAAGGCAAATGCCATAGTTTATTAAACTTATCATTTGTAAATACACTTATGTTTTTATATAAATGTTTAATCAGAAAGCGAAATACAAATGATACAGTAGTGTAAATTATGATACTGCAATGATTGTATCTTTTAAGAGCATCAAACCTAGCTGGATAACTCATTTATTTAATTTGTTTTTGTTTTGTTTTTAATATGGTCTCATAGACCAGGCTGTCCTAACACTCTAGCACAGACCTCTGCCTCCTGAGTGCTGGGATTGCAGGTGTATACCACTGTGCTTGGCTGACAGAGTAGTTTCATACATATGTTAGGATATGCTTTCACTTACCTTTTGGTTTGAGATCATGGACTGATTACAAACATACATATGCATAGTTTGTTTGTTTTGAGACAGGGTTTCACTGTGTAGCCCTATTAGCCTGGTACTCAGTCTGTGGAACAGACTTGACTTGAACTCACAGAGAGATCTACCTGTGGGGGTGTGCTGCATGTTCAGCTTGAATATATTCCTTGTGTGTTTTTTTTTGTTGTGTTTTGTTTTGTTTTTTACATTGTTGGCAGTATTTAAGATGATGCCTGTGACATACCATATATCATAAACATTTCTTCTGATTTACCAGATAAAATATGCTTGTTTTTTTATTCAATTTAATGAATAGCTATATTGTGTTTTCCATCCATTTCTGTTTGTTTATGTAGTGAATCTTTGTTATGTCAAAGTACCACTTTACTTAATAATCTGAAATACAGAAGTCTGGAAGCTGAAAGAAGGTTAATTGGTCCGTTCCCCTCTCTCTCTCTCTCTCTCTCTCTCTCTCTCTCTAGCTGAACCCTTTATCTAAAAGGTTTCTAGATATAAGTGCTGAATTCCATACTCAATATTTTGATGAAAGAAAACAAAGTATTTTTATTGTCTTATGGTTTGACATTTGTTATAGTTAAGCTTATTGGAGATCATACAATATGGTGAACAAACTCTGAAGTAAGATTTTTAGTCAGGATTTGAATCCTAGGTTCTGCAAATTATCTTTTCAATTTGTAAAATACAAGCATCAAGTCTCTTACTTATGCCAAAGAACTTGGCTCAGATTACATAATAAAGATATGAATATCCTAACTGTTAATTCTCCTTTATTCTAGCTTATGCGCTTATCAAAAGTTTCTTACTCATGTAGTTGGTGGGAATGGTTTGATCTGTGTGTTTAAATCTTGTAAGAAAATTTGGGTTTCCTGTTTTAGGTCGGAGCTATTGTTGAAACAAGGACATCTGATGGATCCTTCCAGGAAGCTATTATCAGCAAGTTGACAGATGCTAGTTGGTATACCGTGGGTAAGTAGTAACTTTACACATGGCGTTGATTGGAGGCGCGTATACCTCTTCCTTATAAATACAGTGATGTGTGTGTTGGCAGAGAGCATGCATGCTTTCCCATGAACTTACTGCATATAGCTAGCTAAAATTGTAGTGATGTTCAGCTGGGAACATTTAGATAGCTTGGGCATTTATACTTTTTATCCAAGAGTACTTCTGTTGTGGCTTACTTGAACATTATGCCTTCCAGAAAGTCCGATATTTTCTTCCCACGAGACAGTATTATAATGTGGTCTCTGTGACTGTGGTCAGGACTGAACAGGAGTCGCTGCCACTTGTCGCACTGAAGATGATATAGGTGTTAGATAGAATATGAAGGGGACAAGGTCTGCTAGACAGCCATGCCTAGGCGCTCGTAGCCTCGTGTTTGATCTGTACAGTGGATTCCCCTACTGTTAATGTGAGTTCATTTATCCGTCTGTGTGTAAAATTGTGCTGGCTTTACAAAAAACGTTAGTGAGGGAATGCGGAGGTGACTGAATGGCTAAGAGCACTGGCTGCACTTCCAGAGGTCCCAAGTTCAGTTCCCAGCACCTGGATGGCAGCTCATAGTTATCTTTGGAATCTGATGCCCTCTTCTGAGGTGCAGGTGTACATGCAAACAAAACATAGATAAAATACATTTAAAAAAAAAAAGTTAGTGAGCCAGGAGTGGTGGCTAATGGCTTTAGTCCCAGTGTTCAGAGGCTGGGCCAAATGGGTTTTTATGTATGATTTGAAGGCCAGCCTGGTCTACGTAGTGAGTTTGAGTCCAGGCAAGGCTACGTAGTGAGACCCGATGAGTATTATGGTCCACTCCTGTAATCCCAGCACGCAAGAAGATCTGGAGTTGGAGGCAGTCCTTGGATACATACTGAGTTTGAAACCAACCTGGGGTACATGAGACCCTGTCTCAAAGCAGAACTAAAATCTTGTAGTGAAAAGCAGCAGGTGTCACAATACATGCAAACTAAAACTTAGAAGTTGCCTGGAAGTACTGAGGTTATTCTGAGTGGGCTAGCTGTAGTGGTGTTTCTAGCCTCTCAGTACTCTGGGAGTAAGCACGTAGGTGGACTGTACCCAAGATGTTTACACGAACACCCATAACCTTGCTGGTTCTTAAATATCTAGCTTGGTGTAGTATTATAGTGTTATAGTTTCCTTACCTAGTTAGATGTATTTTTTAGTTTAATTAATTTACTCTTTCCAAGTACTTTTTTCAAAGGTTTTAATTCTTTGGCTACCTAAACATGGTGGGTCATATGGTACTGTAATTCTCAAGATGTTTTTCATTGAGCTAAGTTGTTAGTATTAATAGATTTTTGTTTTGGTTTGGTTATTGGTTTAGGGTCTTTGTAGCCTGTCCTGAAACTCACTCTGTAGAGGAGGCTGGCCTTGACCTCACAGAGATCCGCCTGTCTCTGCCTCCTGAGTGGTAGGATTAAATGCGTGCACCATCACCGCCCGGCGTTATTGATAGTTTTTAAGGATTTAAAAACTGCAGTTACTGCTGACTGTGAGAGACGGAGTTGATAGATCTGTGCTATAGTAAGCAAGGCACTAATGAAGGCTAAAGGATTGGTAGATGCAGAGTTGGTGTGAGATTATATGATAAACACTCAGATCCTGATCTGTCCTCTGCCGCATTCATTGTCAAGGCTGCAGTCATGGCCTGTATTAAGCCTTACCTATGCTCTGCAGAATCAATACCTGCACATTTCACATTTCCTGCTTTTGCATTCCAGAATAACCATTGAATTATGAGTCTGTCTTCCTCTACATGAATAGCATTTTGTCATTTCTAGAGAAGTCACTAGTGAACATTATTTATTGTGCTCTTCTGTGCTGGATAATTACTCAAAGCACTTAAAACCCAACTTGCATATGGTTGAGATACCAAAGCATATCTAAGTGTATGTAAGAGTCAACTGGTTCTTATCTAAAAAATATAAAATGAGGACCCCCAAACCTCTTAAGTTCAGCAGGCATAGGGATGGCGATGCCAGCTTTCTTTTTATTAACATGCTGGATGATTCTGCTGCACATAGTACATGTATGGAAAACATGCTACATGGGCCAGTGAGATGGCTCAGTGCGCAGAAGCGGTCCACACAAGCAAGCCTGACAGCTGAATTGGAATGATTGTCAGAACTTCTTAGGTAGTGCAAGAAAACTACCCTTCAAAATATTCTTTCTTCCCAGCATGTGCTGTGGCCACACACACACACACACACACACACACCACAAATAAGTTTCAAAGGCTGACAGGATGACCTACTGCTCTACCAAAGGACTTGAGTTCAGTTCCCAGCACCCTTGTTGGGCAGCTCACAACTGGCTGTAACTAGCTGTAGGGATATTGAGTGCCTCTGGTCTCCACGGGTGACTGCACTCACATGCACACTCCCCTCCTCCACACAGTTAAATAATAAAAATATATCTTTAATGAGTAAGTCTTACAAAGAAACGGGGGGAGGAAGGAAGGAAAAAAGAAAGAGAAAGGCAGACCATATAAGCAGAAACACTTATTTTGGGGAAAAATGAAAAATCATTAGGAGGACCTCAATCACAGTTCACTGATAGAATACTTATCTACAAGGCCATGGCTTTGATACTCATAGCATAAGAACAGAACAAAAATTATTAAGAAGTTTTGCACTTATATGCATAAATGAGCTTGCTTTGTCAGTGTTTAAGGTTTTGAAAGTCAGTATCCACTTAAGTGTGCTCAAAGTACCACCCCACTGTAAATAAGGCCTGTTGAAAGGCTGATAAGAGGACAATGAGGAAATTACAGTTATAAAAGATGGCCAAATAAGATCTCTCACAGGTCATAAACTTACTCTGTGTGTGTCAGAGTGTATTCGAAGGAGCATTTTCTACCTATTGAGTTTTATTGTTTTTTTCCCTCAGGTTTTCTTTATTTAAATTTCTAACAAAGTATTTAGTAGTTTAGAAAACTGCATGACTCACTTTAGAAAGCCTGTGACGTTCTTTGACCTCCAGAGATACCTGAAGTTACACAGAACCATTGAGAGTGAAGCAGAAGATCACACCTGGCCTTCTGGTGTGATCGAATAGGGGTTAGGATCAGTCATGATGTGAAGTTACCATCGTAATCTATGATAGTAAGTCTTTAGTGTGATTTAAGTAATTCTCTTTTGTCATAACTGAGTAACAAGTTTGGATGAGATTATGGGGCTGGATGTGGTTCATTGGAGAGCAATTGCTTATCAAGGCCCTGAGTTTGATCCCCAGTATTACCTCTCTGCTGGGTAGATTCTGTATATGAGGAGTTTTTGTTGTTATTTGTTTTTGGTTTTAGCTTTTTGGGTTGTTTTTAGTTTTAATAGCACTGTGTTTTCTTTTCTTTCCTTTTTTTTTTCTTTTTTCTTTTTTTTTGGTTTTTTGAGACAGGGTTTCTCTGTTGGATAGTCATGATTGTAGTGGAACTCACTCTGTAGACAAGGCTGGCCTCGAGCTCGCAGAGATCCTCTGCCTCTGCATCCCAAGTGTTGGGATTAAAGTCATGCACCACCACCACCACCTTGTTTTCTAATACTGAACTGTATGTAGTATCAGCTCATCTGGTGTTTTGTTTTAAAACCAGAGTCTCATACTAGAGAAATGGCTCAGAGTTTAAGAGCACTGCCTGCTCTTCCAGAGGACCCAAGTTCAAGTCCCAGCAACCACATGGTGGCTCACAACGATCTAGAATGATGGTTGTACCTCTTGTAGCATGCAGGCAGAACAATGTATACTAAATAAATAAAAAATCTAAAATAAGACAAAACAAAACCAGAGTCTCATTGTGTAGTCCAGGCTGACCTAAAACTCACAATCCCTGTGCCTCAGCATCCCCAGCAGCAGCAATCCTGGCATTTTGTTTGTTTCTGGGGAACGTTAGAAATATTTCTCACCAGCTATGATGGGAAGCTGAAGCGTGATGCTCCCTTCCTTCCCTCAGATAGTTTCCTTCTGCTTTCTTGTTATCCACAGCCCACCACCCTCTCTTTCTGCCTTCCCTTAAACTCCCCTCTTCCCCTCTCATCGATCTCTTTATAGTTTCATCACACATACACATGCACATTATATATATTTGGAGTCTAGGTTTCTTCTATATATATAAGAGAAAAAATACAGTATTTGTCTTTCTAAGTTTGGCATATTTCCCTTAACATAATGACTTCTAGTTCCATCCATTTAACCTATAGATGTCATTATTTCAATTTTCTTTATGATTATGTGAAATCCTGTTGTCTGTGTACCACATTTTAGTACACCTAGGCTGTCTAATTTTCTGGCTTAAGTGACTGTTCCACAGTGAGGATGGATGTGCCAGGTGTCCCTCTGGTATGTTGGCTTAAATTGCTCCAGGTCCAGGAGTGACATAGTTGGATCACTGGGTAGTTCCCTTGCAGTTTCTTGAATAACTGCCATACTGACTTCCATAGTGGCTGAACTAGTTTTCTCTGTCCACCCTCATTCTCCTCCCAGTGTCAAAAGGTTCTTCTTTCCCTGTGTGCTTGCCAGAAATTGTTACAGTTTGTTTAAGATGACAGCCATTCTGACTGGGCTGAGATAGAATCTCAAAGCAGATTTAATCACATTTCCCTGATGGCTGAGGATACTGAATACTTTCCCAACTATTTCTTGACTGTTTGTAGTTTTTTTCAGTACCTTCTACTCAGTTCAGTAGCTCATTTATTGAATGGATGATTTTGGTTTTTTGTTTAATTTTTGCAGTTTTTTATATTTTCTAGATATTAATCCCCTGCCTGATACGTAGTTGGAAAGACTTTCATTTCTAGGTTCTGTCTTCACAGTATTAATACTATTCTTGGCTGTGTAGAAGGTTAATTTTATGTAAACCATCCTGATAGTTCTTGGGATTATTTCTTGTACTGTACCTGTAAATTAAAGTGTCTGGTCTATATCTTCCTCTAGTACTTTCCAACTTTCCAGGCTTATATTGATTTATTTGTACAGTGAAAGATGAACCAATTTTTATTCTTTGATGTAGGGATATAGGTTTTTTGAGTACCATTTTTTGAAGCGGGCATCTTTTTTCCAAGGTTTATTTTTGACACGCTTGTCAAAAATTCAGTGTCTGCTTGTGGCAGTATTTTTGGTTCCTCTGTTCCCTTTCTTTCGTTTACGGGGTTTTTTCTAACGTACTGCTTTTGTTATTGTGGCTCTGCAGTATTGTCTGGTATCAGATACTGCGATACCTCCAGCGTTGTTTTTGTTTAAGATTGTTTTGGGTATTTGAGGTCTTTTGTGCTTCAATATCAATTTTAGGATTCTTTTTATGGTTCTGTGAAGAATGCTACAATAGTTTTTTAAAATTATTTATTTTTATTTTATGTACATTGGTGTTTTGCCTACATAAGTGTCTGTGTGAGGGTGTCAGATCTTGGAATTACAGTTGTGAGCTGCCTTAAGGGTGCTGAGAATTGAACCCAGGTCCTCTGGAAGAGCAGTCAGTGCTCTTAACCACTTAGCCATCTCTCCAGCCCTGAATATTACTGTAATTTTCATGGTGGTTGCGTTGAATCAGTCTATAGTTACTTTGAACAATACAGGCATGTTCACAACATTCTGCCAATCCGTGAGTTCCCTCCAGTGTCTTCTGTCACTGTTCTGACACTGTCATTGTAGAGGTCCCTCACCTCTTTGTTTAGGTTTATTCTTTGTGTTATGTGCTGGTTTTATCAGATTTTTTTTCCAGATCTTTTTCTCAGTAAGTTCATTATTGATCTGTAGCTAATGATTTCTATGTATTGATTTCATCTCTAGCTGCAATGCTGAAGGCGTTCATCAGGTCTAAGAAGAGTTCTGATGGCATATTCAGAGTCTTTTAAATGATAAGTCTTAAGCGATTTGGAGAACAAGCTTCAAGACATTACTACAATTTGTTTATTCATTTATTTATTTGGTATGTGTACCAGCCATGTGGGCACGCACATGTCACAGTGGACATGTGGAAGTCGAAGGACTTCTTTTGGGACTTGGTTCTTTCTTACCGTGTGGATCTCAGTAATCCCACTCACGTCAGCTTGGTGACAGTTGCTTTAAATCTCTGAGCAGCCTTGCCTGCCCTTCATTACCTTTCTGATCTACTAAATTACAGTAGTTGAGATAATTTGTCTGACGTGAACACAGACGTGTAGAGCCAATAGAACAGAGAAGAGAGTTCAGAATAAACCCAGGTATTTGTGGAATAGTCGTATTTGGAGAAAGAACTATGAGCATAACAGTTTCTTTAGGAAATGTTTTAAGAAGACTTGATATACCCATGAAGCATGGAACTAGACCATCATCTCACACCACATATGAAGAGCAACAGATTGAAATGTAAGACCTGCCTGCTGTTGCACCATCACTCAGTAAGTCCTTAGGAGAAGCTGAAGTGGCACTAGCTGAGCTCAGACTTGTTACTGTGATGGAAAGTTGATGAATCCAGCACCTCAGTAGACATTTTTCAAAGTAAAAATACAGCAAATGCAACCGTGCTCCCAACCAGCAGTTTTCATCCTGTGGGGCACAACTCCAAAAGACTATCAGAGGACACAGATATTTACATTACAATTCATACAGTAGCACAGTTACAGTTATGAAGTAGCAATGAAAGTAATTTTATGGTTGGGGCAACTACAACATGAGGAACCGTATTAAAGTATCGCATCATTAGGAAGGTTGAGAATCACTGCTCTAGATAATGACAATCAGTTAATGATGGAATGCATTTTAAAAATTTTTATTTTGATGTATGTGTGTATTTGTGAATTTATATGTATCTTGTGCATGCAGGCGCCCATAGAGGCTAGGAAAGAGTATCAGATCTCCTGGAAACTGGAGTTATCTGGTTGTGAACTACTCCATGGATGCTGGGGTCCTCTGTAGGAATAGCTAATGCCTCTTACCTGCTGAGTCATCTCCAGCCTCTGGTGTCTGTGGCTTGTTTATTATTTCTTCATCTGTCAGAGTTTAGCCTGAAACAAGCCCTTCAGAAACTCTTCTAAGTTTTCACAGGAGATAACCCCACTTTGTATGTTATTATTCCTGACCCCTCCAGTGGAACCATATACAGAGTTAGAAGACGATTCTGTTGGTGATCCTAGTTTTGTGTTTGCCTAGACTAGCGCATGTTTGAATCTGAGCTTTTAGCAAAAAAGTTTTAAGAGAAACATGAACTTACAGAATAGAATAAATACAGAAAGGAAGAAGTAAGTTTATATAGTTGTACAAACAGGTTTGTGTTTTAAGCTGAGTATTATTATATGAGACAAATTAAAAGATGCCAGGTGTGGTGGTACATGCCTTTAAACTCAACATTTGGGAGGCAGAGGCAGGCAGATCCCTTTAACTTTCAGGCCAGCCTGATCTGCATAGTAATTGCTAGATCCCTCATCAAAACAAGTGAAAAGACAGCTTGATAAATAATCTCAAGTTTATTATCGCAGAACAAAATACCGTAAATTGGGTATAGCCCAATTATGCTGTATTTATGAAGTCTGTGGTGTGCAGTGATAGTCCCGTCCATCATATTCATTCAGCTAAAGCAGATTTCTTCCTGTATGCTCCTTTCACAGTAAGTGGTCACCATTTAAAGCTTACGTAGATGGGTATTCTGCCTGTATGTCAGTGTACCACATGTACCTGATGTCCAAGGAGATCAGAAGAGGGTGTCAGATCCCCTGGGATTAGAGTTAAGGTTGTAAGGTAGGTGCTGGAATTTAAACCCAAGTCCTTTGGGAAAGCAGCCAGTACTCTTAGACACTAAGCCGTCTCTCCAATCCTCCATTTTATCTTTTGTACCGTGTGTTTAAATTTAAAGATACTTATGATTATGTTATTGAGGCCTGCAATGTTAGCATAGTAGTATGCTCGGTGTGTAGCCTGGGGGCAGTGACACATACAGTCGCACCCAGGTGTAGCAAGTGGCGTCCTCTGGGATTGTGATGATCTCATGGTGCTGCAGTCATTCTGCCATGTCTTTCTCAGGATGTGCTCCCATGGCTAGTTGATGTATGACTGCATATTGATCATTAAGGAAATTAGAGCCATCATGAGGTATCATCTCATACTTGTTAGAATAGCTGTTACCACCTTTGTAACAACAAGACATATGGGTAAGAATGTGGAGCAAAGGGAGCCTTTCCTTACTGTTGGGAAGAGTATAATTAGTAAAACCACTGTCTAAAACAGTATGGAGTTTCCTCAAAAAGCTAAAACTTGAACTTTTCTTTTTTAAGACAAGGTCTCTCTGTGTAACCCAGGCTGGCTCTAACTCACAGTCCTTCTGTCTCAGCCTTCTGAGTGCTTGGGACTATATGCATGTGCAAACAACAACACTTGAATACAAAATAACCTTCTATCCATCCAGAAATCCCATTTCTGTATTCGTATCTAAAGAAATATGAAGCCAGTGCATCAAAGGCCTTTCGTATTCCTATGTTTACTGTGGCTCCCCACCCTCCCAGTGGAGGGATGGAATTAACCTAGGTATCCATCAGTGGGTGACTAGATAGAATGTGATCTGTTGCCGTGGAATACTGCTTAGTCTTAATAAGATTGGAAAGTCTTCCACTTGGCAACTGTAGATGAACCTGGGGACATTGTGCTAACAGAAATAAACTCAACACAGAAAATCAAATACTATACCATCTCCTTTGTATGTAGAATCTGGAAAGGTCAAACTCAGAAAAAGCAGAATGAAGGGACCAGGACAGGTAGGGGTGAGGTAGGTTGAGGGTTAGGGGTATTAGTCACATGATGCAGATTTCAGTTAAGCAGAATAGGTTGTGGTGTGATGTGTGATCCTGGCATTCAAGGCAAAGGTGGGGGTGGGATTTTTTTTAAATCAGGCAAGTGTGGGCTACATGGCAAGAGGCAAGTAAAACAAAAGGGCTGAGGAGGGGAATAAATCAAAGAGGTGTTGGCTACTTAATAACAGTGCGCTGAGATGGATTTTAAATGTTCTCACCACAAAATGTGAGCTAATACATGTGCTAACACGTTAGCTTGTACACATGTATTTCAAAACATGTTGTGTGCTATAAATGTTTATAGTTAGATTTGTCAGCTAAGCAAATAAAAGTAGATGATATTTAAAGGAAATTGGTTTTACCTAAAGTAGGCATATTTAAAGTTTTCATTTTGTAAAATATTTTGTTGTTCTATCATAACTACTGTATACATCTATACCAGTAATTTTGCTTTTCTGAATTTTTGACTTCTTCCTTCCTTCCTTGTAACAAGTGTAGGAGCAATAGCCTCCTGTGGGATGGGCCACCTAGGGCTGTGCATGTTCATTTTACCCTTTTTCCTCATACTTACTAACTGTGCTTTGGGCCTTTTAATTACATTGTAGCTCATTACTTGACCTTCTGATTTAAATTTACCTATAAAGAGAAGATAGTGATTCATAGCATGCAGATGCTGTTTTGTGGATTAAGATGTGGTTGAAGTTTAGTAAATGATGGTCAATTATAATATATCTTTGGGTAGATGACTGACTTAGATATTTTATTTTCTTAAACTATCAATCAGTTTTATGATAACAGGGAGATGGGTCTTCTATACTTAGTAGTATAATATATTATATTCCCATTGATTATCTATTTCCTTGAATTCTAGAAGATTAGTATGAGGTCTTATATATTTGTGTTTGCATCATTTTGTCTACTTAGAATGATTAATATCGTCTTGCGTCTCAGTTTTGCCATTTTTCTGTAAATAAGCTTCTGTATTTATTTTATATAATAATCAGATTTAATAATTTGGGGCTGTAATAAAATGTTCAATGAATTATTGATACAAATGATGTTTTTAGCAGGTATCAACTGTTTCAAAACATGATTAAATCTTTGTAGTTTTCACTTGCTATGCTATCTTGTAAATCTGAACTAAAAAACAGTTACTTAGAGAGAACATCTTATTTTACTTGTTGTTGTTTGATACATTGTTGCTGTGTAGCCCAGGCTGGCCTGGATGTCAGCTTCCCAGGGTGCTGGGATTACTCACACTTGGCTTTCCTGTCACTGTGGTAGCTGGAGTGTCTTTCATGGTTTTGATAAAGAAGATGGTCGCCGGGCGGTGGTGGCTCATGCCTTTAATCCCAGCACTCAGGAGGCAGAGGCAGGCGGATTTCTGTGAGTTCGAGACCAGCCTGGTCTACAAGAGCTAGTTCCGGGACAGGCTCCAAAGCCACAGAGAAACCCTGTCTCGAAAAACAAAAAAAAACAAAAAAAAAAAAAAAAGATAAAGATGTCAGGATTAGTAAATCCATTGTGTTGTTGTGCTCTCCATGGTTTTCAGAAAAAGTGCTAAATTCACTAACAAGTATAAAAAGGACTTGAGTATAAAATACATTTGTGTGGTTTGAATTAAGTCTGGGTCCCCTTATGTAGCCCTGACTATCCTGAAACTTACTGTATAGACTAGACTGATCTCGTGTTCACGAAGCTCAGCCTGCTTTTACTTCATGAGTGCTGAATTAGAATCTTAAACTGTATCTCTTTGTTTACTAGAAGGTTCTTGTGTAAGATGACACAGTCCCCTTCCAAGAAATCCATTTTGGGCCTGGAGAGTTGCTTCTGTGGTTAAGAGCACTGGCTGCTCTTCCAGAGGACCAGGGTTTGAGTCCCAGCACTCATGGCAGCTCAGCTGTTTGTAAGCCCAGTCCCGTGGTTTCCACAGTTACCAGGCATACAGTGCACAGACATACATGTAGGCAAAACGCCTATACACATAAAATATATAAAAGTTTTTAAAAATTAAAAGTAATAAGTCCGGCCCAGTTTGGTGGCTGGCAAACGCCTTTAATCCCAGCTCTAGGGAGGCAGAGACAGATGGATCTCTGTGAGTTCAAGGCCAGCCTCGTCTATAGCGCTAATCCCAGAACAGCTAGGGCAACACAAAGAAACCCTATCTCAAAAAACCCTAAAAAAAAAAAAAAAAGAAAAATTAACAGAATTTTCTACCCATAATAATGGATATTTAAACAAAATGCATTTTCTCAAAAGTACAATTTTATTTCAAAGCAATTATTTATAAAACAAGAATAATGGAAAACGTTGTAGTTTCTTCACTGGAACAGTCTAGGATTTCCTCTGATACATGATTAAAATACTGTGAAGAATATTTTCATATATAAATTTGATGCCACTTTAAAATTTTTCTTAGATTAATTTAATGTATACTAGTGCCTTGTTTACATGCATGTATGTGCACCATGTTTATGTCTGATGCCTGTGGTAAGCAGAGGCAGTGGATCTCCTGGACCTGGAGTTATAGGTGCTTGTGACCCACTATGTGGATACTGAGAACGACCCTGGGTCCACCATAAGAGCAGTCAGTGATCTTAAACCCCCATCTCCCAAATTGATACTGTAGCCTTACTCTTTCTTCTCATACTTCATTCTGATGTGTGTCCATTGTCATTAGAGGCGTAAAGGAAAACTGGAGTGAGTGTGTGTGTGTGTGTGTGTGTGTGTGTAGACCAGGTTTCACTGTGTAACTCTGGTTGTCCTGAAACTTCCTAATGAGATCAAGCTGACTTCAAATTCACAGAAATCAATCAGCCTGCCTCTGCCTCCTGATTGCTGGGATTAAAGGTGTGAGCCACCATCTGGCTTGATTTTATTCTTTTAAATATCTTGTATATTGACACAAAAACATGCAGAATTATATTGTTTGGTTTATGACACCAGGGATTGGAATTTTTCAAAGATTAGTGCTTCATTTGTTATACTTGATAATGCTGCATACCCTCACCCATAGCCCCTTACACATTGGGGATCAAACTCAGGGTCTTGTACCTACTGCATAAGCAGTCTATCCCTGAGCTGAGGGAAAGCCTGTATATTGTAATTTTGACACACATATTTTAGACAGTAATGCGCAATGAATAAATAACAAAAGGTTTAAAATCTTTTTGATATTTCCTTTTTAATTACTTGTGTCCTTTTCTAGTAAAAGAAAAAAACATGTATTATGGAAAGGGCAGCCAGGGCTTCTAGTATATGAAGTCATTGGGCAAATAAGTAGAAATAACACAATTTATCACCATTATCAGAAGTCAGACACAGAGGAAGAGCAAGGAGGAGGATCTCTGAGAGTTCGAGGCCAGCCTGGTCTACATAGTGAGTTCCAGGATAGCTGGGCTATGTAGAGAGACCCTGTCTCAAGAAACCTGGCAAAGAAAAAAAAAAAGAAGAAGAAATCAGACATTTAGGGACAGTAGAGGTATTCCATCAATAATAATAGTTACAGAAATATACACAGTGCTTTGTTTTTTAGAGACCTGGTTTCATTTAGCCTAGGATTGAAGGCAATCTTATATTTGTGCTTTGACTGGGTCGATATTGAGTTAAGAGGGTGATTCTGCAGCGTAGACACTGGAAAACAAGTGGGGATACTTAAGCAGTTGGCTTACGGGGGCAGCCATTTAACCTGTGTTTGTTTGACACCTATAAAACAACATCCGTGGTATGTTCATTTTGGAAGGTTTTGAAAAATAGCTAAGAAATAATAAGTATTAAACTCTGAAATAGCAGTAATGTCATTCTTTACATCTAATTTTTTATTCTCATTAAATTGATGTGTAATGATATTTCATTTGTATTTTAATAAATAATGCTTGCCTGAAGACCAGAATGCAATACAGCCACACTACTCAGCCATACAGACCAGTGATACACTCTTTAATCCCAGCAGCCACACTAGTCAGCCAAGGCCCATCGGTGGTAGTGCACACCTTTAATTCCAGCACTAGAGAGGAATATAAGGTGTGATAAGACTCTCTTTCAGTCTGAAGATTTCATAGAAGAGCTCTCCAGTGGCTTGGCTGCTTTGCTTTTCTGATCTTCAGGTTGAACCCTAATATCTGTCTCTGGGTTTGTGTTATTCATGCTACATTGATGTCCATGAATTCTCCTACATCTTCTGCTTGTTGCAGTGTTTGATGACGGGGATGAGAGAACGCTGCGGCGCACCTCCCTTTGCCTGAAAGGGGAGAGACACTTTGCTGAGAGTGAGGTAGGTGGTAGGGGTTGGTGTGGGAACTGCGGTGACTGAGGGGGAAGTGAGGTGTGAATTGAACTCCTTTGTCTCTGCTGCAGACACTTGACCAGCTTCCTTTAACGAATCCAGAGCACTTTGGAACACCAGTCATTGCAAAGAAGGCGAACAGAGGGAGGAGGTCATCACTCCCTATGTGAGTTTTTTCATATTTGCTTAATAATCGATGGTGTTCATGCCTTCCCCAACTGACTTTCCCAGAATGTCTGCCTTCTGCTGGGTAACATTTTCATAGAATGTTGTAAGGGGACCTTTTGCCCTCAGCAGATGTTCTTAATTACTCCCTTTACTTTGCCCAGACGTTATCAAAACTCCTTTTCCAAAAGATGATTTCAGTTTGCTTTGATGTCATTATTAATTGGTATGATTTGCCTTTACTGAGTAATTATTTGTAGTTTATCTTTTTATTAAAAAGCAATTTTGAACTTAAAAATAATAATACAAAGGATTTCCGTGTGTCCTTTGTCTAGTTATGCAGTTTTTAATAGTTCTGGCCTGTTGCCTTATCTTTCCATCTCTTTGTTATACATATTTAGTTTTCAGTTTTATAATTCTTTTCATGGCCCTGGCTGTCCTGGCACTTAACTCTGTAGACCAGGCTAGCCTTGAATTTACCAAGATCCTCCTGCCTCTGGCTCCCAAATGCTGGGTTAAGGGCATGTGCCACCGCCTCCCAGCCAGTTTTAGGATTTTATTTTCTTGAGCAATGTGAAAGGAAGCAGAGAACATGACAATCCTTTGCCTTTAAGTAAAATACTAATATTATATTCAGAAAATTCAATTTCATGTATGTGAAATGTTTTAACTCAGCCAAACTCAGTATTATCTTGCCTCCTGGTCTAAAGTACTGAGCCTACAGGCCTACACTACTGGCTGACAAAGTTTACCTGGTGGGAATTCTTACCTCCTGCTGTTAGCATTTCATGGTCCAAACCAAGTTGTGTTCATGACCTGCATTTCCTTGATTTGGTTTGTGAACTCCCTTTAATCTGGAAACATTGGTTAGATTTTTGTTTGATTGGTTTTTATGATGCTTCCATTTAAGAGTACAGGCAAGTTGTTTTGTAGACTGGTCTTCAATGCAGATTTTTCAGGTGCTTTTATTTATAGATTAAGATTATACATTTTTGACAGTAAGAGATATGTGTCCTTCTGCGTGTAAATACATCCTAGATACATACTGTCCTGTAGATGGTGACATTATCTTTGACCACCTAGTTAATGTGGTTCCTGCCTAATTTCTGACCTTAGAGTTCTTTAGTTACCTTTTCTCCCTGAATAATTAAATAATCTGCGTGGAGCTACTTTGCCAGTAGATATGCTGTTCTTTCTTAAGATACACTTCCAACAGTGGTTTTAGCACCCATTAGGCTCCTTTGGCATATCAGTACTGTTATAATAACAAAATGGTGATTTTTTTTGTAATTTTTCAATCCTGCTTCATTTTTTAGTTAAATTTAGTTATCATTTTCCTGGACCAATAGGGTGGCTCAGGAGTGATAGTCAGTTACCAGCCCTGACTATCTGAGTTTGATCCCAGAATTTCATATGATAGAAGAAGAGAACCAACTCATGCATGGTGTCCTTTGACCTCCATGTAGATGCTATGGTGCGCACACACATGCACACACACACACACACACACTGAATGATTAAATGTAAAAATAAAATCTTTTAAAGAAAATCTTCCTTATCATCAGTATATATTCATGGATTGTAATTTTACTTAATGGGCTATAATTCATTGTTTAAAAATTTTTATTTTGATGCGCAAGTTATTCCACATTCAGCCAGTTGGCCCTCTGGAGGCTGCTGTCTGTGTGCTTTTGATACATTTCTCCATTTCTTGACTACATGGCCACTTCCTAATACTACACAGTGTCAAACATTCATGATCTTTTTTCCCAGCATCAAGCCTTGATATTGGATATTTCTCTGGGGACCTTTGTTCCTTTTGATGGGATATAAATATTTAGAAACCAGGATCCAGATATTGGTTGTATGCATATATAACAAAGATGTTAAAAAGGCAAAATTGCCGAGCGGTGGTGGCTCACGCCTTTAATCCCAGCACTCGGGAGGTAGAGGCAGGCGGATCTCTGTGAGTTCAAGGCCAGCCTGGTCTACAAGAGCTAGTTCCAGGACAGGCTCCAAAGCCACAGAGAAACCCTGTCTCGAAAAACCAAAAAAAAAAAAAAAGGCAAAATCAAACATACAAGTGGCTAACGGAAAAAGTAACAAAAGACCGTTGAGGCCCCTAAATGGAAATCTCAGTTTAGCCACTTAGTAGCTATGTCTCTTTATTACAGTAACTATGTTTACATTATTTAGTTCTATTCCTCTCACACACAAATAAATCCTACAAGATCCTATGGCTGAGGACAATGAGATTCATAATATCTTGCCAGTTTGGGAGAAATGATATAGTGTTATGCGTTTTTTAGTTTGTAGCAAGTGCTCAGCGTATGATATTGATTTAACAAATCGTTAATGCTTTGTGGTATTTTTATTCCTCAGATAGTACTGTAGTTTTAATAATTATAATTTTTAATCAGGTGAGTAAGCTGATATTTTAGTGTAGGACACTCAAAAGCAAGTTGAGGCATCAACTAAAGATGAGGAAAATTCATCACTACAGAAAGTAGAGAGAGGCATGTGGTGATTCCTAGACAACAGATCAGTGGGAAAAGAAATGAAAATACAAAAGATAACAGAGCAAGTGCCTTCAGGTCTTTAATAGTTAGTAGCACTGTATAGCGTAGTGGATGACAGATGTCAGTCTATACTCTTCAAGGTTTGAAATGAGAGTGTGTACTCATTTTTCTTTAAAAAGTATAGTCTTCTGATTGATGCATATTATGGACACTTAAGAGTAAACAGTTATCCCAGATAAATTATCTGACTAAATCCCACATTTGGTTTTTCTGGGCTATTTTCATAACCTACTAGAAAATTAAACTTACATTATTTAGCCTCTGGCATTACAAAACAGGGAAAAAAAAACCCTGTTTTTACAAAGTACATTTGGTAATCAGGGAGTTGGTGGCTCACACCTTTAATCCCAGCACTTAGGAGGCAGAGGCAGGTGGATCTCTGAGTTCGAAGCTAGCCCAGTCTACAGAGCAAGTTCTAGGACAGCCAGGGATGGATATACAGAGACACCCTGTTTTGAAAAAAACAAAAAAAGTGCATTGGTGATATAATAGGCTTCTCTGTCCAGGCATATTTAGAAACCAGGGTCCAGATATTGGTTGTATGCATATACAAAGATGTTATATATATGTAAACTGAACTCGGGAGGTACTAAGGTGGCTCCATGACATGCATGAGGCCCAGAGTGTCCATCTTCTCAAGCCCGGTAGGAATGGAGAGGCAGTCCTGGGAGCCAGGCCGGACATGTAGCAGTCATAGCACTCTGATTGGACCATGGCTTATGCTGTCATAACAGTCAGGTTGTTCTGGCTCTTAGCACTGAAGACGAAAAGGAAGAAGAAAGCAGTGAAGAGGAGGATGAGGGTGAGCGGCGTCTCAGTGATGGCTTACTGGGAAAGGTGGTGCGCGTGGCCGCGGCAGCAGAGAGGCCGGAGTGGTACCCTGCTTTGGTGAGTGCAGAGTCAGTCAGCTGTATTCCTTGTTGAAAATGAAGTTGACAGGCTTTTTTGAAATATATTGGAAATATTACTAATTTAATTAAGATGTTATTATGTGTTTAAAAATTAAAAGTCAGGTTTACAGAAACTGGCCATAGTCTTTAATTATCCACTCTGTTATCATATTATTGACATCTTTCAGGGTTTTTTCCTCCGATGTCCCATTACTTTTTTACAACTTCAGTGCTTTTAGGTTGATCCCTTAATTCTTTTTGTTGTTTTGTTTGTCTCACTCTGTAGTTTAAGCTGGCCAGGAGCTTACTGTGTAGCCCAGGCTGGCCTCGAATTCACAGCAGTCCTCCTGTTGCGGTAGAATTATGGGGTGAGCCACCATGTCTAGCACCTTAATTCTTTACTTCATTCAGGCTAATTATCTAGATCTAAGTATTTAGGAGAAATCATTGAAAAGAAGTGACCACCTCACAACGTTCCCTTCTCAGCCATGTTCGCTCAGATGTGGCGCTGCACAGCTGCAATCCCAGCATCTCAGCAGTCAGAAACAGAAGACTTGGCTTGCTTCAGCCCAGGAGGTGGAGGCTAACTTGACATATCATAGAGCTTGTCAGACTGGTGGTGGTGGCCCACACCTCTAATTCCAGCACTCAGGAGACAGAGGCAGGCGGATCTCTGTGAGTTCGAGGCTGGTCTGGTCTACAGAGCTAGTTCCAGGACAGCCAGGGCTACACAAAGAAACCCTGTCTCAAAAAACCAAAGAACAACAGAAAAGGAGTTATATAGTAATTGTTTAGTGCTGGCCCACAAACTAGAACACGGACATAACAGACAGGAAAGATGCACTTGGAGTTTTTAAGTTTTAGACATGCCAGTCCTTGCGTACACAGGAAGAGTGTACAGATGAGGAATCGAGGACATTTTGTGAGGGAAGACTGCTTGGTGGTATGTCTCTCACCGAGAGTCCTCTGTGACTGACTGTTCGCGGGAGTAGGGGAAAATAGAATGCAAGGATAAATGATCCTTGAGGTAGAAGGGTCTTTAAATGGTCATCTGAATATAGGAGATAATTCTGCAGATAGCTTTGGAAAAGAATGCCATTTTCACTGCACGTTTGGGAATGTTCATAAGACAGTTTGTTTGCTCCATGATTAGAAAGACTGGAAGTGACAGGAATCAATATGGAGGCCATTAGTTCACAGGTGATGTAATGTGCCAGATTTCCATTGCAGCTCCTGTATTCATGCCTGCCAGCTGCGCTGCTCACACCTGCAGTCTGTGCCCTGAGTGAAGGACGGGGCATAAGGGTCAGTCAGCCTGACTAGGTGATAAATCGGAGGCTAACCTGTGCTACAGGAACCCTAGCTGAGAAAAATAAAGAACAATCCACATATCCATAAATGCTATTGTTTTGGATACAAAGTCAAGTCTTGGGCTGGTGAGATCCTTCCACAGGTAACGGTGCTGCTCATGCCAAGCCCATAGCCTGATCTTGATCCCAGGACCCACATGGGGGAAGGAAAATAGGATGACAAGCACTGACCCGCACGAGTGCTGGATACATGTGTGCCCTCCCACACAAATATATAAGTGTAATCATTTTTATTTAGGTTAGAATTTTTAAAGCAATAGTATTTTAATTTACATTTCATTATTTATATTATATTACCTAATGACTATGTTAAGTATCTAGGAAGCCAATATGTTAAAAATAATAAAATACTTTTGTAATTTATTAATAATGAGACCTATTAGCAATTAAGCTATTTCTTGTAAAATATAATTCACTTCAGACATTAGCAGATCCAGAATTTTTTAACTTTTAATTTTTAAATTCTGCTTCTTTGTGTATGGGGTGTTTTGCCTGCATGTATATCTGTGTACCACAGGGTGGTTGGCACCTGTGGAGGCCAGAAGAGGCTGTCAGAGTCCCTAGAATTCAAGTTACAGACAATTGAGAGCCATGTGTGGGCACTTGAGACAGAACCTGAGTCATCTCGGTCCTCTCAGCTGCTGAGCTATCTCTCCAGTCCCCCTGCCCCTTAAGTTATTTTTAAAATTACATTCTTAGACCTGGTGAGATGGCTCAACAGGTAAAGATGCTTGCCACTAACTCTGACAACCTGAGTTGAATCCCTTGAAGACCCACATGGTGAAAGAGAGAACCATGTTTTTTCATATATACTTTATTGTTTTTAATTGAACTATACGTTTTTCCTCACTCCCCTTATTTCCTCCCCTCTCCCCTTTCACCCTCCTTACTGCCCCCCCACGCCCCTGATTTACTAAGGAGATCTTGTCTTTTTTTCCTTCTTGGGCAGATCCATGTATGTCTCTCTTAGGGTCTTTGTTGTCTAGGTTCTCTGGTGTTGTGGACTGCATGCTGGTTATTCTTTGCTTTATGTCTAAAAGCCACTTATGAGTGAGTAGGTATGATATTTATCTTTCTGGGTCTGGGTTACCTCACTCAGATTCTTTGTTTCTAGTTCCATTGATTTGCCTGCAGATTTCAAGACATCATTATTTTTTACTGCTGAGTAGTACTCCATTGTGTAAATGTACCATATTTTCCTTACCCATTCTTCAGTTAAGGGACATCTAGGTTGTCTCCAAATTCTGGCTGTTGCAAATGTCCTTGTGGTATGAGTGTGCATCCTTTGGGTAAATGCCCAAGAGTGGTATTACTGGGTCTTAAGGTAGACTGATTCGTAATTTTCTGAGAAATCGCCATACTGATTTTGAAGAGAACCGCATCGTACAAGTTGTCCTTAATCTACATGAGTGTCATGGCATGCTTGAGCTCTCCCCGCCCTCCACACAAACAGATAGGCATAATAAAAAGCTTAAACAGACTCCTGGCTAGGGCTATAACCAAGTGGTTGAGTGCTTTCCCAGGATACAAATTACTTACAACTGTGAAAAATATTTTTTTAGTTAGCAAGCAAGCAAACAAACAAATATATATTTTTTTCTTCTCTGAGCAAGAGGAGTCAGTAGATTCTGAATTTGTATTCCAGGTCATCTCTCCCAGCTGCAATGATGATGTCACAGTGAAAAAGGACCAGTGTTTAGTTCGATCATTTATTGATTCTAAATTGTGAGTAATGAAACACCTGGTAGTGGTTCATGGGGATTGTTTCAGAGTGATGGCCACCCACCATAATGGCAAGTCCCTCAAGATGGGGTTGAGAAGTTGTTACTTATTGTGTTAAAAGTTAGGGTGCTTTTAGCTGATAAACATTATATAAAAATTCAACAATATGTGCAAACAGTATTAAAGACATTTATTTGTAAATAAAGTGTATATAGTTTTTTAATTGAAAAATTCTGGATTTTTATCATGTGTTATTTCATATTATGAATTATGAAACTTAACAGACTTTATTAGTAGAATAATTACTTTCACTTTTTATTTTGAAAAACAGATTTTTCAAAACTTTCTACTAATTTCACATTTTTCTTCAAAGAGAACACTAAAATTAAGTATATATATTTGTTACTCTCTTTGAAAAATATACCATAATATATATAACAGGCATAAAATATTTTGACAAATTAACAAAAATTAGGAAATATCGAGCAAAATATGAGTAATCTATAAGTATTGAAATGACTATGTTCACAGAAACTCTTGTCTATAGGAAGGTTGTATAATTGGAAACAGTGAATTTGAGGCTCTCAAATAGGAGTACTTTAAGTACATGAAATTTAAAAATACTAGCTTTGTCTGTATTACCTCCAGTACTTTCTTAAGGATCGGGTTATTCATGGCTGGCAACTTCTAAAACACTATAGGACAAAATAATTTTGATTTTTGAGGTCTAATGAATTTGTTAATGTGGACCGTTTAAATGATTTTTATTTGTTTGTTTTTTTATTTAATAAGTAGTTCTCCCCATTTTGTTCTTTTTCATAGTTACTCCATAGCAAGAAAGGACATTAAGGAACTAGACATTCTCAATCTGCCAGAATCTGAGCTCTGTGCTAAACCAGGTAAAAGAAAGCTGAGTCAGTATGTCAGTATATTATTTCATGACGTGACTGTGTCTGGAAAATAACAAATGGAACAATACTGACCAGTCTCTATTATGATAGTAACTGGAATCCTGTATCCAGCCTATAGTCTATAGGCTACATGTGGCCGGTAAAATATAATGAGTTGTTTTGGTTTTGCTTTCACTTGTTGCTTGGTTGCATGGTTCCTGAGTATGAACCTCATAGTTAATGTGTTGGACACACTCTTAAAGGCATTTTTATTATGTCTCTATAAAATGCTTGGTTTGTAAATTTTACAAATTTAATTTTGCATATTTGGTCATTAATATCTCCTCCTCCTCCCCCCCTTTTGTTTTTGAGTCAGGATTTCTCTGTGTAGCCTTGGCTGTCCTAGAACTCATCTGTAGACCAGGCTGCCCTTGCACTCACAGAGAGCCACCTGCCTCTGCTTCCCAAGTACTGGAATTCGAGGTGTATGTCACCACTGCCTGGCAATATTTTTTCTTTTTGAAGGGTACAGGAAAGGTGTCTCTCTACATATCTCTGGTTGACCTGGAACTCACTATTTAGACTAGAGGCCTTGAACTCACAGAGACCCACCTGCCTCTGCCTCCTGAGGGCTGGGATTAGAGTCATGCACTTCCATACCTGCTGACCATTAGTATCTAATTGTGGGGCTGGAGGGATGTCGCAGCGGTTAAGAGCACTTACTGCTCTTGCAGAGGACCCAGGTTTGGTTCCCATCACCCACACGGCAGTTCACAACCATCTGTCATCAGTTCCAGGGGATTTAATGCCTCTGGTTGACTCAAGTGTGCACATAAATCTGGTAGATTGCTTGTGCACTTAAATATAAATCTATTTTTCTAAAAGCCTACTTCTAATCTTTGCCAGACATGGTTTCACTTGGGAGGTGGAGGCCTGCGGATCACAGGCTCAAAGCTAGATTGGGCTATATAGTGACATAGTGAGACCTTGTCTCACAATAAACAAACTTTGTTGTCAAATCTACTCATGAAGTACTGAGATTTCCTCCATCACTGAATGATGACTGGATTGGGACTGAGCTCTCTGGCCCAGAAAGCCATGCATCTCCCTTATTTCCATGCTCTTCGTTCAGTGGCATCAGCTGGAGTCCATGTTTCCTTTCAGGGCTGCGAAGAGCAAGTATCTTCTTAAAAGCTAGAATCGTTCCTGATAATTGGAAAATGGACATAAGTGAGATTCTTGAGTCATCCAGCAGTGATGATGAGGAAGACTGCCCAGCTGAGGGGAATGAAGAGGAGAAGGAAAAAGAAGCCAAAAAGGAGGAAGAAGAACCGGTAGGTCCAATTCCAGGCAACGTGGAAACCTTTTTTTGTTTGTTTGTTTTTGTTTTCTAGTGAAAATAATATCTCCATGTGTTTGTTCTCTGTCTAGATTTTATATATATATATATATATATATATATATATATATATATATATATATATATATATATTGTCTGAAACGTTTCTTTCTTAATTTGATTGAGGAGGTGTGACTGTTTGGTTCATTGTGTAGAGTACCAGTTTTCAGTGTGAAGTTATCAGAAAGTACTTTGCCGAGATAATCAACAAGATTTTGTGGGGGGAGAGGATTCGGTGTTTCTGTGTGTTCTCTTACTGTCACTGTGTGAAGTAATTGTCATCCTGCTTTCAGGGTGCCATTAGAGTTAGAAAGTTATTGTCCTCAGCTGGCACAGCTAAACTGTGGAGCTGAGGGATTTGAACCCAGATCTTGCTTCTCCTAACTTGGAAACCTTCTAGGGGTAAATATCTTAATTCCTCCCAAAGAAAGATTCATCTGGCATCTTGACAAATCACAGAAAAGATTTAGATTGTGTTTTTTTTAGGAGTGGTTTTCTTTGTGATATTGCAGTGTTCCAAGTGTGGTATAAGAATCATCTGTGGAGTTGCCATGGCTGCTCATGCGGTGTTTGTCTGTTTATTCATCAGTGTTTTGTTAAGTGGGATAAATTTTCTAGTGTAATTTTGGTTGTTGAGAGGCAAAACAAAGAGCATGAGTTTATTGAAAAAGACCTATTTGAGCATGAAAATGTCAGCCCTGAAACTATGGACTGCTTTTGTGTTTAAATACACAAATGTGAGCTTCTGGAATGCCAGGACTAGATTCGCGTGTGAGGAAGAGTGCATGCTACTTCTTTCCTTTGACCTCCCCTGCAGCATTTGGCTTTTTACACTCTGAAATCAGAATGGCGGTTCATACTTCCAGGCTGCCTACAGAGTTGCCATAGTAACGTGCTGTTGGTTTTAAGTGAGCATGCTCAGAAAGACAGGAAGGTTTAGCAGAGGCTTGGCAGGTTGCCAATGGAGGTTTGCCAGCCGCTTTGAAATGGGCTGTCTTTCTTTTCCTTTCATGTAATGTCTGATTTCTGTGTGGAAGAGAATGTAAGTAGTTGCTGTATAACCCGTGGATGCTGTGCCCTAAGAGGGACAGCAGGTATTTGCCAATCAGACTGGCATGTCCAGACCCTGCACTGACTAAGTAGAAGGGGAAGCTAACCATTTTGCATTTGAAAGGAAATGCAGCACATAGGTAAGATTTTTTTTAAAAAAAATATTTAGTTATTGTTTTGATTGCCAAAAATGGAATTAAGTAAAAATTTTAGGTGTTGATTATTTGACTGATATGTAGAGCTTACAGCCAAGTGTAATTGTTTCTTGTAAAAAAGACAGTAGGAATCTATTTTTAGAGGATTAAAGGGTAAAGGGTATTTTCCTCAAACATAAGACAGCGTTTTGAATGACAGTGATGAGACAGTGTGGTAAAATGCAGGAGTTAATTATTGAATATTAGATGTGATATCTATATTTTATCTGTATTTAGTTTTAGGTTGTGTGTTTCAGGGTAAATAGGCCACAGTTTCAGGGTGTGAACTGTTAACAGTCTGTGGTTTAGGTTCTGGATTTTTATTTAACATCAATTAGGATCTTATATTGCCAAATGCTGAAAAAGGGTTAGTCTCTTTATTTTTGCTAATACTTTTAATTGGTGTCCCTTCCAGAAGGCATTTTACCTACCCCTCAAAAAATACCCTGAAATTTTAAACAAAGAGGCTAAAAAGAGCTTTGAAAGAAGTTGCAGAGGGCGCCTATAAAATAGTAAATAGTGCTTGTGTTACTGTGATTAATTTCAGAATAATGTGATGTTTCATTCAAGCTGTGAGTTATAAATATTAGTAAAAATGAGTAGAGCAGAAGCTATTGCAGGTAATAGTAAAGAAAAATTAATAGATAAGGACACTTAGAAAATGGTATCTTTTTACAATATGTTTCTTGTGAACTTGCTAAAATTTAGTGAACATGGTTGCTTTATTCCTACTAAAAAATAACAGCAAAAAAATCACAAAATGTAGGCTTGAGTTATACAATTTATTTTAAATTATTTTTCAGATGCTCATTTTTCATAGCATTTGCTTTATAGATACGTAGTTGTTGTGAACTAGTTTTCTGGCTACCTTAGTGGGTTTTCTTGAGGAAGATTTAGGTTGTTTTAGGAAAAAATATCAACTGCATTTTCCTTGCTCTTGGATTTGAGATTTAGTTGCTGAATCATTCTAACTTGTCTTGAAGAACAATTTTAAAATGTTTAATATGCTGATCAACCAAGAAATGCTTTAAACTATACATAGCAAAGGGAGAAACATGAGCATGGTACATGGTGACTAGTCCGGTAAGCCAGGGCCTACCTGGCTTAGTCATTATGGGCCTTTCCCACACCAGTGAGGCTAAGTTCCTGTATTACATTACAGATCATAATTCCTCCTAAGATGTATTGATAGTCTACTTTTTAGGACGACTGAATGCTGCTTTACAAGAATCTTAAAGATCCCTTGTAACGCTCTGTGAGCCGTTAAACAGCACTGTATATTGTCTTCAGTGCAGGCTAGCAGGCAGGCGTATGCAGCAGATCATACAAGTGTTAGCTGTTTCTGCAGTGCGAACGAGCAGTAGCCTCTGTTTAGCCATCGTGCTCCGGGTATTTAAACATAGTGGGAGCAGGAAGATTTGAGATTCTACAGCTTTATCGTGGAGCAGTAGCTTTTTTATTTAATATTTGATTTCCTACTCATATGCTACTTCAGGACTGAAGTGTAAGCAATATGTCTCATACTGTGCTTGGGGAGAGGATCTGACGGAGGGTAGTTCCTGTCTGTATTGTTAACTGCAACACATAGATAATTATTTTGGGAAAAGCCTAGAGGTTATTTTTGTGGGTGTTATTTAAATGTCTTTGTTAAGAAAACTTTTTCAAGAAAATTTTATATTAGAAAAGACATTACTAAATTTTTTTGAACTAGGAAATTTATTTGGAAGTCCATATGACTATAATAATGATAGCAGTTATTCATTTCTCTTGACTTGGAATTATATTGGATAAATGTAGGGGAGTTTTCTAAGGGTGAAAAGTTAGAAGATTAATTATCAAGAGGAATTTAACTAGTTTTAGCTTAAATCATCATGGCTTTATAAGTCAGCTTTGTGTACCAGATTTCATGTTTAGCAATGAAAATTAAAATTAGTGAAATTTTTATAGGAACTGCTCCTTTTCTTAGTCTAATGATTGATATACTCATTTCTCCGATCTTGAATTTCCTAGGTATTGCCATCACATTTGCTACCCAAGATTATCTTCCACTATTGTAAAACTCATAAGTGTTTGAGTTTTTTAATTCTGGGAAATATGAATATTAAATTTTTAGTATTTAAATGTCACCTGTGTCGATCTATGACACAGATTAAAGGCATTTGTTGATGATTATTCAAAATCACTTTGTATATCGACCCACAGGAAATACCTGAAAACTCAGGAAAACTGTCAGTAAAAGCTAAAGGTTTTTAAATGTAGTATAAATAATTATAGCTATATCAAATAACTCCAATAAAACTAAGCATTAAGTATATCTGAAACAACAGCCTTCAATGGATAACTTAGATACTTGCATTCAAATATAACAACTTGCTTAAATTTAGACTACTAAACAAGGAAATACAAATGTCCTAACTGGACTGGAGATGGCTCAGGGGTCAAGAGCACAGCTGATCATGCAAAAGGACCTCAGTTTGGTGTTAGCACCTACATGGCAGTTTACAGCCATCTATAATTCCAGCTCCAGGGGATCCAGTGCCATCTTCTGGCTCCTCAGGTACTTACTGCATGTGGTACACTGGTATACATACAGGCAAAACACTCATACGTATAAAAAGAAAAATCTTTTTTAAAAGTCCTAATGAATTTTGAAGAAAATCTTCACTGTTTTATCTTAAAATGTGAACCACACTAAATCTACCCAATAAGACTAATGAGATTTGTACATTTGTTCATACAAATACAGCTACATTTTCAAAATAATTACTGTGTATGGTATTCTATCAGCATGTATGGTCTATGCACCACTTTCATGTCTGGTGCCTATGGAGACCAGAAGAGGGTGTCAGATCCTCTGGAACTGTGCTATGGATGGCTGTGAACCACTATGTGGGTGCTGAGAATCAGGATCTTCTGGGAGAGCAGCCAGTGCTCTTAACGGTGGAGCCATCTCTGCAGCACTCTAATACAGCTATATTTCCTGTTTTTAAAACACTTTCTATGTAATCATACTTTATACCTGTGGTCATATAAGAGGTTTGAATGATATAAAAAAACTTGATAATAGCACCTATGTTATATCTTGATGGTGACAATATATGTACCATTTCAAATGGAAAATAAGTTACGCGGTTTAGTTAACTGTGGTTATTTTAAGGAGGTTGTTGTTAGGTTGTAAAACAGTGTCTTACTGGAAATCTGTCACATCCTTTGTCCTCCTGGAGGTGCTCTACGTATGTGTAACAGTGAGGGATGGTATGCCTGTAAATTTTAGGATCAGGAATTCTTGGGTCCCCTTGGTCAGTTCTGTGTCTGTAGTCAGGTCATCTTCTTTGAACGTCACCTTGTCTTCACTCTGGCTTTGGAAAGAAACCCCTAAGTTTCAGATGGGAGCAGACTTTAAGCCCTATAAACTTCACGGGAGTAGTTTCAGAGCCTCCAGTGTGCCTCTGCAGGCACCGGCGGCAGTGGCGTCCTCTGAGAGCCAAGTCCCTGATGTTCTGCTCTGGGTCAGGAAGTCTTGCCCTAGCAGCTTTTCCTCCTTGAACCCAGTCCACTCTGCTTGCACGCCCTGGTTTTGGCATTCCCTCCACTGCTGGCCATGCTTGCCTCTGGCCAGGCTGCTCAGTTACATGCACTGTTCCTGACTTCTCATTCTCTCTGTAGTATGTCTTGTCCTGTCATCTCGACCAGAACAACTTCGCTGACAGTCACCAGAGACCTTCAGCCAAGCAAAAGTGTGTCTTATCTCATCTTACTCCTTAGTAACATTCAGATCTCAGGATGTGGCGTTCGTTTTCTGGTTTACTTCCCACCAAACGATAGAATAGCTTTGAATCTATATGTACATCTCAGTTGTCTCTTAGCTACATGCATTTATACTAAACTATGCATGGAAATTTCTTTTTAAGTATTCAGACTCAGTATGCTCATGGCCTCACTTACCTTCCCTTGTCCTCCTCTGGCCATTCCTAATTTATTTTAGTAGACGCACCATACCCACTTATCTAAGCTGAACACACGGAATCCACAAAAGGCATCTTTATTCTTTCCTTGGTCCTCCCCACCAACTCCATTCAGATACACAAACCCTTTGTCTTCTACCAACCTGAATAGCTCCTTAATTTGCCCACTTCTTTCAGTAACTACTCTGCCTACCAAAGTCCAGGCAGTCACTGTCCTAGCCTAGACGAATGCAGTGGCACCTAAGTGTGCTGGCACGTCCACACGTACCCTCCTCCATTCCGTTCTCTGCACTAGATCTGATGCCAGTTTTTTAAACTACTTGTGATCCCTTTGGGAATAAAATAATTTTAGGGCACAAAAGAGGTTGTGGTTTTTACCTTTTTGAATTGAAATATTTCTGAAGCATGTTATGTAATACCATCTCTTTTTCAAAGCAGTGTGCTGAACATTATTTAATGTCATATTTATTCCAGGTTTATTTATTCAGGTAATTTACTGCTGTCTGGGCTCTTGGACCTTACACAAATATTGCCAACTTAATTTTTTTAAACTTATTTTTCTCTTGTTTTGTGTTTACTTATTTACGTATGCATTTATTTGGGTGGAGGAGGCAGGTGTATGCTATAGTCTGTCTCAAGGCTGAAGGACAGCTTGCAGAAGTTGATTCTCTCCTGTGGCTTGTACTCAAGGCTTGGTAGCAACCACTCTTCCCTGCTGAGCCGTCTCACCAGCTTCTGTGCATTTAAGACAGGAGCTCTGGAAACCAAGGTCATCCTCAGACTTGTTCTGCAGCTGACGATGACCTTGAACTCTCCTTCCTTTGCCCTGCCCCCCAAGTGCTGGGATTATAGCTGTCTCCTACTGTCAGCTTTTATGCTTGAAACTTTGTAGATAGTTCTTCGCTCTTCGTCAAAGATCAAGATTTTAATTTCTCTCTCCCTCCCCTTCTCCCTCTCGCTCTCCTTTTATGAGATGGGGTGTTGCTGTGCTGCCCAGGCTAACCTTGAATTCCTGTGCTCCTGCAGTTCTGGTTCTGCCTCCTGAGTAGCTGAGACTACAGTGCATATCACTGTACCAAGGTTTATTTATTTTATTTTATGTGTATGAGTGTTTTGCTTGAATGTATGTTTGTGCACTGTGTACATGCTTGGTGTCCACAGAAGTCAGAATAAGGTATCAGGTCCCCTAAAATGGGACTTACAGATGGTTGTGAGACACTGTGGGTACTGGGAACCAACGCTTTTCCTGCAAAAGCAACAAGGCTCTTAACGACTGAACTATCTTTCTAATCATTTTTAAAAATTTTAAAGATTTTCCTTTTAAATTGAAGTCTTTATTAACTAGTTCACTGAGGTGTTGTGATATATCTGTTGTATTATAACATTTCCCATCAGTAAGATACACCATTTATTATCACTGTTAAAGTACATAGCTCTGTAGTTGAACAAGTAAAGATGACTGACCCAATATCTTCTACTTATTTTTACAGACTTGTTGGTTTTTAAATGAAAACTGCATAACCCTCTTACCAGTATATATGTGTGTGTGCGTATGCGTGTGTGTGTGTGTGTGTGTGTGTGCGTGCGTGCGTGCATGAGAGAGAGATTGATTGATTGATTGGTTGGTTGATTATGGAGGGAAGTTAGACACATTACTCTATGGTTCCTGTAAAACAGACTCCTACACTCAACAGTACCTTCTCTATTTTTTAGTTTTTTCTTGTGAGAATACTTAGGCTGGGGTTTCACAAGCACTTCAGGTTTTTTTCTTCTTTCTTGTGCTGTAAATGAACGCAAGGTATGCCAGGGACTTTGTGTCTCATCCTTTCTCCCCAGGGTACCCAGGCAGCTAGCAGTAAGAGTCTGGCCCATATTAAACCCTTATCACCTAGTTTCTGAATAAATGAATAAATGTGGATTATGTAAAATCTTGGGAAATTCCTGTTTGAGACAAGGTGTTGGACTGTTGTTTGAAGGTTAAGTAGAACAGTCTTTAACACAACTTTTCTTTAAAATATCTCTTCTTAGACAGTGTACTCTTAAGTAATAGTGTTCTCTCTCTCTCCCTCTCTCTCATACTTTTGTGGTTTTTTAAATAATTTTTTTTCTTCGACCAGTTTGAGATAGCTTTCTAGACCTTACCAAAGAGGTCTTTAACAATACTTGTTTGTAATTGGCCCACTGGAAACCCTTTAATAGCTTTCAGCCCATATCAGATGAACACAAGATTTTGGCACTGGTTTTTGTTGTTTTGTATCTTTTCATCCCTGGCTTTGAATGTCTGGCTTTCATGAATTAACCCCTGTTCACATTCCTATTCTCATTCTCTCGTGTCTCATATCTCCTAGCCTCTGCTCAGATATCGCTCGGAAGCTCCTGCATCATTGGGCATATCAGTCAAATGCTGGCCTTGTCTTTCCGTTTCTCTTCTCACTGTTAACTGTCACAGGCTGAATACAATGAAAGTTGAATTGGCGGTGGTGCTCACCTGTAATCGCAGCACTCTAGTCAGAGGCAGGAGGATAGCTATGAATTCCAGGCCAGCCTCCTGGCCTGTCTAAACAGTTTGGATACCTTCCTAACTTGCACCCTGTATTACTTCATTGTGGCTCATGCTTGTAATCTCAGCACTTAGGCAAAAGGATTGCCACTAATTCCAGGCTAGCCTAGATTGCAGAAGAGATACTGTCTCCAAAATTAAGAAAGAAGGAAAGAAAGAAAGACAGAAAGAAAGAAAAGAAAAAAGTAACAAATTACATTTGTTTCCCCAATAAAGTGGTATAAAGTCCATTTGTCACTGGAGTCTGTGCCTTTTCTGAATAAGCATTTGTTTCCAGGTACATGTGAGGAAGGTGCAGGTGAGCAGTGGCGAATTACCTGTGTCATGACCGTCTCGAACCACTCTTATTCCTTCCCGTTTTCAAGGCTTGATGCAGAGCATTAGTTGTTAGCCAGTGTGAAACATGGAAGAAAATCTTGTCAACTCAGATGCAAAAATGTCCTTTCATCACACAGTGGTTGTCTAACTATGTGCTGGTCTTCAGAGATTAAAGCCATGAATAAAGTAACCATGACCCAAAGCTGATAGTCCTGTGAGCACTGCCAGCCTGGAGAAGAATGAAAGAAAACACCAACCGCTGGGCGATGGTGGCTCATGTCTTTAATCCCAGCATTCCAGAAGCAGAGGCAGGTGGATCTCTGTGAGTTCGAGGCCAGCCTGGTCTACAGAGCTAGTTCCAGGACAGCCAGAACTACACAGAGAAACCCTGTCTCGAAAAAACAAGCAAACAAACAAACAAAAAAAAAACACAAAAAAAGAAAGAAAAAAAACAACCAACAAAACTTCTGACCCTTAATTCCCTCCCTCTCCCTTCTCCTTCAGGGCAGCAGTGATCTTTCCATCACCAAAGGCAGACTAGCAGTAGCGTCCTCCTCTTCCCTCTGGACTGTTGGAATGGCTTCCTTTTTCCTTCCTGTTTGTTAGTCTCATTCATGGTGGAGAACTTTAAAACATGAATCTAATTCTTTGGAAAACTTTAGATCTAATATGGTATCAGGTTCTGTTTTCGCTTTTGTTTTGGTTTGCCGTTTTTTTGTTGTTGTTGTTGTTTTCTTTTGTATTGTTTTTTGGTTTTTTGAGACAGGGTTTCTCCATGTAGACCTCGCTGTCCTGAAACCCACTCTGTAGATCGATCACATTGGCCTCGAACTCAGAGATCCACCTGCCTCTGTCTCCCACGTGCTGGGATTATTAAAGGCCTGTGTACCCACCAAATTTTTGTTCTTCAGCACTTTGTTCTTTTGTGATCGCAGCATCCCTCAGGCTGTTTGCTGCTGCTTGCTGTCCAAGGACTACCAGCCACATTGAGAGGCTTTCCTTAATGTCACAGCGGCAGCTCCACTGGAGCAGAAGTGTTCATTCCATCCCCCTTCCTACACTCTACACTTACCACAGCATGTGCCATTGGCCTCTTCTGCCTATCTATACCACTTGCCAAAATCAAAGCAGCAAAACCAGAAGGGGCCATGTGCTCTCATTTTCGTCCACAGAGCTCTTGTACAAGTCCTGAGTTATGGTTTCACTCTTAATAAAACACTTGAACTTAATTTGAAAACAATGCCTCTTATCAGAAAAGTCAAAATCTTACAGTGTAGATAAACAACTACCTGAAATACTAAGTTAGAATATAGTGGTGCCTAGGAACATTATAAATTTCTTTCTTTCTTTTCTTTCTCTCTTTCTTTCTTTCTTTCTTTCTTTCTTTCTTTCTTTCTTTCTTTCTTTCTTTTTTGTTTTTTGTTTTTCAAGACAGGGTTTCTCTGTGTAACAGTTCTAGCTGTCCTGGAACTAGCTCTTGCAGACGAGTTTGGCCTCGAACTCACAGAGATCAGCCTACCTCTGCCTCATGAGTGCTGGGATTCAAGGCGTGCACCACCACCTCCCCGCTTATAAATTTCTTAACATCATTCTCATGTACATGTGTCATTTGTGTTCTTAGAGTCCCCTCCTTGCGTGGCCGTTTTGACTGAGATGCTTGACTACATGGCCAGAAGAAGTCTGATAGTTCAGAGAGTCCTCTACCTTTCCTCTTTCTGCCCTTTCCCACACTTAGGGCCTTGAACAGTGCAGCAGCCCCTGGCTTCTCATCCAGAAAGAGGTGCTAGAGGGGTGAGGAGCATGGACAGTGACAGCGAACCACAGTAGCAGATCTGAGGCCCAGACAGAAGGTGCACAAGGAGGCAGTTTCTAGTCTATGTAACACAGCTACTTAAAGTTATGGTGAAGAATTCATTATGAGATTAAAGAATTTTATTTTTTGAAAAACTATCAGGTAAATTTAAAATGCTGTTTTTGGCTTATTTATTTTTTGGTGGAAATCTCCTTTCAAGAAAATCAACATATATAAATTGAAATTTTTACTGATTTTATTTTTGTATCTTAGAACTGCACCTAAACTTAAAATTTCATGGCATGTTTCCTCACAGAGCCTAAAATACTCTTTATTTATCCACTAACTCAATGCCTTTAAGCTATCAATTTTTAATCTGTAAAAATTAGCCTCAATCATGAAGAATTTAGTATAGTTTGATATAACCTTATTTGTTCCCCATTTATAATTAGTGGGTTTGTTTTTGTTTCCTGTGCTGGGGAACAAGTTTTATTATATTTTATTTATTTATATTTTTTTCAAGACAGGGTCTTACGTAGATCTGGCTGTTGTAACACTTACTGTGTAGACCTGGTTGGCCTTGGAGTCACAGCAATCTGCCTGCCTCCTAGATTTTATTATATATTTTAATCGACTATATGTTCATTGATTCTGGCAATAGTATTAGCTATTAAGGTTCTTAAAGGATAACATGATTTTTAAAGTGCCTGTTGCCTTCTAGATACTGAATAATCGATATTTATTGCCTGAGCATCACTTTTCATCTAAACATGATTTGTAAAAGGCAAAAATCTGAATTATTCTCATAGAACACAGTAATCTTTAATGTCATGATCCTTTATAAGAAAGAAACATTAGTGTTTTATTAATTTCTCCACGGTACTGCTGAATTTTCAATGATTTCTGTGAGTCAGGTGTAGTGTATGCCTACAGTCTCAGCATGTGGGGGGGGACAGGAGGAGGGTCAGAGAGGTCAGCCTGTCCTGCCTGTGACATAATCTCAAAACAACCAGAAAATCTGTGCATATGTGTTGATAGGCAATCTGTCATTCTGTGTGTGTGTGCGCATGCGTGCCATATAACATGTGTAAGCAAGAGGACAACTTGTGCCATAAGTTCTCTCTTTCTAACATGTGGGATACAAGGATTGACTCAGGTTGTCAGGCATGGTAGTAGTGCCTCTGCCTAATGAGCCATCTTGACACCCCAATAGTATTAGATTTACATAATTAATAAATAGGAACACATAAATAAGTGGTTTTTTTGAAATTTACTTTTTATAGAAGCACACATGATTAAGTAATTATGTGTTGACTTTCTTTGCTAACAATTCTTTCTGATTTACTTTGAAGCAGAGGTAAGTAGTATCCAGCCTTTTGGCATTGTGACATGACGTTGTCTATAAATGCCTTAAAGTATTACAGTGGCAAATACAGACGGCATCCAAGGAAAGCAGTGGAGAAAAGCAGGCTAGAGGGAGATTAAGGAGGTGATGAGGTCTGCGCCAAAATACAATTTATATGCTTTACTTCGATGAATTCAGATTAATAAGAAAAAAGTCTCATCTAAACAGAAAATCTTTACCATTGACTTTACAGTCTTTGTTTATATTCATTCAATGATATTGTTTTCTATAAAAATATTTTTTGTCAGCCGGGCGGTGGTGGCGCACGCCTTTAATCCCAGCACTCGGAAGGCAGAGGCAGGCGGATCTCTGAGTTCAAGGCCAGCCTGGTCTACAAGAGCTAGTTCCAAGAAAGGCTCCAAAGCTACAGAGAAACCCTGTCTCGAAAAACCAAAAAAAAAGTCATTATTGTGCTTATCTCCCAATATAGTTCTGTGGGCCGTATGACAGGTTTTCTTTTTCCCAAATAAGGTCAAATGAAGTAAAACCAGTCCTCTTGCTGCATTCTGGAATATTTTCCTCTTGATTCTTCTTAGTCTTTCAATGATGCTCAAGGCAAGGTCAGAGTGGAAAGTGGAGAGAAGGTGGTAGCCTGGCCTACTGTTGCCACAGATCTTTGTTATCAGAATGTGAGTTAAGAGCCGGTGATGGACGCATTGGTGGAGCACTTTCCTGGCATTGGGGGGCCTAGAGTTTGAACATCAAAAAACTTGAAAGCATTAAAATGTGACTACCAGGGGTTCCTGAATTCACAAATAACGTTGTGTCTCTTTCTGTCCACTGTGCTTGTGTTTGCAGCCTGAGGAAGAACTTGATCCTGAAGAGAGGGACAACTTCCTGCAGCAGCTTTATAAGTTTATGGAAGACAGAGGTATGTCATTTTTGTGGCTTTATGTTTGTGGTATGTACATCATTTCTGCTGTATTGGGAGTGCCGTGTAGTCCAGTGAAAGCCTATGGATCAGTCATAACTGATGGTAGGTAGATGTTTGGAGTAAAGGCAAACTATTTTAAGTAGAATAGGAAATCAGTATTTACATAGTTAAATCTGGTCTCCCTGGTATTTATTGGAAGATTAAATTAGTCAGAAGTAGAAAGTGACCAGTGTTTCATAATGTTTCTCTCTGTAGTTATTAACTACAATGGTAATGCTGGACTCAGACAAGTGAGCCCACATGATCCTTGGTCTCCACAAGCTAAGGATAATGAACATCAGTTTCTTTCTGAGTGGGACAGGATTTCCACAGAGGTAGAAGAAATAGAACTTTTGGAAATCGTCACACTGACATTTTTTAGTCTTAGAAAATCCTCAGGTAATTTGGCCTAGCCATTTTGGGGTTTTGAGAAGTAATCCCGCAGAGAACCGCATGCAGCTTTCCATGCGGCTAAGCAGCAAGGATGGAGCTGTAGCCTTCCTGCTTCATTTGCTCATGCTGTAGGGAGCCAGCAACGCCAGCCACAGGTAGCAGTCTCAGTTTTTAACTTAGTTCTAGCCATTTCACAGAATAGGTATCTTGATAGAAGGGTGCAACTTCTGAAATCCAGAGAGCCCACACAACAGTACAAGGAGCACAGAGAAGACTTTGTGTCTTACATGATTGAAGGACCTTTAAATGCACACCTCTGATTAGTGGATTTTGCTGAATTAGAGGTTGATAGCTTTACTTTCAGATGAGTAGTTTTCAGTAGTTTGACTGAACTCTGCATTTTTCCCTCTGACATTAAAAAAGGTACTCCAATCAACAAACCACCTGTTCTGGGCTATAAAGATCTCAATCTCTTCAAGCTCTTTAGACTGGTCTACCATCAGGGGGGATGTGACAATGTAAGTACACCTGTGCTCTGGAAGCGCTGTTTGTGCGATGAGCTGCTGGATTGTTTGATACTGAATTGGCATATGCATTTTTATAAAGAACACAGAATGCTAGTGTCCTTTGATAATTATTAACAAAATTTTAATTTTTCAGATTGATAGTGGTGCTGTATGGAAGCAAATTTATATGGACCTTGGCATTCCAATTTTGAACTCAGCTGCTTCCTACAATGTAAAAACTGCTTATAGAAAGTAAGTTGTCCAGCTTCATTAAAGAATAAATGTCAGCCAGGCATGGTGGTGGCTCACACCTTTAATCCTAGCACTCAAGGTAGAAGCAGATAGATCTCTTGAGTTCAAGGCCCACCTGTTCTGCAGAGGCTTCCAGGACAACCAGGGCTACACAGAGAAACCTGTCTTGCCGGGCGGTGGTGGCACATGCCTTTAATCCCAGCACTTGGGAGGCAGAGGTAGGCAGATCTCTGTGAGTTTGAGGCCAGCCTGGTCTACAGAGCTAATTCCAGGACAGGCTCCAAAGCTACAAAGAGGGCTGGAGAGATGGTTCAGTGGTTAAGAGCACTGCCTGCTTTTCCAAAGATCCTGAGTTCAATTCCCAGCAACCACATGGTGGCTCACAACATCAATAATGAGATCTGGTGCCCTCTTCTGACTTGTAAGCATATATGCAGGCAGAACACTGTATACATAAATAAATAACTAAATCTTTAAAAACAAAGCTACAGAGAAACCCTGTCTCGAAAAACCAAAAAATAAAAAATAAAAAATAAAAAAAATAAACATTTTCAGGGAGCGGGTTTCTTTTAATGCATTAGCACTCCAAACAAGGAACATAAGTGTTCATGTTTAGGCGGGGAGACACTTGTGACTGAAAGGGATTGAGAGTTTAGAGCCCACTTTCTCCACTTCCCATGTGATGCTGATTTCCTCTTTCAAGTCAGGGGTCAGGGGTGCTCATTAGCTGCAGTTCCAGCGTATAGGCTGTAGTTCTGGTTACATACATGTTCTAGATCAGTGGCTCTCAGCCTTCTTAATGCTGGGATCCTTCAGTACTGTTCCTCATGGTGAGGTGACACCAACCATAAAATTATTTTTGTTGCTACTTCATAGCTGTAATTTTGCTACCATTCTGAGTTGTAATGTAAATATATGTGCTTTCCAATGGTCTCAGGTGACCCCTGTGAAAGGGTCATTCAGCCTCCAAAGGGGTCATGACCCACAGGTTGAGAACCTCTGTTCTAGAACAGTGTTCTGAGATGGCTCTGTTAAATTTAACAGTCTTGGGTTCTCTGGACAGTATTTTAGTTTTTGGTACCTCTGTTTAATTGTATCAAAGACATTCAGAGAGTACTAACAGACAAAGGATGCTTTTTAAATTGCTTCATTTTTACCATTTATTTATCTTTTATGTACAATAAATGCAAAGACTAGGAGTTCTTAAGATGAAACATTGTGTGTTTAGATATCTCTATGGTTTTGAGGAGTACTGCCGTTCTGCAAATATTCAGTTCAGAACTATTCACCACCATGAGCCCAAAGTAAAAGTGGAGAAAAAAGACTTTGAAGAATCCATGGAAGAGGCTCTAAACGCCAATCAGGAGATGCCTTTGATGGAGGTGAAGAGCGAGCCCGAGGAGAACACAGAATCCAGCAGTGAGAGCGACAGAGAGGACACAGAGCAGAAGTCTCCAAGAGTGAGTTCTTAGTGGTTTTATGTGCTGCAAGCATTCGTTTAAAAGTTTTATTGTGGACCTTTAACATATATGCAAAACTTTGTGACATAGTTCTAGTTTGTGTTATGGTATTTAGTAATGTTGCAACAAGGTTATCATAGCAACGTTTTCCTGGGTACTGTTAACACGTATATTTTCTCTACTTAAAAAGCTCCTCCTCCCTAGGCATGGTGGCTCATACCTATAGTCACAGCGCTCAGGATCCTGAGGCAAGAGACTCGTCCTGCATTCAACCTGGACTGCACAGCGTGGTCCAGGCCAGCCTAAACCAAAGCATGAAACCCTGTCCTCAACAACAAACCAAATGGGGAAAAAAAATACACACATGTACAGAACCCACTGTCTTCTTTCTGTGACAGACTGCTCAAGTCTCTGTCATCTGACTCAGTCCCATGTATTCTTTCTTCTTGCTAAAATGTTACCTCAATGAAACCTGCACTGGTTGCACTATTTAAAATCGCTGCTTTCCTCCTTTCTCACTCCTCTTAGCTGGAATGTCTGAATTGATTTTTTTTTCTCTTTCTCTCCCTCTGTACCAAGGTTGCATTGCTTGAAGGCTAGGATGAGTGTTGAATTTGCTTATTGATGAGAGCCCATGCTTCTAGAATAAAGAAGCACAGCACGTAGGAAGTCCTTATTAAATAGTTGAGGGAATTGCTTCTTGACAGTTCCTGTGCCCCAACTGTAAATCTATGTACATACTATACAACTTTGTTTGTGCATTGATTTTATCTTCATATTCTCTTTCTCTCTCTAACACAAACACACACATGCGCACGCGCACACACACATGCTCACACACACTGCCCCCTGTATTTCTCTTCACTGACTAAACATACATGAAGGATTACCATTCAGTATTCTGATCCATGCCCAGTAATAGCTACATAGCATGATTTGTCATTTTATGGGTTACCATATGGTCAAAAAAATTTGTTTTTTTGTTTTTTGAGACAGGGTCTCTCTATTATGTATCTCTGGCTGTCCTGGATCATGCTGGCCTTAGACTCACAGAGATCTACTTACTTTTGCCTCCCTAGAGCTGGATGGGATTCAAGGCGTGCACCATTATGTCTGACTTTAAGTTCTTAATGTATCCTATTTGTTGGTGAAGCCATGTTTAATGGAAAGGAACAGTGAAGTTTTTCAGAGGTTGTGCTTTTGTGGGGGGTGCTTTTCTTTCTTTTATAAAAGGGTTTATTTATTTTTATGTGTATTGGTGTTTGCCTGCATGTATGTCTGTGTGTCACCTACATATCTGGGGCTCATAGAGGCCAGGAAAGAGCACCAGATTCCCTAGAACTGGAATTACAGATGTTTGTGAGCCACCATGTGCGTGCTGAGAATTGAACCTAGGTTCTTTGCAAGAACATCAAGTGCTCTTAACCATGAAGCAGTCTCTCCAGCATCTAGAATTAGAATCCCTGTTTTTAAACTGACCATTCTGTCATCTAGTAAGTGAAATGTTTTCATGAATTTCATGAAATGTGTAAATCTAAGTTTTTTATTTTTATTTAAAAGTTTGTTAATTTATTTATTTTGGTTTTAGAGAGAGACTCATAGCTCAAGTTAGACTCAACTCACTATATAGCTGTAGATAACTTTTAACTTCTGACCCTCCAGCATCCATTTTTCAAATGTTAGGATTACAGGGGTGAACTATACCATGCCTTATTCAACTGTTAGGTTTTTGTTTGGAGGGCTGTGAGTGTGTGTGTGTGTGCACTCGCACACACACATGTGCAGGTGGGGGGCATGTGCACATGTATGCAAATGCAGAGGCCATAGGAGGATGTTAGATGTCTTGCTCTGACCCTCTCTGCCTTAGTCCCTTGAAACTTGTTCTCTCACTACCTGTAAGTCGGCTGTGCCAGCAATTCCTAGTGACCCTGCTGTCTTCCCCTGGCCCTTCCTCCAGCACTGTGGCTTTTTTTTTTTTATGTCGGTGCAAAGGATTTGAACTCAGGTCCTTGTGCTTGCACAGCAAGCATTCTAACATGCTGATCCACCTCCCCAGCTCCTTACTTATTTTTTCCTTTCTCTTTTAAATCCTCCCAATTCTAAGTAGAGGAGGGAAGTGTTCTGCCATCGTATTAAGTAGATCTGCAGGAGAATTGAGGTCTCGAAGAGGCTCGCCAGTGAGTGTCACAGGCAGTTGGCCTGCCGGCGGTTTGGTAGAGGCTACTGGAGACAGTAGTGCCTCTTCCGGCCCAGTGCGTGCTCCAGATACTTACTCAGAGAAATCTCACTTTTTAGTTAGTTTACTTGCTTGCTTGCTTGTTTTTATGTGTGTGTGTATGTTTGACTTATGTGTGAAGACCCTCAAAGTCCAGAAGAAGATGTTGGATCTCTTGGAGCTGGAGTTACAAATGGTTGTGAGCCACTTGGTAAGAGTGCTGGGAACCAAACTTGGGCCCTGTAGAAGAGCAGCCTGTGCTCTTGAAGCCCAAAAAATCTCACTTTTTAAAATTGGTGCCATTGGGTCCTTAATGTATAATCACAAATAAATATACTGATATTTGATTTTTATTGTAAGAAAATATATTGAAGTTTGATTTTTATTTTATTAAGCAATAAGATTGGAGATCACAGACCTTTCAAAGAGGTCATAAGTTAGGGGAGTATATTTATGAAGATTATTATTAGTAACAAACATTTTATTTAAAAAACATTTTGTGTGTGTGTGTGTGTGTGTGTGTGTGTGTGTGTGTGTGTGTGTGTATGTGTATGTGTATGAGAAGGTCAGAGGATAATTTGTGGGGCTCACTTTTCCTTCCACCATGGGTCCAAATAAGTCATGAACCCATGTCATCAGGCTTGGTGGCAAGTATGTACCTTTACTCCTTGGCCCATCTTGCCAGCCCAACATAATTAGTAGGAAATTCTATCATTAGCATGTAGATAGTTCATTTAATTTTTTAAACCATAGTTAGCATCTGTTTTAGAATGGGATAAGATTAGGGATGGTGCCCTTGGGAAGAGCACTTGCTAAGCCTGTGCAAAGCCCCAACATTGCCAAACAAAGTAATGTTGTGAGCAAAGATTTTATGGGGGTTGCTAGGGTACTAGGTGCTGAAACCAGCTCTTTGCACTTGGAAAAAGGTTCCATTCACACTAGGAGATAAGAGTTTCCTTATGAATACACATAATAACTTGTTCAGGGATTATGGTAGTGTTAGACATAATTAAAATTTACACAGAGAAACCCTGTCTTGAAAAAAACAAGAGAGGCAGAGAGAGAGGTTTATATTGATGAGTCACTTTCAAAAGGAATAGTTCAAATGAGTTAATTGTTCTAATTCTAATCTCAAGCCAGGAAGCCGCTTGATCACTACTGTAGAGGCTTCAGAGAAAGATGTCTTTCTCCATTTGTAGTGTTAGCTCTCTAAAAGCTTTTATCCCCTCTACTAGGGGCGAAGGAAAATTGTTCGAGATGCAAATTCTATTAAAAAAGAAATAGAAGAAGAGAAAATAGAAGATAAATTCATCAAAGATGATACAGAAAATAAGGATGTTGATGATGACTATGAAACAGCAGAGAAAAAAGAAAATGAGCTGCTACTTGGGAGAAAAACTACACCAAAGCACAAAGAGAAGAAGCTTAAAAGGCCAGATGCTTCTGAGAAAGACTCAGATGAAGAGGAAGAGCCAAGCCAAGAGAGGTACATTGTCTTATGTCTGTTCTCCATTGGCCCCTGTCGGGGGTCCAACAGCACTCTGTTCCTGCTAGAGATTCAGGTGTGAGGGAATGGCTTCTTATTGGGACTTCCGTTCCTCTTGTCTAATGAAGGTGAGACACATTGTGAAGATGATGTGTATCGCCTTTCGGAATTGGAGAATATACTGGTCGCACCATTTTAATAGCACTTGTGCCCTAAACAGTGGCCTCAAAGAAGGCTGCGCCACCCAGTCAAAAGAAAGGTCCTGCAGTTGACAGCAGGGAAGGGAGCTGGAGAAAAATGGAGGAAGTGGACAAGAGGAAACAGCGACAGCAAAAATTCCATTTTAAAAAAGGTACAATGTGGGAAGCTAACAAACACATGGGTGCAAGTACTAGCAGATGTTTCTGTGTGTTAGCTTGATTTAAGACAGTTCTCTTTTCCAAGCTACTGTATTAGAGTAAGTGGCGTGCACCCCTGGTTCTAGTTTGGAAAATACATTCTTGCCCCACATCTCATCAATGAATCTCAGCTTTTTAATGTCCATTCTTTTTGCTGTTGAGTGAAAACTGTAGTTTTTCTATGTATTAGACTTGCATGGATCAAAGTGACTTAAAAATATCCAAAACTTGGGCAGTTCAGCTAGATAAATTATTGTCTCACCATTTTGTGTAGTGGGCCATTTTGCACATGTGATCAAATGGATTTACTAATTTTTAGATAGTAATTAAAAGCAAGTTTTAGAACAACACCATAACACACTTACTTGAAAACAGGAACTTTTCTCCAGTTGTTTTTTAGTTATTTTATTACATAATGCTAAGTTTTCTAGAAGTTTGAGATCTTCAGCCAAGTTTTCGGACAATGGCTGCTGTGCCCAAATGGTAGCTGTCACCATCTACAAATAAACCATTGGGAGAATTAGTGCTTAGGAAAGTAGTAACTGGCGAGTAGGAAAGTTGCTTTATGCTTAGTAGGCAGTTATGTGAATTGGTGCGGTTGTCTTTGAAATAGTTTAGTTTTAAAAAATTCTGAGTGAAGTATAATTAAGATTTAAAAAGTAGCAGGAAATAATTGGGAGCTGAGGATAAGTACAATGTTTAAATATTTAAAATACTATCAAGGTGAGCTACTTAAAAGTAGGGTCTAATTATAATATTGAGTCTATATAAATAACTATGTTGCTAAAATACTTGACGCACAAATGGAGCAAATATTTTAGAACAAATAGTTCAATCTTCAATGTGAAGGATAATTTTCTATTTTATTAAATAAAAGTTGAGTATACAAACAATTAATAGTACATATTATCTGTATCAGGAATCATGGAGATTTTTACTTGTGTTTTGGAATAATTTCTTCAGGGTATTTATGAGAAGTGTCCCTGAGAGCAGATATTCCTGATGCAAATGAACTGTCAAGGCTTCAGTCGCGTGCCTAGGGCCCTGTGCATGAGGCCTTCAGACCGCTCTGAAGCTCTTGAAATCCTCAGGACACCTCCTTTATCCTTGAGGCAGTTGTCTTCTGAGTCCCTGCAAGGTTGCTAGCAATACACTTTATGCTTACAGTTTCAAAGTCCCGCCGGACTTGTCATACGCATTCCCTTTATGTTTAGTGATGGAAATAGGGAAAGCTACTGGAGGAAGAGTTGGAATGGAAGTCAACTCTAAAAAGCCTAAAGCTTTGTCTACCATCACTTTCTTATAATTTCAGCAAGTTGCTGCATGTGTAAAGCATAAAACAGTTTCAGAGACACAGTTACTAAGGCAGGCAGCCATTGCTCATTTTTTTACACGCCACACAGTCTGTCTTGCTAAGAACCACTCTTAAGCGAGAAGACAGTAGTGCTGAAGTAGATTGAGGACAAGTAGTTGCAAAAAATTACAGAATAGCTTTAGGAAATTCTCACAAGTAAGGTGGCACTTGATTAAGAATCCAGAAAGCCAGCCCTGGGCATATGGTTTGATTTTATTTTGATTTAAAGTGACTTGTTGACTGCTGTGACTTATTAGCTATGGTTATTGATTGGCCTTTAAGAAGTATGGCTTTACCTTTGTACAGTGCACCTTAGTAAGGAGTCCATAAAATCTTCTCCTTCTACTCCTTCTTCTCCTCCTCCTCCACTGACATATTACTAAGGTAACTTATGCTGTAAGGACTCTACATGCTGGACTCTCTTATCACTGATGATGTTGTTCTCCATTAAGCGATTAGTAGCATTATCAATGTTGTAATTCACTGCAGGGAAGACACTGAGAGCAAGTGCGACTCGGAAGGGGAGGACGATGATGATGACACAGAACCCTGCCTGACAGGAACCAAAGTGAAAGTGAAGTATGGACGAGGAAAAACGCAGAAAATTTATGAAGCCAGCATTAAAAGCACTGAGATCGATGACGGGGAGGTTTTATACTTGGTGCATTATTATGGATGGAATGTCAGGTAAGCAATAAAGCGTGTTCTTTTAGGCAGTTAAAAAAAAAAAGAGCAGTGTTAGACAAGCAGTGGTGGTGCACTCCTTTAACCCCAGCACTCGGGAGGCAGAGGCAGGCGGATCTCTGTGAGTTCGAGACCAGCCTGGTCTACAAGAGCTAATTCCAGGACAGGCTCCAAAGCTACAGAGAAACCCTGTCTCGAAAAACCAAAAAAAAAAAAAAAAAAAAAACAGTGTTGTGGGAGCTCTGTGTATGTTTACAAGGCACACCTTGGCTCTAAATTTTTGAGGACTTTGATTTTTGCACTGTTATGTAAACCGCCACCAGAGACCAGCAGGGTCTGCTATTGAAACAACTGAGTTTATTACTTTTTTTTAAAGGGAGACAGAACATGAGGGGAAGCCATGGAGCATCAGTGTCCCAGGGCGATGGCTAAGTCATCATGATGTGAACACTCAGGGCCCCGCCTCAGGAATTAGGGAGAGTGTAGCACTATGGAAAGCGTGTGGAGCAGTCAGGGGTGAGGCCACACCTCTTGACTGTGCGCATCTTAGTTTCCTTTATCAAAAGTCAAGCTGGTGGGAAGCACTGTAATAATTTTGAGTTGTCTAAGTAATTAAAATCTGTGCAGGGTAGGACTTAGATTTGAGCATTTGTTATGTTAGGTTTAAGAGAGTCTTTGTTCTGTATGCACACAGGCAGGAAGCTGATGTAATTCTGTGATTGGTTCTCTTAGTAAATCTTACCTAGAAAGAGAGAAGGCCAGATCAAAGTTAATCCTATAATTGGTAAAGAAGCAGAAGTGACTCATTAGTCAGGGAGAAGATATTTTGTCATTTCTGTGGCTTGGACAATGTTCCCTGTTTTTTCTGTGTTCAGACATGAGTAGGGAGTTGTATTTCTGTTTTGATCCTCTGCTGGCACGGAGCAGTCTTGTCTGGTAATGATGTTCTGTGAAACTGGTCATGTTCAAGGGAAGACAGCTCAATCTGGCCATGTGAGTTGGACCAGCAAAAGCAATACTGAGGCCCAGCTGCCCTAAGTCCTGCTTTTCTCTTAAGCCTTTTGAAAGTGTGTGTGTGTGTGTGTGTGTGTGTGTGTGTGTGTGTGTAGGTGCAGGGTGCTCTGGGTTGCTGTGCAGCCACATTGCTGCATGCCTTTCTACATACAAGGCATGTACGCTTTTCTGACTTGGTCCCCTCATCACCAGATTGAGAAATTCAGGGTTCTTACTTTTAAGTAAATTGTCTAATTATAATCCCAGTGTTAACTAGCATGTGAAGTGCATAGAGCGATGCCTAGCACATAGGCCGTGCTCAGTGTCAGCTGTTAGTGTGACAATGCAGTGTCCGTGCTCGGTGTCTTTAGAACTAAGCAGAGTCCTTGTATCCCGATAAATTTGGGAGAGACATGACTTCCCAACCCTGGCAGCTGCAGCATGTTTTATCCACGTTTCCCTCAGATTCAAGCTTGTTCACAACCATCTATTCTGTGTACAGCCCTGTTGTGCTGGAATCTCTCTTTCCTGTCACCCTTCTCATTTTCTTAGGGTTTTCCTTTATGACTCTACCCTGTAGTTCTGTCATTGTCCTAGCTAGTTACCCACTGATGGCTCACGTGACTTAGTTGTCCATAGATCTTCCTAAAAGCTGGTAAAGTCTGACTTTCAGAGAATCCTTATGGTTTCTAGATGGTGTAGTCATGTTTCTAAAATGGGAGCATCCACAAGCGTGAGAGGAGCCCTAATATGGCTGCTAGAAGTAACTGCCTGGCCTACCACTCAGACCAGGCCGGGGTGGGCCACACGACTTCCTTCCAGATAGGAACAACGCCCATGCTTTGTTTGCTATTATATGTTCTGGGAAATTCATGAGCAAGGTATTTTCTTCTTTTCAACCCTAGATTGGGTATAGGTCTTTGTTACTGCATTTACTAAACTATACTCAATTTATATAGTATATATATTTTTATATCAGACATGAAAGCAAGATCTTGTTCTATTTATTCTCTATATATTTTATAATGCCTATCACTTTAGTAGGCCCTCAGTAAATGTCCAAATTAGGAAATATTTATAGGCTGGGCAGTGGTGGCACACACCTTTAATCCCAGTGCTAAGAAAGCAGAATCAGGAGGATCTCTGTGAGTTCAAGGCCAGCAAATTAAGAGAGAGAGAGAAAGAGAGAGAGAAATATTTATAAATAAGGTTTTAATAGCCATCTCTGATCCAAAAGTTTTAAATATTGGGTGATCTGCCAGGAAATGGGTTTTCAGTAGTGTAGTAGTGATGTAGTGTAGGCATCATGGTACCAGGCAGCTAAAACCTGTACATACTTGAGCCATGTGCTTTGCATGTTTCCATGGCAACTAGTTTACAGTATTACTGGATACTGTTAATAACTATGCATTTGTGTAATGCAAGAAGTGTTATTAGTTCTGGATAGTTTATTTGTTTCTTTCTAGTAATGGGAAGGTTTATGCTGAAATTCAAGTGTTTAGAAGAAGGAGCAAGGGAAATGAGTCTTCAGCTTGGCCTAAAGAAAATAAATCTAAATAAAGGAAATTAAATTGAATACAAATATCTCTAAATATCTTCAGTCTTGATTGTTCCATAATAATGTTTACTAGGAAGAATAGATGCTCGAGCGCTGCAGAAGACTTGAAAGGGGATTTGATAAATGATTGAGAGCTGATTGTTTGCAAATTGACATCTTTATGTTATCCACAGAAAGAATCCTAGTACAAAAATCTGCTTATAAGTTCAGATTGTAAGAGTTCTGGGAACAAAGCATTTCAAATAGTATATAGTGTCAAAATTCAGACCTTTGAATCTCTTAATTCTGAGAAATCCTTTTTTAATCTTTCTTTCTTTGTTTTTTTTTTTTGTTTGTTGGTTGGGTTTTTTTTTGTTTGTTTGTTTTGTTTTTTAGAGACAGGATTTCCCTGTGTAGCCCTGGCTGTCCTGGAACTCACTTTGTAGGCCAGGCTAGTCTCGAACTTACAGAGATCTGCCTGCCTATGCCTCTCTGAGTGCTGGGATTACAGATGTGTACCACCACCGAGGTTTTGTTTTTGTCTTTTTTTCATCATTAGACTAGTGGCTGTACTGAATACATAGGACAGCTAGCTGCTAGCATCCCTTACCAATAAATAGTTCCTATGCTCTTTACACTTTTGCCAACACTAGGAACAGGCTTTTTATCTCACTGCTGGAGCATGTGGGGTGTGTGTGTGAATATATTTCAAATAAGATGTCATTGTGAAAGCTAAACTTTTTTCTTTAAGGTACGATGAATGGGTAAAGGCCGACAGGATAATCTGGCCCGTGGACAAAGGTGGACCAAAGAAAAAACAAAAGAAGAAAGTTAAGGTATGTTCATACATTCATATCACTTACGATAGGTACAGGAATTATTCAAGTTGTATCTTTTCTGTTTTGGAGTAGTTTTGCATTCATAGCAAAAATGAAAAGGTCCAGGATTTCTTAGGTGCTCTTTGCCCTGCGTGGGTATGGTCTTCTGTACGCCAGCCCCTGCCCTCACCAGAGGGGTCCATTTTTATTGTATCGGGATGGTGTATGCATCTGAGGTGTCAGACAACTCTGGGTCTTTGTGCCTTCAGTAGGTTTGGACAGATGTGCGATGCTGTTACCATCATTAGAACTACACAGAGGACCCCATCACTCTGGAGATGCACTCACTGTTCTCCCTCTTAGCTCCACCTCCATCACATCAAAGCTGTCTTCCTGCCTGCAGTATCCTTGCACACACCTTCCATCCATAGTTCCTGCTGTGGATGTCTGCCTAGTGGCTTGATTGTTTCTGATGCCTTTCATTTCCTCAGCAGGAAATGTAGAACCAGGGGGAGTGGTTATTGTCATATGAATGGGTTAGAAAACTGTTCTGGATTTCTTTAGATTATTAGGACTTGACATTTAAATTAACTGATCTTTTATTTTGGAATTAATCTTTTTTTTTTTTTTTTTTTTGGAGAAATAGAATGTTCACGTTTAAAAGGCCTTGGCTCTTCTCATGCATTTGTTTTGTTACCCAGAATAAAGAAGATGGTGAAAAGGACGAAAAGAGGGATGAAGAGAGGCAGAAGTCAAAACGGGGGAGACCTCCTTTAAAATCCACACCCTACAGTTTATCTAAGGCAGCCAACAGCGAAGGGAAATCAGGTACCAGAGACGCCATGGCAGATGACAGGCAGCTCCTCTCACCTAGTGAAATGAGGGACTTGGTTTGACTTTTTCTTTTCAGTCGTTTTTCTTTCTTTCGTTTTTTTTTTTTTTTTTTGGATTGTTGACTTTTAAGACATTATATATACATATTCATCACTTAACAGTAGGGACCTCATCATTGTACGAATGTCACAGAGGGTGCTTACCAAACTAAGGGCCGAAGTGCCCGTAGGTGACAGAGCTTGTAATAGAACCACAAATATATGCAGCCATCATTGACCAAAATATAGCTGTGTTGCCCATGACTAATAAAATGGCCACTTGGTGAGAGTCATAGCAGGTTATCTTGATTTTTAGCCTAATGTGATTAAACTATACGATTTAATCAGCAGCTAGTACTTATTTTGGTGTATATTTCGATTTAAACTCTAGTGATGTAAATCAAGATACCCATCTGTCATAAGGATTTTAGACAAAACTAGTTTAGTCGTGGGGAAGTCAAACAGTCCACGAATCTCAGTGCATGTCCTGTCAAACCAGTGTCTGCTGTCAGTGCGCCACCTGGTCCTGTTCACAGAGCAGAAACTAATGGGTGTAAGAGACGTTGTGATGAGCAGAAGTGACCCTAACCTTAACCCTAATTTACTGTGCTTTTTATTTCTCCTCACTTTTCTGGCCTTACTTATTTTTTTATGCAATCTAAGAGATGTTAAATGGCAATATTATAAAATATCCCTCCTTAGAGCTCTGCTAGAGGTCAGGTTTACCATTGGCTGCAGTGTGCCAGCCTTAGAAGGTGTCTTTCCTCTTTCCTGCCACCTGCTGGCTGTTAGCATTATATGCAAAGGCAAGGTTTCTGGGAGGTGGGAGCTTCTGTTTCTCGGTAGATGTTCCCTTAGGGGAACACAACCCATGTCAGTGTCACTGGACACGAGAAAGTGGAATTTTACTAAAACCACAAAAGATTTATATACTTTTTTTCATAATCGTTCAGGGGTCTGGGGAGATGGCTCTGTAATTAAGAGCATTTGCTGCTCTTGCAGAAGACTGGGGTTCAGTTCTCAACACCCACATGGCATTCATAAAGTCTATAGCTCCAGCTGCCGGGTATCTTGACACCCTCTTTTGGCCTCCACAGGCACCAGGCATGAACATAGCATACTACGTACATGCAAACACTCCTATTCATAAAATAAAAATAAATCCTAAGAAAAGAAAAACCAACAAGCAGAAAACATAAAACTTTGGCAAGTATAGTGGTGCACACCTTTAATCCCAGCACTTGGGAGGCAGAGGCAGGTGGATCTCTGTGAGTTTGAGGTCAGCCTGGTCTCTATACTGAGGCAGGCCAGGGCTGTACTCTGAGAACTTTGTCTTTACAAAAATGAGCACATTCAATGTTTACCTTTTAAAAATTCTCTAGGGAAGATATAAGTGTTGTAAGTGCAAAAAATTTTTACATTATATAGTCTTATATGATCTTAGAATGCTACCTTATCATTTGAAAAATTCTGACATGAAGTGAATAATCTGTCTTGCAAGCAGGTGACTTGCCTGTGCTTTCTCTTGTGTTAATAAGAACATCTGAAGTCTGGAGAATTCACATTGCCCATTGTAAACATCCCTTCTTTGCAGAACAGTTTTAGGTGGAATGTCGTGCTTCCTTCCTACAGTATAAAGTGGTAAACCTTTGTAGTAATTCAGGTCAAGTCACTTAACATATTAACTTGAATCTTTTTGTTGTTGTTTTTGTTGTTGTTGCTTTTTTTATTTTGTTTGTTTGTTTGATTTTTGAGATGGGATTTCTCTGTGTAGCCCTGGCTGTCCTGGAAGTTATTCTGCAGACCAGGCTGGCCTCAGTCTCACAGAGATCCACCTGCCTCTGCCTCCTGAGTGCTGAGATTGAAGGTGTGCGCCACCACTGTCCAGCCTAACATTCTATCTCAATAAAGTTCATGCTCTCCCTCCCTCTTTCTTTCTTTCTTTCTTTCTTTCTTTCTTTCTTTCTTTCTTTCTTTCTTTCTTTCTTTCTTTTTTTCTTTCTTGTTGTTGCTTCTTTTTGTTGCTGTTGTTTCTCTGTGTAGCCCTGGCTGTCCTGGAACTCATGCTCTAGACCAGGCTGGCCTCAGAGATCTGTGTATCTTTGCCTCCAGAGCGGGTATTAAAGGTATGAGCCACCACACCCAGCTCTTTGCTTTTTCTAAGTGGTACTGTAGCCTAAGTGTGATGCTACTGAAGACAGCTCTTCATGTAGAACTGACATGGTAACATGTTATGCATTATGTTTTTTACAAATTTTGTTTTTATTGTTTGTATGTATACACATGCATATGTGTTTCTGGAGGAAGGAGTACATGCACACATGTGTTCAGAGCCCAGTGTGGACAATCTGGAGCAGTGTTCCTTAGGAACTGTTAACTTCTGTTTCTGTTTCATCATATTTTGTGTTTATTTTGGGGAGACAAGTATATGCCACTGTGCACATTTGGAGGTCAGAATTGGTTCTCTCCTGCCACCATGTGGTCCTCAGGATTGAACTCAGATCATCAGTCTTGGTGGCAACCATTTTCTATCCTCAGAGCCATCTTTCATGGTCTTTCATTGCCCTGCTGCTCACTGATTGAGCTGTGTTCTCAGACCAGCGAGAGATTCCCAAGTATCTCCTTGTCTCTGCCACCCAAACCTGGAATTACAAATGAGAGCCATGTTCAGCTTTTTTACATGGATTTGGGGTTTGAACTTAGGTCTTTATACTCACACAGTACATTTTACCAACTGAGCTGGCTTCCCAGTCTTTTTTTTTTTTTTAAGATTTATTTATTATGTATACAGTATTCTGCTTGCATGCCAGAAGAGGGCACCAGATCTCATTACAGATGGTTGTGAGCCACCTTGTGGAAGCTGGGAATTGAACTCAGGACCTCTGGAAGAGCAGCCAGTGCTCTTACCCTCTGAGCCATCTCTCCTGCCCCTGGCTTCCCAGTCTTATCTTCACTTTTTTGTTTATTTGTTTGTGTTTTACTTTTTTTTTTTGAGACAGGGTTTTTCCCTATACCTCTGGCTGTCCAGGAACTTGCTCTGTAGACCATGCTGGCCCAGAAATCTGCCTATCTCTGTCTCCTGAGCACTGGGATTAAATGCATGCACTGTCATGCCCTCTGTCATCATGTTTTAAGTTTTGTCTTTCCCCTTATATTTTAACACAAATGCTATGATTTATATAAGAAGTTTCTATAGAGAGAGATTCAGAGGTATATAAAGGGTCTTGTTCACATTTAGTAGGATTTTAGTTATTACATTGGTATTTAATATAACCATGTGTGTAATGTGCTGTCTCCTTACAGACTCTTGTTCATCTGATAGTGAAACAGAAGACCCTTTGGAGAAGAGCTTGATAAGTGAAGAACTTTCTCCTGATATTAAAGAAGAATTAGAAAAAAGTGAAAATTTGAATGATGATAAACTAGATGAAGAAAATGCAAAGATTTTACATCTATTAAAAGAAAATGACAGGACTCAGATGCAGCCCTCAGAGACCCTGAAGGTGGAGGGCGAAGACAATGATCAAATAGTACAGATTTTTGGAAACAAAGTGGAACAAGTAGACGAAGCTAAGAAACAGGTGGAAAAGTCCCCTAAAGGAAAGGGAAGGCGGAGTAAGACGAAAGACCTTTCTTTAGACATTGTAAAGCTCTCGTCGTTCAGCCAGGAAGAAGCAGGTCCTGAAACTCATGCAGACACTCCTGGCCTGGAGTTTTCGTCACTAGAATGTAAAACCTTCTCTTGTCCAGAAGATGAGGTTGACCAATATGAGAAAGAGAAAAAGTTGAAACGGAAAATATTGGGACAACCATCACCAGAGAAAAAAGTAAGGCTTGAGAATGGAATGGAAGCGGCAGCTGGTCTATCCCAAGACAGAGCCAGCGATGGCACTGGAGCTGAGGGCCGGAGAGGCTTGCATTTAGAGCAGCACTTTGAAACAGGAAATGAAGGGATGCCATCACTGATAGCAGAGCCGGACCAGGGCGCTCAGGAGCTGACCAGTGAAAAATCGGACAGCCCGGCTGAAGAACCTGTGCATACGCCACTCAAAGAGGAGGAGGATGTGATGCCTCTGATTGGGCCCGAAACCTTGGTTTGCCATGAGGTGGACTTGGACGACTTGGATGAGAAGGAAAAGACCAGTATTGAGGATATGGTAGTGGAAAGCTCCGAGTCTAACTCTCTGGTCTCCGTCCCGCCTGCCCTGCCTCCTGTAGCACAGCATAACTTTTCAGTAGCTTCCCCTCTTACTCTCAGTCAAGACGAGTCCCGGAGTGTAAAGAGCGAGAGCGATATAACAATTGAAGTTGATAGTATTGCCGAAGAATCGCAAGAAGGCCTCTGTGAGAGGGGATCAGCAAATGGGTTTGAAGCCAGCGGTGCCCCTGGTGCCTGTGGTTTAATTGTCCAAGAGAGCAGAGAGAAGGGTAAGGCTTTCTGGGGATGGCTTCTGTGTTCAAACCAACAACTCAGGTTTTAGGTGTAACAGTGGTTACTGTTGTCTGTTTAGAAATGGAGAACTGGCATGGACAAGTATGTAAAAGACCTGTCTGCCTCAACCTTTCGGTGTTGTTTTCAAGGTTTTTCTTTTCCTTTATTTCAGGTCAGAAGAGGCCAAGCGATGGAAATAGTGGGTTGATGGCAAAAAAGCAGAAGCGAACCCCAAAGCGAACAAGTGCTGCAGCCAAAAGCGAGAAGAACGGAACAGGTCGGTATTTACCAGTGCTGGTATCTGTCCAGCCACAGAGGCATGGCGTGACCATTTGAGGCAGTGCAGAAAATGAGCAGAGTGTTTATTATGTTCTGAAGATAACTTTTCCATTTTTGTATGGGGTGTATGTATGTCTGTGTGCACACGTGTGCATGCATACAATTGCATAGATGTGCCACCAAGTATATGTGGAGGTCGGAGGACAGCTTTGTCCAGTCAGTTCTGTCCTTCTATCTTTATGGGGGTTTGGAGGTCAAACTTAGATCTTCAGGCTTGCATGACAAATTCTTCCTCACTGCTCCATCTCACCAACCATCTAATTTAATCTGAAGATATCTATTAGTTTTACTTAGAACTGGGATAACTAAAATTATTTCATGGAAAACAATTGAATATTAGAATGGCATTTCAGGATCTTGAAGAAAAGAAAAATAACATTTGTTGTGGTGTTAACAGTGTGCAAAATTTGTATTTCTACTGATAATGTTTTCCTTTAGCCAAAAAAGCTTATTTATAAATAGAAATATTTATTTTATTTTATGTATTATGAATGTTTTGACTACATGTATGTTAATGCACCATGCACCTGCCTGGTGCCCACAGAGTTCAGAAGAGGCACCAGATCCCCAGGAACTGAAGTAACAGATGGTTGTGAGTCACCATGTGGGTATTGGGTACTGAGCCTGGGTCCTCTGCAACAGCAGTAAGTGCTCTTAACCACCGAGCCATCTCCTCATCCTGAAAAGTTAATTCTTATCAAAAGATATAGAATAATCAGTATGAATAGATTAGATTATATGAAAAGCAAACACTGTATGAATAATGTTAAATAGTCAAAATAAGTATGATTGATTTTTGACAAGTTCGTTGCTAGGCCATGCCTTGTGTAAAACAGCTCATATCCTAACTGAAGGACAGAGTTCATACAGGAACAGACAGGTACCTCAAAGGACTTGAATCTGTCTTTCAAGTTTCCAGTAGTCAGGAGTGTCTTGCAGCTGCATGGTTTAGGACTAAGGAAAAGAGAGTGATGGGAGAGAAGACTGGATTAGAAATTATAAAAGGAATATGCGTAATTTTATAGCTTATAAACCTATAAGATACCACCTTAGTGTAATCGAAGTGAATAATTTCTCAGCTGGGCACTGTAGCATATGATTTAATGTCAGCATTTGGAAGGCTAAAGCAGGAAAATTGCAAGCTTAAAACCAGCGTTGGCTACATAGCAATGGGACAAATTAAAATCATGTACAACCGGACAGAATACAATAAGAAGAGAATAACAACAACATCAGAGGCAGTCCCATCAAAGATGCATAGTGCAAATCTAATCAACACCTCAGGACCACCAACAAACTCAGCCTGGAGGATCCTGCACAGTAATAGGCTGCTACTAGTCAGACCCGGAGGATCCTACACAGGAACAGCTCCTTCCTGCTAGACAGACCCGGAGGATCCTACACAGGAACAGCTCCTTCCTACTAGACAGACCCGGAGGATCCTACACAGGAACAGGCTTCTACTAGTCAGACGCATAAGGTCATGAATGCCATAAGAAGAAAAATGTTTGGGATTGAAAGAGACTTTAGAGCCATGGCCGCTAAGTGCATACATGCTTCTCACCTGGATCTTCTTGCTCTAAAGGGTACTGTGGATCATCAAGTGGAGGTCTGAAAGTTGCAATCTGTGAGTTCTTGTGTTGATAGCTATAGGATAGCTGATAGGAGTATGTTGGCTTAAAATTAAAGTCTACGAATTCATTGCTCTGTCCCTTTAAGAAGTGAAACCTGCCGGGCAGTGGTGGTGCATGCCTTTAATCCCAGCACTTGGGATGCAGAGGCAGGCGGATCTGTGTGAGTTCGAGGCCAGCCTGGTCTACAAGAGCTAGTTCCAGGACAGGCTCCAAATCTACAGAGAAACCCTCTCTTGAAAAAAAAAAAAAGAAGAAGAAGAAGAAGTGAAACCTAACTTCCCTCCCTTGACTGAGATGAGCTCAGTGATTCACGTCTAACAAAGCATAGTGATGGCATGTGACTGTGATGGGTAGCGTTGGCTGCCAGCTTGACAAGATGTGGAATCACATAAGACAGACATGGACACAGCTGTGAGAGATTATCTAGACTCAGTCTCTGGCCACACCTGTGGGACATTATCCGATAAGGTTAAGTGAAGTTGGAAGACTCACCCACAATGGGCAGCACCATTCCGTGTGCTGGAATCCTGGAGTCTGTGAAAAGGTGAGAGCGAGCTGGGCACAAGCCTCCATTTCTCTCTGCTTCACAGTCATACACAGTGACAAGCACTGATGCTGTGGCTTCCCTGCCAGGATGGACTGTGCCCTTGAACTGTCAAGCTGCCTTTATCAGGGTATTAGTTTTTGTTTTTTTTTTTTTAACCACAGCAACAGGAAAAATAACTGAGAGACAATGGCTTTGGAGAATGGATCATCAAAGGCCCCACAGAGTCCCTCTGACCTGATAGGAAGGCACTGCCATAGTGTAAGGGCATCCAAGCGTCTGAAGTCTGTGCAGTGAGGGGCTGTTGGCTTCTGCAGTTGGCCAGGAGAAAACCAACACTGTACCAGTGGCCATGCCAGTGCGCCAGTCAAGATCTCAGAGACCAAAGCCCTGGCTAAAGTGCACCCTCCCAGGGTCCATGAGGTGGGCTAGCCAGTCAAGATGCTTCAAGGTTTTGTTTCTCAGAAACCACGTGAGATACCAAATGTTTGTTGTTTCAAACCAGTTAAGTTAGGACTAGATAACTAATACAAAAAAATCATTCTGATTGTAAGAGGTGTTTCATGCTAAAATATTTGGATGTGATGAGGCATTTGCCCTCGGGTAGGTTGAAAAAATTCTGGTATTGTTTAATTTTTATAAATTTATAAATTATTTCAAGTAAAAATTTAAAGATTTAAAAAAGGAAGTAGCTAACCAGGTGTCTCAGAAGATAAATGTGCCAGCTGTACCACCAACCTGGCATCCCAAGTTCAATCCGTAGAGCCCATGGGAAAGCTAACTATGCTGGCTGCACATGTATGATCCCAGTTCTCCTGCTGTGCAGTGGGAGGTGGAGGCAGGACGGCTCTCGGGAACTCTGGACAGTTATCTTGCCTCCACTCAAGGTGCAGAGACAGATGACACCTGAACATTGTCTTGTAACCTGGACGGCTATGCCATGGCACATGCGCACACTTAACACCTACTCACAACTATCTGTCTGTCTATCTATCTATCTATATAATTTTTTTAAGTAAAGGGCATGATTGGCTTTTACTTTTGGAAGGAATCTTTGGATTAAGGCAGTGACAAGGGATGGAATGAAAGATGAAGTCAGTAAAACTAATAGGATTTAGTGTGCTTAGTGTCTTCAAAGGACTTAACTTAGATATGGAACATAGGACCTAGCAGCAGTCTTGGAAGGGTTTGGGGGGAATACCAAGTTGTTGCTACACAGGATTAGGAAAATAGATAGCATGTAGTGTCAAAAGAAAGTCTGTGTTCAGAAGTCTATTTTCACGAGAGGATGAGGCTGCTGTGGGAAAATCATGAAAATGAGAAAGCAGCTGGGGAGAGCTGTCAGTCAAGTGCTTGCAGTGCAAGCATGAGACCTCACACTGATCACAAGCTCATGTAAAATGCCAGCTGTGCTTCTGCACACTTTCATCCCAAGGCTGGGAAAGCAGACAGGCAGGTCCATGGCGTTCACTAGCTAGTTAGCCTCACTAAATCTGTGAGCCCCGGTTCCTAGTGGGAGACTGTTTCAGAAGACAAGGTGGACAGCTCCTGAGGAATAGTGTCCTATGTGCACATGCACACATTGCTCCACACATGTGAACACACACACATACAGAAAAGAAAAAACCCAAAAGTAGAATTACGAGGTGAAATCAATAGTATTGGGGTTGTATGGATTAGCTTACGATGTTGAATTTGGTCCATATTGAGTTCCAGGCACAGTTAGAAGGAAAGGAGGTCAGAATGACAAGACCTTTCTTTTGATTTTCAAGACAGGGTTTTTCTGTATGATTCTGGATGTCCTATAACTCACTCTATGTAGACCAGGCTGGCCTCGAACTCAGAGATCTGCCTTCCTCTGCTACCCAAGTGCTGGGATTAAAGGTGTGTCCCTCCACCCCCACCCAGCTGACAAGACATTTCTTTTTCAAGAAATTTGATGGGAAAAGGTTCCCACCAAAGGGAGCTTACTCCCTTCCTCTCCCCTGCCCCTCCTCCCCACTTAAGGATGAGGCAGATCTAGAATTTAGAAACAGAAGACTCCCACAGTTACAGAACATGGGCATTTGACATAAGGGTCTTTATTCCAGGAGACCTGGTAGTTGAGCATTACAAAGCAAACTCTTCTTTTGAGGACAAGTAATAATCATAATGTAACCATTATAATTAAGACCCAATAAGGGGCCAATGAGGTGGCTCAGTGGGTAAAGCATTGGCCATGCAACCCTGGCAAGGTGAGTTCTGTCCCAGGATGCATAAGGGTAGGACTCCACATATCCTCCGCAGCATGCAGCCTGTCCTCCACATCCTCCACATAACAGTCAAATCTTTCCCTTAAAGGGCAGTGAAGACACAGATAGGGCAGATGCAGGATAGGAGACAGACTGGGAAACTGAGTGTGTAATCTTTGACTTCTGAGAGTAAAGATAGGGTAGGGGTAAAAGGTATATGCCTTGAAAAAAACAGTAAAATAAAATTCCAGTTTGTTTTTATGGGAAAGTCAGTACAGTTCTAAGGATGAATTGGTGAGGAAGGAGGCAGAGTTGGAAATGAATTATCTCTTGTTAACACATGTATCAGAAATTGAGCATAGACCAGCATGCCTATAATCATAGCACACAGGCAGCTGAGGCAGGAGGATCATGAGTTCCAAGATAGTCTGCACTAGATACTAATTTTTAGGCCAGTCTGGGCTATCAAGACTATTTTTCAAAAATAAATTTTTATTTATTTATGATGTAATATTTAATGATTTCCTATTTATTTTATATTTATTAATGATAAATAAATGTTACATATTTATTTATGGTTAAAGGCAGGGATAGCTCACACCTTTAATCCTCACACTTGGGAGCAGGGACAAACAGAAATCTGTTTAAGGCCAGCAGCCTGGTCTACATAGTGAGTTCCAGGACAGCTAAGGCTACACAAAGAAAGCCTGTCTTGAAAAACCAAAAAAAAAAAAAAAAAAAAAGTTAAAGAAGAAAAGAAAAAAAACGTTGAACATGTTTACAAGATCTGTGTGTGTTCTTCATACACAGTTGGGTTGGTTCTCCTTTAGAGTATTTTTATGTTTTGTTTCCACACACATGGTGCTACAGGATATTGTGTTGTAACTCTGTGCCACAGGCCGACTTCTGAAAGTGATAGACCTATGTACTTGATATATGCGCTCACCTGTGTGATACCAAGAAGTGTCATTGCTTCTTCTGCTGCATCTCGGTGTTTGAGACTGTTCATCATGTGTAATTGGAGTGAACTTATTACAGGACAAAGCAGTGACAGCGAAGATCTCCCCACCGTAGAGAGTTCCAGCAAATGCACGCCAGTCAAACATCTCAGCCTGTCTAAGCCGCAGAAGCTGGCTCGCTCCCCTGCCAGGATCTCGCCTCACATCAAAGATGGAGAGAAAGAGAAGCACAGAGAAAAGCACCCAAATTCATCCCCCCGGACATATAAGTGGAGCTTCCAACTCAGTAAGAATCTTCCAGATAGCCTGACTATACTGTGAAGTGTAACATTTCTTGACTAATGGAATGATGCTAGTAACCATTAACAGATTATGTAGCCATTGCAAATCAATAATCATCACTTGTATGTAAATCTGCTTTTCTTCTTTAGTTTGGATAATGCGGATTCAGTAAGTATGACAAAGTCTTCAGTTAGGAAACAAAACATAAGCTGAGTGTGGGGTTCACCCCCATAACCCAGCATTCATGGGGGTGAAGCCAGAGGGGCACAAATTGAGGGCAACTTGTGCTACACAGACTTTGTCTGAGGTCTCAGTTATGTAAGTCAGTGAGATGGAAGTGCCCTCTCTGGTGCTGACTGCTGAAGATGCTGATTACATTATAGGTCCGGTTGCCTTATTTTAATGTTTCTTAATGTTTTGTGATCATTGGAATGATACATGTTTTGTTTTTTTTCTTAGATTTGTTTATTTGTTCGTTTATTTAATGTGCACTGGTGCTTTGCCTTTATGTATGTCTGTGTGGGGGTGTCATATCCCCTGGAACTGAAGTTACAGACAGTAGTGAGCTGCCATGTTGGTGCTGGGAACTGTACCCGGGTCCTCTGGAAGAGCAGCTAGAGTTCTTAACCACTGAGCCATCTCTCCAGCTCCAAGAGTAATACATGCTTAATATAGAATATAAGGCTAAAGAACTCTTAGTCATAGATTTAATTGTATCTTCTGTAAAGAACTTGTGTTAGGTCATAATACTAAAGCTTTTACTGATTTACAAGCCCAACTTTTTATAGAATTGCCTTTTTTCTTATAGAATTACCATTTTAAAATTTAGATATCTTCATCTTTCCTTTTAGATGAATTAGATAATATGAACAGTACAGAGAGAATCTCTTTTCTCCAAGAAAAACTACAGGAAATCAGAAAATACTACATGTCTTTGAAGTCTGAAGTTGCAACCATAGACAGGAGGAGGAAAAGATTGAAAAAGAAAGACAGAGAAGGTAATGCTATTTGTTTCTCCCCTCATTTTTTGGATGTACTCAGGTATTTTGTAAGTTAATCTCTCAGTTCATATGCAGTAGACGCTACTTTTAGGGATAGCATTGTCCCCTGATGCGGGAAGTGGGTGTATCTGCAGCCAAGTTAACCAGAACGATACTTTTGAAAGGCCTATGAACTATTTTAAACAATCTGTGATTTACTAAACGTGTTGGATTTTCCCGGAGGGCATACCCTGCTCAACAAATATTTACTTTTGTTATTAGGCCTTAGGTATTGTTGGCATTGCCTGTTCGAAGCCATAACTCGTTCATAAACAGCTACAGGGCAATTGTACGCTGCTCAGCAGTGCTACTGAGTTTGTGCCACTCTGGCGGGGATGCTGAGGCAAGATGAAGTGGACACAGACTTTGATCTCTAGTGTCTTAACATCTGCTGGGCGGTGTGTGCCCTGAGTAACATTGGCAGTCTGGCAGTTAGGTTACTTTAAATAATTTTAAGGAGTGTGCCAGACCTTAAGAATGCCAGCTAGTCAAACATTGGACATGGTGTGTAGCCAGACTCTGCCAAGATATCAGTAAAGGAAATTAAGGTCTGTGCCCTAACTCATTAGTTCAGATCAAAACAAGGGGAAGTGATCACTCACTAGTACGATTCTAGGGAAAAATAGTGTCCAAGATGATAATGCCAATTGCTAGAGAAAAAAGGAAGGGGATTTATGTGTTGTTTGTGGTGGAACAAATTGTGATAGCTCCTGTGTTAGTTACTCTCACATTGCTGTCACCAGAAGAATATAAGGAGGAGTCAGGATTTACCCCCAGTGATCTTTTTTCTCCAATGGTTCTGCCTCCAACTTTTCACCCTAGAAAACTATTGATTAGGTCAGAGTGGTCCTAATAGGATTGTTTCTGAAAACCCTTCATGCACAGATACCCAGAAGAGTTCTTTACTAATCACCCTGGCATCTCTTGATGTAGTCAAGGTGACCATTGAGACTAATGGTCAAAAATCTCCGTATCAGCTTATACCCAACCACATTCCTTTAAGCACAGCACTCCGCCTATTTCTCAAGAGGCTCGTGTTCTTTTCTAGTTCAAGATGCACTCGGTCCCTCTCCATTAAGTTCCATAGACCCAGCCGCTTCAGTATTCAGAAGTCTAAGACCATAGTACCTACCAAGACTCAAAAACATCTCTGCGCCCTTGTAAAAAATAAAAGAAAGAGGAAAACAGTGTCCATACATCTAATATATATGGCATAAATATTCCTATTCCAGAAGGGAGGAGTGGGGACAGAGAGAATAATGATGGAGCCAAGCAAGAACCACACACATTAGAGCAAACACTGGATTCTGTTGTCCCATGTCTAGCATCGGGGCACATGGTATCCTGTTTGATCTCCAAAGGGCTTGGGCAGCTCCACTTCTGTGAACTTTGACTTCTCTCTTGGCCTGGAGAGTGATACCTGCAGAAACTGAAGAGGAACACAGCACATTGTGGTATATTTCTGGGCATAGACTTCAGACCCTTAAGCTGTTGCCAAGGAGAACAGTATGGAGCTGTTCTTTAATGTTTTGAAGTGTAGGACGTGGAAAAAAACCTGTGTTCATAAATAAGGGATGAATGAAAGATGGTTTTATATTGCTTAAAAAAAAAGTCCCATATCCAGAAGAAAAAGAAAATGAAACAGTTATCATAGCAGACAAGAAATACCAGCAAGTCGGGTGTATACCTATAATCCTAGCACTCTGGATGGAGGCAGGAGAATGGTGAGTTTGAGGCCAGTCTGAGCTGCAGAGTAAGAAAAGCAAACAAAACCCCCAAACCACAAAAGGAAATGCCAACATTTTATCTTTAGAAGCTAGGTGTGTGTGTGTGTGTCCGTGTGTGCTTGTGGGTGTGTGTGTGTACCCAAAATCTCAGCCTTCAGGAGACAGAGTCAGGATTTCTGCCAAGTTCTAGGTCAGCTTAGACTACATAGCAAGATCCTGTCTCAAAAAACTAAGACACAAACAAAACCCTGTATTTATAGGACACTGAGTACTGTATTAGTGATAAAACAGTGCTGAAGAGCGCACTCACTTGCTCTTGCAGTTAAAAAAAAGAAAGCAAGCAAGTCAGTTGACATTTTAACTGCAGGAAAGCTCTTAAGGTAAGGTCGGGAGTGAGGCTGAACTGCGAGACTGGTTGGAAATGAAACAAGAAATTAGATTATATCTACCCTTTAAAGACAGGTTCAACTTTCCCTATCTCTGACTGAAACATGAACTGAATGGAATCGCTTTGAAGACTCAGGGGCACCAGCTCTAGCAAATAGTGATAGAGAAGAGTTAAATCAGAGTTGAATACCAGATGGTGAATCTCCCTGCCTTTTTCCTACCCTCCCACTTCTTGAGAACCTTAACCTGCTCGTTCCTGGGAGGAGAGGGGGCGTCTTCTGAAGAAACTAACTATGCCTAGACAAGTGGTCTACCCTAGGAACCAACATTTGGATGCTTCTGATCCTAAAAGCAAGACCCTTGCAAATCACGTGTGTTTTGTCCACATTGAAAGATGCATAGCTCAGATGTGGCTTCTAGCCAACTTATTTTAGCCTTTCCTATATCTGGAGTCCACATGACCAGATGTTTGAAGAAAATCTTTGTGTAAAGATAGGCTGAAATAGGAGGGGGAATAACACACAAAACTTATTATTACAAAATACAAATAAACTAAAAATGTAAAGCTGGTCATAGAAGCTCACCAAACCTGTGGTTGTAATCCTGACACTTGGGAGGTGGAAGCAGGAGGATCAAGAGTTCAAGGTCAACCTGGGCTAGGTAGCTGGTTCAACACTAGCTTGGGCTAGATAAGACCCTGTGTCCAAGAAAAGGAAAATTTTCAGAGATAAAGAAGGATCTATGAAAATATGACAGGGGATTTAAATAATAGTAAAAAAGACATGTGCTGGAGAAAAAAAATCCCATCAGAAAGCAAGAAAGATATGGTGGATACCTGCAATGTCACCACTAGGCGAGCCTGGGCTGTATAGAGGTGCCATGTCTCAAAGAGGTGGGAGGGTACAGCCTGGGCAATGTTGCCTCAAAGAAATGGGTTGGTGGGCAGAAAGGAAGGTCAGTGGAGTAGTGAGAGTAGAGAAGAATAAATAACAGAACAGAGCTGGTGAGGAACTCTGATAGGATTTGTAGAGAGAACACTGAAGAATATGCGGGGAACCTCCTTAGAGAATGCTGGGAATACTCCCAGAGTGACGGGGTGTGTTAGAAGACCGTTAGCATGCCTTTGTGGGAATGGAGAGTCAGACCACGAACGTAGCACTCCACAGGCTAGAAGTGGGTTTTTAGAGACTTTGGTTCTCACTAGGAGATGAGGTTGGCTTGCTGAGGCAGGGTCAACCTGGGCTAGGTAGCTCATCACAGAGGGAGCAGTCTGTAGGGAAGCAGTGGAAAGGCTGTAAGCATCCAGTGGGCAAAGGCTATAGGGACATTTTCTGCACACACTGTCAGCCCCTTAGGAAGGCTATGCCATTTCTTTGGGCCTCACCCTGTCAGGGAAGGCTTGGCTGTTTTCCCATGGGTCTGAGACTGGTCCTTGTCATGGCTGTCCCCAACAACACACCTTCACTCAGGACTTTGCATTCTCAGGTCCTCCTCCATTCCCCACAGGGAAATAGAGCAAACCTTAGGGTGACGGTGAAAGGCTGTGGAGTGCCCAGTACAGAGTGTGTTTGCCAAGTAGCTTCTCCAGGATCAGGATAGAACAGGGATAAGTAGAACATCTGGCTCCAGTAGGTGTCTAAATAACCCCACCCATGCTCACACACCTGATAGGGTCCAGCCAGATGTAGTGGGGTACACCTGGAACCCCAGCACTTGGGAAGTAGCAGTGAGAGAACCAGAATGTAAGGTCCTCCTTGGCTACATATCGACTTTGAGCCAGGCTGGTCTGTGTGAGATGGTCTCAAAAAACCAAACAACAATCTTATTTCTAATGTAGTTTCTATCTTAGGTATCTTTGTGAAATCATTCCTTGATCTAACCTGGTTGTGTTGATTCCACAGTGTCCCATGCAGGAGCTTCTATGTCATCTGCTTCATCAGACACTGGAATGAGTCCCTCTTCATCATCTCCCCCGCAAAACGTCCTTGCTGTTGAGTGCAGGTGATGAAAGTTTCCCCACCTTCCAGCAGTTTGCTGCCATGGACTTAAATTACAAAACTCTGAACTACAACCACAGAAAGCACTCAGCTGGCGAAGGATCTCCTGTATATTTTTCCAGGATTGTCTGTATCCTCCTCTCTTCTTTTTTATTGTTGCAAAAAATAAGCTTATTAATAATTGAAGGTTAGGTGACCTGCCATATTGGTCATAATTTTTCCTCTGTATTTTCTTTTTCTTTTTTTTTTTGTGATAGAGAAAAAAGGGCACTTAGCAAATTTGAATTTGTATAATAAAGCTTTCAGGTGTTCTAGAAATCACAGACGAGTGAGTGCACGTGATAAACATCAGACTATTACCTGGCTGAGTAGTGACTGCTGCACTTTCACTGTATTTGAACATGAACACTTGGTGAGTAGGGGGGTTGTTTTGTGTTGTTTTTTATTATTATTGATTTTTTTAATTTCATTTTTTTTGTGGAAGCACTTGCTATGTAGAACTGCCAAAGCATATGTTCAGCAGTGTGCCCGAGTTTAAAGTGTATATGGGGACAAAATAAGTTGTGAAAGGAAGTGTAGTTGACTGAAAGCTGCAGTTGTAATGAGTCTTCCACTTTTTATAGGACTTTTGAGCACACAATTATGCAAATATTTTAATGTTTATTAATGTTTACAGTGGAATTGTGAATAAGTTTTCAGTGGACTATCTTATCCCTTGACAAAAATATTTTGTCTTTTTTCTATGTAATTTCAGAGTTTTTATTTTGTTACAAAAATACAAAAATGAAATATATAACAACAATGAAGTTATTTAACAAGATTTCTAAAGCTGAAAATTTTGTGTAAAATAAGGTATTATCTTGCAACTTGTTAAATATATTTATTCAGACATTGGATGGTTGTATTTTTATGTATTTTTTAAAATATTAATAAAATTGAAAAAAAAATTCTAGGTTAATTCACTCTTTGGATGGCAATAGTTGTCAGCTGTCCCTTTTGCAGGAGGTCGTATCTGCAGCCACGTGCGCTGCAGGGAGTCTGTGTCAGCCCTTCCAGCAGAACAGCTGTCCGCGGGCATCTGGATCGTCAGCCTGACCTTGTGTAGAGACTTTATCAGTCCTAGTATTTGAACTGTTTGGAGGATCAGATTTTTGGTTTCCCTTAAGATGCTTTGTCACAGCTTTATGTTTGCTCTACTGCCTAATAAGCTGATACCTCCCACAGTTGAGATGCACCCATCACGCTGAGCCACTGTGTGCGCCTTGTCTGTGGCTTGTTCCACAGACCGGCGCATGCCTAAATAATTCTTCCAGAATCATGTATTTAAAGCAGTTTTGCATATACATTATGTAAAAGAGGTGATTTTTTTTTTTTAAAAAAACAATTTTTAAACTCATGTTTGTATGTTAAAGGGGTTGTTTTGGAGCCGCCTTTTCTGTGGTTCATGAGCTGTAGCGTGATGGCCTGGGTGCTCCAGACTATGGCACACAGGCACAACACACTGGCGATGGCAGAGCCTTACTGAAGTCATTCATTGTTTCTCAGCTCCATCTGCCACATTGCAAACTTGTTATTCAGATTTCTTCCAATTTCTCGGAGAATTAAAACAAAAAAGTACTCTTGTAATATGAACTTTCCTGTCTTTTATTTGCAAAGCAGAAGTATTTCAATGTAAAATAAAACAGAGCCCAGTGGGTGTGTCTTAAACATAGGCTTTACATTTTTAGTTTTCTTTTAACTGATTTTTTTCTAAATGCCAGTAACTTATAGTTGGAAAGTTAGAGTCTATGCACCTAAACATTTCAGTACATTCTTCAATGTTTATTTTTTTGTTTTGGTTTTTCAAGACAGGGTTTCTCTGTAACTTTGGAGTGTGTCCTGGAACTAGCTCTTGTAGACCAGGCTGGCCTTGAACTCACAGAGATCTGCCTGCCTCTGCCTCCAAGTGCTGGGATTAAAGGTGTGCACCACCACCACCTGGCACAGTCTTCAATTTTAAAAATGCTTCTTGTACTTACTTATAAAAATTTAAAAGTGTCACTCAAAACTAATTGGAACTAGGAAGCAACTTTAGACAATGTTAGTGATTTCCTTCAGTAGCAATTTGGTGAATCTGAGGTAACTGACTAGTTTGACTATTGTCCCTCTTAGCTGATAGAAATGTGGTACCAAAGTATTGGGATGTGGCTACAGAAGGCAAAATTACACATTCACATATATTCGTTTATAGATAATAGGAAGCTAGAAAATGTGAGACTTTATTGATTAGGTATTACCGTTCACATGCTGGGCTTATTTTGAGTTTTCCTAAGCTTTTAGTAGACTATTGCATATTGCATGTGACTAAGGAAGTAAAAGTATAAAGATATATAAAAAGGAATGTACTGTCTATAAATCGAGGTATTCAAAGTACAGCTTTCTGTATTAGTATTCTTTTGTGTACGATTACTGTTTTATTATTAAATTTCTAAGAAAGAACATTTTAAAAGAATTATGACATCTATAAAATTGGCTTAGATCATAGAAATCCATATGAATTAATTTGCTTATAAACTTTCCTTGTGGGCGCTATAATTTACCTATCAAACCTTCAATGTGATATTTAACATCATGCAAAAACGATTAGCAGAACTGATTCAGTTTGTGGAGTATGTTCTGTGTGTCAGACAGTACATCATGATGCTAGGACTCAGCCACATGAGTGAGAAGATACAGAGGTTCTGTCGTCCTGGATCACATTACCTTTTAAATTAAAATACATTTTTTTCTTCGGCTTTTTCAGGTAGGGTTACATTCAGGCCAGTGTAATTTTAAACTGGCTGTAATTGAGGCTGGCTTTGAATTTCTGATCCTCCTGCTTTTACCTACCAAATGCTAGGATGACAGGCATGTACTATTATACCCAGCTAAATTCATTTAATTTCTTTCTTTTCTTTCATCCTTTTGTCCCTTCCTTCCCTCCCTCCCTCCCTCCCTCCCTCCCTCCCTCCCTTCCTTTCCTTTCTTTAGTTCTGAACTTTGAGACAGAATTTCACTCTAGCCTAAGCTAGTCTAGAATTTGCTACATAGCCTAGGACGGCCTTGAGCCTCTGTACCAGGCTTTTTCTTTTGGGCCACCAACCAGCTCCAGATCATGACTCGGAGACTTCTTATTCGTTTTGAATGCGCTTAGACACGTTTCTGACTAGCTCTTTTAACTTAACTTAACCTGTTTCTCTTTATCTGCCTTTTGCATCAGGGCTCTTTTCTTTCTGTATATCTTATTTTCGCTGCTTCTCCTGCCTGGCTAGCCTTGGACAGCTCCCTCGTTCTCTCTTCTCTCATTCCCTTCTAGAGCTGAGATTACTATTTATTCTCCCTCCAGGTCAGTCCTGCCTATCCTTTTCCTGCCTAGCTATTGGCTGTTCAGCTTTTTATTGGACCATTCATATGCCTTAGGCAAAACAAATGCAACACATCTTTACATAATTAAACAAATGAAACATAAACACCTTTATACATAGTTAATGTGATATTCCACAGAACAAACAAATGGCACCTCTTCGCCCAGTTAAAATAATATTTCACAACAAGCCCCCACCTTCCGAGTGCCAGGACTGCAGGTATGGTAGACATAATGAAGTTGCTGTTGTCAAGACATCCTAATGTGGACACTAACTAGTTTTAAGGCTGGAATGGTCTGGGAAGGCTTTGAAGAGAAAAGGGTTAGCGACCCACAGGTTGAGAACCACTGAACTAGCGGCTCCTACAAATTATGAGTATCAGGACTGAAGGAGGTGGCTCAGTGCAAGCAGTGGATATGACCGCTCTCTTGGTTTTAGTGATAGTTTCAGGCTGTAGATGTATGTGAAAACTTACTTAGTTGTATACTTTAAATATGTGTAGTTTATTGTGTATCAGCCGTTTCTTTAGAGCTATTGAACAGGACAGCTAGTATTCAGTGTAGAACCATGCTTTGGGAACTGCTATTTATACAATCTTAGTTTGAAGATGACTAGATCATTATAGGCACACATACATTCAGGCAAAACACCCATACATATATGTAAAAAGAAAAAACAAAATTTAGTTTTTTGTCTTTATCTGGGTTATGATATTTGGGGCAAAATCTGACTATTTTGTTGTGTTTGCTAAATAAAGCAAACATAAAAAAAAAGCACCAACAAAATAAGAATTTTGTTTGCTTGACTAATTATTGCTTCCCGAATCCTTTCCCTCTCCTGAGTTATGGTGGATGGAGGATTTCGATTGCCAGTGCTCCAGGCACCCAGGAGAGCAGACTGGTTAGCACTGACTAGGGCTGGCCTGAGATAACCCGCGCTGACCTGGGACCAACTGAAGCACAAGGGAAACCCGAGCAGCCAAAGTACACCTGCATGCCCCGGCCACGGAAATGGGTCTTGTCTGGAGAAGGCTCGGAATTCCGAGTCCTGTGGCCCTGGGTTCGGGACCCCGGGGTTTGCTCACGCGTGGCCGGCCCGCGCCCAACGCTCGCTGGGCAGCCCAATGCCCAGCGTCCGCCTTGGCTTCTGCCTCCTGGCGGCCCTGGCAGCGGGTGGTGCTGTCGCCCTGCTCGGCTACTGCGTCTACCTGGACCGGAGGCGGCGCAGAGACCCAGCGATCCGGCGCTGCCTGCGGGACCGTGAGTGACAGCGCGGCCGGTGGGAGGGAGGGCGACCGAGCCCAGGGCGGTCCCCAGGCCGGCGCCCTGGGCACTCCGACCCCACGCCACTGGCGCTCATAGCCAGCTCGTGCCTGTGTTTGCAGAGAGAAGAGCTGGACAGCCCAAGGCCCAGGCGCGGGCCAGGCAGGTGAAGTGTAACAGACCCACCACAGAGCCTTCTAGAAGCCCAAGGGGGGAGTCCTGCCAGTGCCGGACACCTGCTTTCCAAAGTTTTAATCGTTTTATTTTATTTTATTATTTATTTATTTACAAAGGGGAAGCAAGGAAGGGCAAAGTGGGTCTGATAAGGACACAGTATGAGGGATTGGAGAGATGGCGCAGTGGTTGAGAATACTGACTGTCTTTGCAGAGGGTCCAAATTTGATTCCTAGCGCCTACATGATAGCTCACAAACGCCATCTGTAACCCAGTCCAGGGGATCCAACACCCTCTTCTGACTTCCAAGAGGCACCAGAATGCGCATGTTCAATGATATACATGCTGGTGAAATATCCATACACAAATAACAAAACAACGTAGTTTTTGTACATTTGTTTTTTAAAGTATGAACAGGGCCTGATGCACACGTGTGCTTGGGAGGCTGAGACTGGAATAAGGAGTTCGAGGTTAGCCTGGACCAAACAAAACACCACCAAAACAGAAAGGCATCTGTAAAGTCAATGTAGGAACAGGCACTTTTTTACTTGGAAGAAAGAAGGGAGACTTGGACCTTCCCATATATCCTCACAGGATGCATAGATCCCAAGCCAGTCAACAAGGAATATGACTGACTAGTTTTTTGTTTTGTTTGGTTTGGTTTGGTTTTTCGAGACAGGGTTTCTCTGTAGTTTTGGAGCCTGTCCTGGAACTAGCTCTTGTAGACCAGGCTGGCCTAGAACTCACAGCGATCTGCCTGTCTCTGCCTCCCGAGTGCTAGGATTAAAGGCATGTGCCACCACTGCCCGGCTAGTTTTTTGTTTTTTGACAGAGGGAGAGGGTGACCCACAAATGAAAGTCAGAACAGAGCTTGAGAGGGTCCAATTCTCTCTTACCATTGGGCCCCAGGTGTCTACTCAGGGGCCAGGTTTGGCTGAAAGTGTTTTTACTGGTCATGTTATTTATATTTCACTTTTTAACTTTAATGTGTATGGATGTTTTCCTGCCATGTATGTCTATACATTACATACATACCTGGTGCCGATAGGGGTCAGAAGAGGACATCTGATCCCCTGGGACTGGAGTCACAGAAGGTTGTGAGCTGCCCTGTCAATGAATTGAACTCTGGTCCTAAGAAGAGCAGCCGGTGCTCTTAACCGCAGAGCCCTCTCTTTAGCCCCACCCCCACTGATAATTTTTAAAAAGAATTCGGTCATGTTGGTTATTGATTCAGCTTTAGTTAACTCCCATGAACCCAAAAGTGCAAGAATACCTTCCCGTCTTTCAGGCAATCAGCCGGGGCCTATTTAAGGTCCAATAATGTGTGAGGCACTAAGGTAGGACTGGCAGAGATAATAATAACAGTGGTGTAAGAATAACCCCAAAGCAAGGCAGTGGACAAAGCCAACACATGTAACAGGATCCTAGAGAAAGACAGCATTTTCAGTGTGGAATCAGAACAGTGGCTATTCATTTTGGTTAAGCTTAGTGTCTGTAAAATGATCCTTGGCTTCTGAATCTGCAGTTTGAGCAGGTTTGGTGGGTAATGACACCTTTGCTCTGCTCAGCTGCAGCGAGGCAGGCTCCAGGGCGATATGGTGAGCCAGTCATCCTTGTTTGCCAGGTGATGCTGGGTGTTTGGGTTGTCAGGGGTAAGCAGGCAGGTACAGATACTCTACATGCACTGAACACAGAACAGCAGTGTGCTGGGGAACATGCAGATAGGAGAGCATGCCAGGTAATGCCTCTTCTCATGGCCCCGAGGATGGCTCCATTTCAAGCAGAGCGGAAATAGACTCCAGCACATGACAGAGAGACAGTGTTTTGAAAAGAGATGCTAAGATGGGGAATATTGTTGTGACTGGCCTTTTTGGAAAATGCAATTTTTCTGCATAAAGGTTTGGGGTTGCTGCTGAGTCAGGAATGATATTGAATCTGGGGCATGGTATCAGGGATGCCTTTAGGACTGAAGGTGCTACACATGCGTAACCAAAATAGGGACTATGCCAGGCCTGATCAATAAGTCAGTTTGGCAAAGGAATCACCGTGCAGAACTGTCTGGTAAAGCTGAGCTAAGTAGGACAGAATCTGAGAAGATTTTGCTCTGAAGCCTGGGTTAAGGAATCCAGATTTAGTAGAAAAATGGTGCTGATTTCTGGGCATTTTTAAAGAATAAAAGGAAGAAAAACCCAGAGGAACAAAACCCTTAGATTGATCAGGCATGGGTCTGTTAGAAGGATTAGAAAAGAGAATAAGGCCAGGCAATGGTGCACAGGCCTTTAATCCCAGCACTTGGGAGGCAGAGGCAGGTGGATCTGTGTGAGTTTGAGACCAGCCTGGTCTACAAGAGCTAGTTCCAGAAGAGCCAGGGCTGTTACAGAGGAACCCTGTCTTGTAAAACCAAAATAAAACAAAATAAAAGAGAAAGAATAAGTTATTTTGGCAGCACAGGAAGTAGCAATAGAAACCACAGTCTCTGGTGATGTCAGCAGCGGCTGGCTAGAGCGGAGGGAGCTTACCTAGGAAGGACAGGCAGTTCATCTAGATAGAAGACCGAGACAAGAACAAAAAGAAGAGAAAAGGAAAGAGTCAGAGAGTATTTGTTGACTTTTAAGGAAGCAGCCAGGGAGTGTTGGAGAAACGGGGCCTGCATGTGGAGAAACAGGGCATGTATGTGGAGAAACAGGGCATGTATGTGGAGGTGCCTTTCCCTGAGCAGGTTCACTCGGCAGGGTCCGATCCAGCCCGTGTCCTCCTCTGCATCCATGATTGTTGCCCTTGCAGTTGTGTGTGTGTGTGCTATTTGACTTTTCCTTATTTATTAGACTAGGCTTCTCACAGTCCTGTCTGTGTTTTACACCACATGCATGTAGAGTCCTTAAAGGACAGAAGGGGAGTCAGATCTGGAACTGGAGTTACTGAAGGCTGTGAGCCACACTGTGTGGGTGCTGGGAATCCAATCGAAGTCCTCTGGAAGACTGAGCCATCTCTCCAACCCCTGCAATCTTTATTCATAATTCTGTGTACTTTTCCTAAACAGGAGTCCTCACATTGTATAAACTAGGGGCTCATAAGTTAGGGCACTTGCTAGCTGTGCACGTGCCAGAAGTGTAGCTCAGTGGTGAACTTAAGTTCAAGTCCTGCTACTGCATGGGGGTGAGATATTCACATAGAACCACCTGGATCCTTCCTGGACATGGGGAAATGAAAATGGACAAAACCTTCCAAGTTTAACTTTTATTGAAGATGTGAGGAATTGTAATTTTAAGTCAAAGGGGAAAAATGTCAGGCTGTTTCTGTTAAGAGCTTACTGCACAAGTGTACACTGTATCACTGTATGTACATGGTAGGCCTAGGCATGCAGTAGGCTATGCCAAGTACACTCTTCAGTGTTCACGTGAGAACAATGACATCATCTAATGATGCCTCAGAGCTGATGAATTATTTTAGAACATCTATGGTGCTATCACAAAACTACATATTTTTATCACATTTTATTCCCAAAGAGCTATCACATAATAGTCTAAGCTTCTAGGTGGGTAAGGTACAAATTTGGGAATGACTGAAACAAAAATGCATATGCATTCTTTTTCCTTCCCAAAAGTGGCTTATAGCTGGGCAGTGGTGGAGTACACCTTTAATCCCAGCACTTGGGAGGCAGAGGCAGGCAGATCTACATGAGTTTGAGGCTAGCCTGGTCTACAAGAGCGAGTTCCAGGACATCTAGGACTATTACACAGAGAAACCCTGTCTTGAAAAACAAAAAAACTGGTTTATAAATCCCTTTTTCATCAGAATGTGTAATTCATGTTATATTAAGTCTTGTTTGGTGCTTTGATAATACAGTTATTTTTTAAAAGTTTAAGCACAGAGGCAGGAGTTCCAGGCCAGCCAAGGCTGGCTACATGGTGAGACCTTTCCTCAAAACAACCAAAATGGGGCTGGAGAGATGGCTCAGTGGTTAGGAGCACCAGCTGCTCTTCCAGAGGACTTGGGTTCCATCCTTAGCACCCACATGGTGGCTCACAACCATCTAACTCCATCCAGTCCCAGGGGAATGCAATGTCCTCTTTTGGCTTCTTTTGACACCATGTTTATACTACAAAGACACACATGCAGACAAAATACCTATACACATCAAATACATTTCAAAAAATAGAACAAACCAGATGTTTCATCTCTCATACTTTACCAAACAAACATGGATGGTCTACCTCATACTAATGAAGACTACAAGATTAAAAAAACCTTGCATGGCCACCCTCCATGCGGCCAAACAGAGCACTCCCAATGCAAGCGTGCACATCTAAAGTGGTAAACTGTGTAATCTAATCAACTACTCAGATGTCTAGTGTCCCCCACACCTCTGCTCTTTACTCCTCATAGCCATTAGGATTTTAGGATTTTTTTTTTTTTTGAGACAGGGATTCTGTGTTAACAGTCCTGGCTGTCCTGAACTTGCTTTGTAGACCAGGCTGGCCTCGAACTCAGAGATCTGCTTGCCTCTGCCTCCCAAGTTCTTGGAATAAAGAAGTGTGCCACCATTTGGCTGATATATATTTATGTTTTAATGCTTGCTGCTTTCTTTGTAATTTGTAGAATATACATCTTAAAGAGTGTTAAAATTTTGCCTAAAGTCTAGAGAGATGATCAGCAGTTGGAGCGCCTACTGTTCTGTTACAGATAGAATACTAGTTAGCCACTAAGAGGCCCCTGTTCTAATCCCAACCAACCTTCATATCTGGTGCCTCACAACCATCTGGAACTCCAGGTCCAGAAGGTCGGGTGTGGTGCGCACATCTTTAATCCCCACACTCAGGAGGCAGAGGCAGGAGGATCTCTGTGAGTTTGAGGCCAGCCTGATCTACATAGCAAGCCAGGACTACATAAAGACCCTATACTTCAAAACAAATAAAACTAGTTCCAGGGAATTGGGCTTCTTTTCTGGCCACTACAGGCATTGTACTTGTGTACATACACACTCATAGACCACTCCCCGTAATTATTTAAAACAATAACCCTTTCAATTTCTTTCTTGCTTAACATGTACCAATCTGTTTCAGGAGAGCACGGAATGGGGGCTGAACACCTCACCAATGCCCTTTTAGTATGTGGGCAACCCAAGGAACTTCTGACGTTTTACAAACACACACTCCCTCCTGAGGTATTTCAGATGCTACTGTACAAAATTCCCCTTATCTGCCAGGTGAGCACGTACTTAATTATCCTTGTGAAACATTATATAATCAAGGGAACTTGATTATAGAGAAATAATAACTATGGTTGTGGACTTCTCAAGGGCCTCAAATCTATTTCTGGTTCTACTCTTTCACTAAGGTAAGACTAGCTTATTTTCCATGTTCTATTATAGTGAATTATGTACTTTGTATGTGTTTCAACATTTCAATTTTAAAGCAGAATGGTACTTGTCACTAACGTTGAGCAAACACAGAAATAGCTTTGTAAACTTAACATACAGGGCTAACAGTGCTCTGCAATATGACTTTAGATTGGTAGAAGATAAAGTCTATTTAGAAGCTCTTCCTTTTGCCAGTTTGGGTAAAACAAAAACAAAGGACTTAGACTTACTCGCTAGAATTTTCTGCAAATGCTTGAATCTGCTTCAGAATTTATTAGCCATAAGATACAAATTCAACTCTGGTTCATTTTACTCAACTGGTCACATTAGCTGTATGTTATTATTTACACTCAAACCATTCATGTTGGAGTGTGTTTATGTGCACGCACACAGGCAATATGACATATGGGTGGAGGGCAGGAGCTAACTGGGTAAGTCGGTTCTCTTTGCACCATGTGCTGATGGAACTCAGGCTGTCAGGCTAGGTACCAAGTGCCTTTAGCTGCTGAGCTCTCAGTAGCCTGGACTCCCAGTTTTTAAACAAACTGTAAGGCTGTATTAGAGCATAACAGTCATAAACATTTCCAAGCTAGCCTCAAAAGGGATGTTGCCTAAGGGTCTTTAAAGTGCAGCGAGGATAAAATGTGCACTATGTAATGTGACAAAAGCAGCAAGGAAGAGTACCCATGACTTGGAATGACTAGCAAGTAACTGTTTTATGTATTTACCAGCAACTTGAGGCAGACATGCATGAACAGAAGTACTTGAAGGATGATCCTGACTGAAGCATCTTAACACATCACAGCCCAGACAGAATAGTGTGTTCTGTACAGTAAAAACAACTGCTCAGTGATACTTTCATTTATTTTACTTTTGGTAATAAATTTTTTTCTATCTCATACATGATTGGACACGTTTTGCTTTTAAAATTAACAGTCACAAAGAAAGAAACAGTGGTTTATTTTTGTATCAAGGTGACCATGCAGCTGAGTCTTAAGGCTCAACAACACTGCATCATCTTACCATTTCACTCAACAGTAAGGCCTTCTGTTTTGATCTTTCTGGTAAACAGTGATTTTGATTTCTTCGGTGGTTTCCATTGGTCAGGAGTCACGGCAGATGGCTGACCACCACTCTTGCTGTGCTTCAGGGGATTCTCCCAGATGAATCCTCATTTCCAGTGCAGCAGCTGCTGGCAAATCTTTCAGGGCACACCTGTGCCTTGGCACTTTTCTACCGGGGCTGGCCCAGGAGTCCTGCTTTGGCTGCCAGGGCTTCATTCTGCTGAATATGATATTCCTGAAATCTCATGGATATTCTCTGTGTCATTTTTAAATATTTCTGTAAGCAATGTTCTGAACAGGTAACCTAGAAATACAAGGGGAAGGTCCAAAAGGCAACACAAAAATAAACATTCTTGTATTCTGAAGGAGCCACCACTGGGAACTTTGCTTTTCTTTAGGTAGATCTGCAAATTAAATGCTATCCTTAGCTTGCAATAATCATAGCTTTAAACTGCTTATGCTTTCATCCACTGGCTAGAATTAAAGTTTATGAATTCCCTATTAGTCTGTAGGCACAGAAGCAATGCTGTGTCCTGCCTTCATGAAAGGTCTGGACCAGATTTTCTACAAACTCAAGGCCCAAATGTATACCCAGTAGAAGGTTTCTTCCTTTGTTAATGAGAAACTTGTTGCTGCATATTCTTAATTCACAACCTTTACTTTTCTCTTGAACAAGGTCTTGTTATGCATCTAGTACTGGTCTGGAATACCAGAATCTTCTGCCTCAGCCTCCCAAATGCTAGGGTTCCAAGCATGCTTAACCTCACCCACCATCAACCCTTTTCTTTTTACTATCTCTGAAGTGACCCAGACTCAGAAAGAGTGAGTCTTCCAGGCTCTCCCTTACATGCAGACCTAGAGTATAGCCTTTATGTGTGTATATATGTATATGGGTATAAATTCAGGTAACACAAAGCTTCACAAGAGAAGGTAATGTTAGGTGGTAAGGATGGATGGATTGTGGGCAAAAGGACACATCTCAGTCATGAATGAGGGTAATAAAGCTATTTTTTTCCAATTTTAACCTGTCAAAATTTTTATTTTTTTCATGGTATCTGAATTCAAGTTTCTGGATATTCAGATAGCAAGAACAACTTTTGCCTGGGAAAGAATCTGGCATGTGCTGTTTCTCTGAGGCAGGGAAAGAAAGTTGGGTTTGTTTTTCAGTTCCATTGACCATCTGTGCAGTGGGAACTTGACATGACTGGTCACTGAATATATCTATCCCATTTTGAAAAAGGGACTTAAAAAAAATTTGTTATGAAGAAGGGCTTTACAATTAATTTTCACCCTTTTTTCTTGCTTAAAATTATATCAAAACATTCTACTTAGTGTTACTTAATATGTAAATTTTATTGCTATAGATAAAATATGGTTTTTAAAAACAAAAGTATCACATTATCAACTCCATTGTCTACAAGTATAAAATTGGCAAGGAATAGCTAAAACATATTCCTTTAAAAAATGAATATCATATTTGGTATCTCCTAAACTTTGTAAGCTAAATTATCTAACATATTAGATTTTGGCACTCTCAGCAGATACACAAACATCTTTATAAGGACACTCGAAGTTGAAATGCCGATTAGACTGGGTTTCGGTGGTCCACACATGAGCTATGAGCCACCACATTCACACGCCTCTTTCTCTAAAGCCAATCTAGAGTCTCAGGGCCAGATGAGAGCTGTGCCAAGCCTCTGTAGCACTGTTATCTTGACTAAATAAGGAACATCTGCTGTGGAACCCCACTTTGGCCATTCCATACTTAGCCTAGGAAAAGTCTGCCGATGCAGTGTGCCGTCAAGTTCAATGTGGCATCACTAATCTTGGTGCCGTGGGTTCATGACTGATTTGGTTCCTCTAAGCAATGGCATGTAAATGGCAGCCTGGTCAGTAGGAACAAACGAAATGCTTAGACGGAGCCTGTGGTTTCTGACTCCTGGGGAAGTTTCAGTGAGCGACCTTTGCATACCTCCTCAGGTTTCACCTCTCTTGTGGTGAAGTCTTTGACACAGTCCAGAAAACAGCTTTCTGTGAGTCTGTTGTAGGTTCCCAGGAACTCCTTAAACTGGAAACAAGAAGCGTTTTAAGACCCAGCTTTCCAGCCAAGATGACTGGAGACTTCGGATACTCAGACAACTAGCCTGGCACACCTTTTCTTCCACCCTTCCCTAGTCTGGAGTCTTCTGCTTACTTAAGTAGCTTTAGTGCACAACATATGGTCTTACTTTCTAGTTGTACCTTTCTCCTCACCTACTGTCCAACTCAGTTTTTGCAGCCAGCTACAGAGGAGTGATGTCTGATATTCTGGCTACATTTTTAAAAAATTTTTTTTAATATTTATTATGTATACAATATTCTCTCTGTGTATATGCCTGCAAGCCAGAAGAGGGCATCAGACCTCATTACATATGGCTGTGAGCCACTATGTGGTTGCCGGGAATTGAACTCAGGACCTTTGGAAGAGCAGGCAATGCTCTTAACCACTGAGCCATCTCTCCAGCCCCTGATATCCTGGCTACTTAAGGGGCTGGGGAGAAGGATCACCTGAGTCTAAAGGCCTAGAAGCCCAAAAGACAACATAACAAGATGCTTTTGCAGCCTCAAAAACAAAGCAGAAAATGCTTTGCCACCTAACGTACATTTTAATGTTTTAAAATGTGGTTTGAGGGCATGTATTCTTTGTTTTGAATAAAATTTAACTCATGATAATTCCACCCACAAGCATGTAGTTCAGGATGGCCCACCTCTCTACTGCCCTTTGAGATAGTATCTCTACATAGCCCTGCTATCCTAGAAATCACCATGTAGACCATGCTGTCCCTGAGTGCTGGGATTAAAGGTGGGTAACACCACATCTAGCCAAGATCCTTTCTCCTTAATTATAGTATCTTACCTGTTTTATCTGGTCAGATTCTGGTATCTGTGCAGCCATATTCTTTCTGTATGTTTATTAATCACCTGATTTCAAAGTTAAAAAAAAAAACTTGTCAATTTATAAATGTATTTTTAAGACACCCAAAGAGATAGCTGTTTATATTTTATAAGTTTCTAATTTTATATAATCACAAACCATCCATAATCTCACAGATTTTAATGACAGATTATTTTTTAATGCCAGCTGTGGAACTCACGGGCCCTGACTTAGTCAAATCTCCAACAGTGAGACAGTATCGTACTGTCCAGCAAAGCTACTTACTAAAGCCGCTTTCATAGCAGGGATTTAAGGAAAACCAAGGAAACTCTTAAATTCTTCCTAAATTTTCATAACTATCCTACTGGTTATCAATTCTGGTTACTAATTTATGTAATACAAAGGTTCTACCAATTGACAAACACCATTTATTTTTAACAAATGTTATTTATAATTAAATCAACCCTGGCTCATGAGAGATACTTAGAGTTCTCAAACAAAGTTACAGGGGTTTTACATTCTTTTTTTTTTTTTTTGAGACAGGGCTTCTCTGAGTAGTCCTGGCTGTCCTGGAACTCACTCCATAGACCAAGCTTACCTTGAACTGATAAGAGATCTGCCTGCCTCTACCTCCCAAGACCTGGGATTAAAGGCCTAGGAGTTATATATTCTTATATGGAGTTGTGAGCTGCCATATGGGTGCTGGGAATTGAACTCAGGTCTCCCTAAGAGCAGCCAGTGCTCTTAACCCCTGAACCGTCTCTTTAGCCCCAGTAGTCTCATTTTGATTAAGTCATGTAATACATGATAATTCCACTCATGACCATGAGTGTCCCCCTCCCCCCCAACTGAGTGTTGATCCTTTTTTCCCTTCCTAAGATGTTAGTAATGACTACTGACATTTTTTACAAAGTCATACTTAAGGGAAAGCATTAGATCTTCTGCACTTGCTCTTCTGGTCTCATTCTACACGTTACAGCCCAGTTTTCTCTGAAGTAATGATTAATGAAACACATAACTGTGTTTACTTAAGAGGATGCTTTAATAGTAATGGGAAATACATTATTCTTTTTATGTGTGCCACGAACAACAGTACTGCAACTTCATGGGTGTTAAGTGCCACTGACCAGTCAAAGAAGCAGGCCTCTACAAACACCGTGCACTGTCTTCAGGGGACGGTGCAGATGTGCATTTTCTTTATCCACTCTCTACAGACAGCTGGGAAGCTAGGCATCATATACAAAGGAAATCTAAGAAAAGAAGAGGCAGCAAGCAAGCAGCAGATCAGCTAAGGGCCTTGGAATCTAAGAAACAAAGGGATGAATCCTTTGTGTGCTTTCTGTTTTATAGACTTCAAACTGGAGAAGCTGGCAACCTCCAAATGTGACCAATAAAAAACAAGATGCCCTCAAAACCTAGTCTAATCAAAACATCAACAAAATCCGCAAAAGAGAGAAATGTATATATACATATATATGTGTATACACATACACACACACACACACACACACAGACACAGACACATAATATCTATCTGAACTACTGTACTAGCAAACACTATCATTAAAAACGAAAAGAGAAAACAACAAAAATTCTAATGGTCCATATCCCTACCATCATATCATTAGCTTAAGCCAGATGGGAAGCCTAGACTTTACCCTCCAGAGGCTTCAATGAGCTACTCTTATACTTGTACTAGGGTGGTGTCAAGAGAAGGCTAATAAAAGAAGAGGATTTTATTCCCAACAGCAGGGACAAGACAACAACCTATCAGTGGAAACCTTACAAGAGACTGTCTTCTCTGCAGCACTATCACAAGGCCTGGCTGAGATTCAGGATGCATTCCTACCCGTGGTGGTACTAGGAGAGGCCACATAGGGAGTGGTAATGAGGCATGTTAGCTCCTTGGGAGTGGTAATGAGGCATGTTAGCTCCTTGGGAGTGGTAATGAGGCATGTTAGCTCCTCTCAGCCAGGGAGATACATAATGACTGATAGGTCTCCTAATTTGGCCAAAGGCATAAACTTACAAATTCAAGCAGGTGAGTGAACCTTAAACAGCACAGACTCAATGAACTCTGTTAATATATAGTCCTCCACCCCCGCAAAAATTTATTTTTTTTTGTTTTTCCTTGTTGAGATATTTGTTTCCCCTCGAGACAAGGTTTCACTGTGTAGTTTGGCTTGTCTCAAACCCATGTTCCTCCTGCCTTGGCTTCCTGAGTGCTGGGGATTTTGGGAAAAATTCAACCCACATTCCCATTGGAAGACAATACTCGCTAGTAAGAACGTAAGCAAGCAGCTGAGTGTCATGCATTAGTAATCCCAGTATTTGGGAGGTGGAGTGGAGGCAGGAGGATCAGCTTTGTAAAATGTAAGATCAAGGCCAGAATGGGTTTCTTCTTTTTTTGAAAAAATATTTATTTTTTATTTTATGTGCATTTTGTACCACAAATGTGTCAGATTCCCTGGTTCTGGAGTTACAGACAGGTGTGAGCTACCATGTAGGTGCCAGGAACTGAACCTGGGTCCTCTGGGAGGGCAGCTAGCGCTCTTAACCGCTGAGGCATTTCTCTAGCCCGTAGCCTGGGGTTCTTGAGACTATTTCAAAAGGCTGTAGACAAAGATATCTGCTAGGAGGTACAAGGAGAACATTACTGAGTACAGTGAAGCAAGAAAAGGAAATAATACAACACATATAAAGGCTGGAAAGGGGCACAGATCTAGCCCGGTCTGAAATGACACAAACTCCGGAACAACCTACAAAGAACTCTGAGAACCAATATGGGAGCCCAGCAAGGTTTTGGTGACACACAAAAGCCAAACTGCACTTCTGCAACTAGCAACAAGCACATGCACAATGCAATTCAATGCAATACTAATTACCATGATTCCCTTCCAGACAGATTCAGAGGCCAACTTCTCAAAACATGTACAACATTCAGATCTTGAAAACTATAGAAAAACAGAGCCCCCAAAATGGAGAGGCAGTGGTTGGACAACAATAAGATGAACTCAATACCCTTTCTGTGGGGTTTTTGCTTCTTTTTGCTTAGTTTTGGAATAGTTTTATTTTATTCATTTTTTTGCCTCTTTGTTTTGATTTTCGTTTCTTTAGGGGTTTGTTTCTCTCTTTCTCTTGTTTTGTTTTGTGTTTTTCAAGACAGGGTTTCTCTTTGTAAGAGCTCTGCCTGTCCTGGACTTGCTCTGTAGACCAGGCTGGCCTGGAACTCACAGAGATCCCCCTGCCCCTGCCTCCTGAGTGCTGGTATTAAAGGTGTACGCCACCACCGCCCAGCTTGTTTCTCATTTTTTGAAAGAGATAAAGAAGATAGAGTTGGGTAGGTTAAGGAGGTGAAGAAGATTTGGGAGTAGTTGGGGGAGAGAAAATGGTCAAACTATATTATATGAAAACTTTTTTTTTTTTTTTTTTTTTGAGACAGAGTTTCTCTGTATAGTTTTGGAGCCTGTCCTGGAACTTACTCAGTAGACTGCCACACCCACAGCGGTGTCGCCTGTGTGACAACGACGCCTCTGGCTCGGGAACATAGGCTGGGGGGTTCGTGCCGTTCGCGGATAGGCCTCCGGCAGTTCCTTAGCAATCAGCTCAGGTTATGAACCTGAATTCAAGATTATATACTCACCGCTATCATAGATGGCTAGCTGCCTCTGCTATTCTCTCCTGTTTCCTGATAATGTTCTTTGCTATACTTGGCCAAATGTATAATATTACCAGAGAACCCCTTGATGTTCCTGGGATTGATAATTCTGATAATGATACTAAAACAGTGCTCGAGATGCCTCCAGTGTTTCAAGCCCTTGTGCAAATTCTGGGGGAACATTATGGATGAGTTACAGCAGCAGGAACTTTTCCTAAATAGGACTGATGATTTTGGGGAAAACATAAGTTAAGATCCAGATGTTGTTAGGAAACCCCCATTCTGGGAATAAAGAAACCAGGGTGGGAACCACCCAGAAGTACAACTGAGTCACCAGATGACCCCATTCCATACACAGAAAGTTATGAGGATGATAGTCATAAGTATGTGATATACAAGGGACAAAAGCGGAATTATTTAGCTCTACTAATTTTGGATAGGCTTACTAGATTCCAACCCCCATGGTATTTGCTACATGAGAAAGTACAAAGAAGCATATTGCAGCAGGTGCAGAGAACTGATTAGGCATATTTGGTCACTAGATGAAATAAAGAAAGGGTGAGAAAAAAGAAGGGCCATGATAGCAAATATGAGACAGAAACTTTCTACTCCTAGATAAGATGAAACCACTTGTTTGAAGTTTATGTTCCCAAGGACAAGAGTTCCCCTTCTAAGGAC
>PVIU01001065.1:117638-240561 GCA_004026605.1 Ondatra zibethicus | reverse complement strand
GGTGAGTGAGCCTGCATGAGTGAGCCTGGGTGAGTGAGCCTGGGTGAGTGAGCCTGGAGCAGGCCCCACTTCCACTCAGATGAGCTCCTCTCATCCCAGAGACTCCTCTTGCTTTTGCCCCTGCGGCAAATAGCTTAAATTCTCTGGCCTTCTCCCACCTCATCCCCCGCTACAGCCAGTCTGGCCTCCTTGCCCAGCCCACTGTGTCTCAACCCGTCCCAGGGCCTTAGCTCCCTCACCTTATTCCATCTAGGGCTCTACCTTCACTACCTGTCCCACAGTAACCTCGGAACCTGCCTCAAATCAGAGCCCATCCTCCACACACACACACACACACACACACACACACACACACACACACACACACATACACACGCTTTCTCCCCATGATTTCTTTTTATAAATAACACGATGATTCCTCAGACTTATCCACAGACTCATTAGTTATTAGTACCCTTCCTCAAGACCCCCTCATGGGCAAGATTTCAGTCAGTCACACAACCAGCAAGTGGAAGACCACCTGGCACGTCACAGCCGCTTAACAAACAGCCGTCCACTGGGTGGACATCATGGAACATGTTGTTGAATTATTTATCTATCTGAATTTCTTCAGTGTGTGTGTGTTAACTTACAATATCTGTCAGCGGATTCCCTCACCTTATCATTTATTGTTGCCCAAATAGCTTTGCTAGTTTGGGATGTTTGCTTTTCTCGGGGTGAGTCTGTCAAATGGCACTTTAAAAACATGCTAGCATTCTTGTGAAGCTTAGAGAGACATCACATCCTGGCATGGAGACTCCCTCCCCATAGACTCTATCACGGCTGTGATCTTTCCAGTCCTCCAGTCCAAGTTTGGAATCATCAACAAAATTGTCTTTCAAAGTTTCCTCAGAATTATCCATGAGCAGAATTTGCTTTTGTTAGGGTTGAGAATGGAATTCTACACATCCCTAAGTGATTATGATCTGGTGGGAATCAAGATTTTTAGTTTTTTTTTTAAAGTCAGGTTATGTGCGGATGAGTATTAATTGTCAACTTGACACATAGAATCATCCGGAAAGAGAGTCTTAATGAGAGATTGTCTATATCAGGTGGGCTTGTAGGTATGTCCATCATGGATTGTCTGTATCAGGTGGGCTTGTAGGCATGTCCATCATGGATTGTCTGTATCAGGTGGGCTTGTAGGCATGTCCATCATGGATTGTCTAGATCAGGTTGGCTTGTAGGCATGTCCATCAGGGATTGTCTAGATCAGGTTGGCTTGTAGGCATGTCCATCAGGGATTGTCTTCATTAATAGGTTAATTGATATTTGAAGACACAGCCAGGTGTGAGTGGCACCATTGCCTAGGCAGGAGGTCCTGAGCTGTATTAGAGTAGAGAAGCTGAGCCGAATACAAGCAAACAAATGAGTGAGCATGTACTCATTCATCTCTCTCTGCTCTTGATTGTAGCTATGATGTAACTAGCTGTGTGAGTTACCTGCCTTGACTTCTTCACAGTGGTGACTGTGACCTGTAACTGTGAACGGAAATAACCCTTTCCCTCCAAGTTACTTTTTGTCAGAATAGTTTATTATGATAATAGAAATGACACTAAGATGGGCCATTTGTAGAATTTATTTGTGCTATTAATATCTTATAGATTCTGTTGATTTCCATTGAAGACAGTAATATTATCTACAAATAACCAGTTTTGCCTCTTTTTATTTTATTTTTTCTTTATTTTATATTCCAACCACAGGTCTCCCTTCCACCCACCCCCTGCCTCTTTTTCTAACTCTTATCCTTTCTTCTTAATTTCGTCTTCTCTTCTTATTCCTTGTTTGCTGGTTGGTTTTATTGTGATTTAAGACAGAGTCTCATTATGTAGTCCAGCCTAGCCTCAAACCACTGCTTTTTCTGCCTTGACGTCCTGGGCAGTGGGTTTCCAAGTGTGTGGATATTCCACTCCATATTTCCCGTGTGTGTGTGTGTGTGTGTGTGTGTGTGATTAGTGTGCAGGTGTGTTTGCATGTGTGTGCTTTTGCATGTGAAGGGCAGAGGTCAACTACAGTTGTCTTCCTTGAGCACTCTTGGCTTTGTTTCTTGAGACAGGATTTCCCACTGGTTCAGCTAGACTGGGCTGCCAGTGAGCCCTAGAAATTTTCCTGTTTCTGGTTTCCCAGTGTTGAGGTCACAGGCCTACCAGCTTTTTATGTAAGTGCTGGAAATCAGAATTCAAAGCCTTCTGCTTGCGTGGTGTGTTGACTAGTCACATGCTAAATAAATTGACACGCGGGCTGTCAATTTGTCACAAGCTAGAGTGTCCTGAGAGGAGGAAACCTCAATTGTGTGAATGTCTTCATAAGATCGGGCTGTAGGCAAACCTGTAGGGCATTTTCTCAATTAGTGATGGATGGGGGAGGGCTCAGCCCATTGTGGGTGGTGCCGTCCCTGAACTGGTAGTCCTGGGTGCTATAAGAAAGGCCTGTATGCAGCTCCTCCATGGTTCCTGCCTCCAGGTTTCTGTCCTGTTTGAGTTCTTGCCCTGGCATCCTTCAACGACGGACTATGATGTGGAAGTGTAAGCCAAATAAACCCTTGCTTCCCTAATTTGATTTTGGTCATTGTGTTTCATCAAAGCAGCAGTGACCCTAATGACAAGCGCTTTACCAACTGGGCCATCTCCTTAACCTGTGGTTTTCTTTCACTGTGGTGTCACATGGGCTGAGCCTGCTGATAAAATGCCAAAAAGGAGCAGGGAAGATTGGCATTTTTAATTTGCCTCTGACCACAGTAGAAATTGAGAATCAAATTCCTTGTTAAGTATGAGGTTCATGCTATTTTTTTGTTTGTTTGTTTTTGTTTTGTTTTTTGAGACAGTATTTCTCTGTAGCTTTGGAGTCTGTCCTGGATCTAGCTCTTGTAGACCAGGCTGGCCTCAAAGTCATAGATATCCGCCTGCCTCTGCCTCCCAAGTGCTGGGATTAAAGGTGTGCACCACCACCGACCGGCTCATGCTAAGTCTTTAGTCTTGTTCAACATGCTGATGACCAGAGCAGTCTGCTTCATGGACTCTCGAAGGACCACCTGCCCACTAAAATATATGTCTGGGATTTTGCACAAGAAAAAAAAATTAAATAAGAAGCATACTTGACCCCATTCATACTCATGGGCCTTTTGAATAATCTCACCCCTTCATATTCTATGAAGTGTATTGCGCTCAGAGTAGAGATGCTACTTTAGATTGATGATGAATATCTGTCATCTAAGATTCTCTCTCTACTCTCTCTCTCTCTCTCTCTCTCTCTCTCTCTCTCTCTCTCTGTGTGTGTGTGTGCTCAAAATGAAACAGTGATCATAGCTCTCATTTTTCTTTTCCATTTTGCCCAGATTGACACCAGCACCTGAGGAGTAAGTATTGACAGACCACACACCTTGCCTTAGGCTCCAGAATTCACTAAGGAAACAAAGAAAGTTGAAATTTGTTCCTGGGCAGGTCTAAGTCACAGGAAGGCTCCGGATGAACAATGGATAATCAGATTTCCTAGCCATGATCAACGAACTTGTCACAAAGATACAAAGTATCCACAAGAAGAGGGGTTGGCGTGGTCAGCCAGAATGGGGTCACTTCTTTCAGGTCAGGCTCAGGGAATTTTCCCGGAAAAGAGTTGAGAATGGTTGCAGGAATTGATACTTCCAGGGATCAGCCAGGGTCTCCCCTGGTGTTCAGAGCATCTTAGGGCCCCCTGGCTGCCTTGATGCAGACTCCAGGAACACACTGGCCCTGAAATAAGATCAGAGGAAGAGCTGCAGGGATTCTCATCTGCCTCGCCACCACCCTTCCCTGTCAAGGGTGACTGTCTTCAGTGCATTTAATGAGGAGAAAAGAACTAGGAACCAACCTGAAGCCAGGGCCCCCCCCCACAGCCCCAGCCCAGGCTTCAGTCTGGTTTCCCAGGATGCCAGCAGGCAGCTAGTTGCCGCTGACGCCGGTGTGACCCTGGAGCCACCCCTCCCACAGAACATTTGTCTTCTCCCCGACTGCCCTATGGCCCACGGGGCTGCAGCTCATATTTCCTGGGCTTTGGCGTGGGAGCAAAATGGGAGAGTCTGGCAGGAATGAGGAAGAGGAGCCAATAAGGAGCCCCGTCGAGCTCTGCACCCTGGGTATGTGCAGGATGTGAGTCTGAGGCACTGTGGAGTCTTCTCTGGGTGCCAGGCACTGGGCTCTGTGCCTTTGCCATATCTGTGCACAGTGAGATTGCCTCCTGAGGATATTTAGACTGGTCGGTCATTTCTCAGGCTCAAACCTGATCTCTTGATATCAGCATTGCCAAGGTTGGCTCTTTCCTCCGCCAACTTGCTCAGTGCACAGTGAGGTCTCCCTCACACCCAATCTGTCAGCAGACGGACAGGCTTACCTCAAGTAACTTCACTTTTCTCCCTCCACTGCTACGACCCTGGTGGGAGTCCAGGGCATTGCCCACCGCAGGGCCACCATTGCCTGTCCCCACCTGGCTTCTGGCTTCTTGCCCTGCAGTGGGCTTGTCACAGCTAGGGGGATCTGCAGCTCCAAATCAGTCTGGCAAAAAAAGTTGTCTCAACCACGATCTGTGTGTCCACCCACCTGTCACCTCCAAACAAACTGCCAGCAACAAACTCAGGGAGCACTACCTTTTCCCAGGTTGGGGTGTGTTTCCTTTTGATAGCTATCTAAATCCATAGTCACATATTTATTCTAAACCCTCGGTCAAGTCCAAGACAATGTGTTCAAGCTGAAAAAGAAGTTGGCATGGTTTTGCTATCTTGTCACTTAGAGCAGACTCTTACACATGTTGTAGCCAAAGATGAAAATGTCTAGAGGAAGAAAAACAAGTAGCCAAGAACCTTCAGGGATAGCCAGTGACATCACTGCTGTGATTGTTATCACCATTGTCATTATTATCACCATCACCACCAGGTACTATCATCTCCACCATCGACACCATCATCACCATCACCATTGTCCTCGTTACTGTCATCTCCACCATCGACACCATCATCACTAACTTCACTTGACCACTCATCCGCCGCGACCTGTGTCATCTCCATCTCAGGACACGTGCAGTCACTGTCTGTCCTCTCAGTACCTCCCTCTCGTTCTCCTCCTCTCCCTGTATTGAGTTTTCTATCGTTTCTCCCTCTCTCTTGCCCTACTATGGATTTTATTTGTCTTGTTGACTACAGGACTCCCAGAGCTTAGCCTGGTGCTTGTCACATAGTAGATGCCCAATAATAGCAGGGAAAAAAACTGTTTTTCAAATTGCATGAGATGTACCTCCCCAGTCACTTTCCTCAGTGCAGAGATGAGGCTGTCAAAGCAAGCGAGACTCTGGAGTCAGCTGGTTAAAATGACTTCCAGCTCTCAAGCTTCCTTTCCCAAGCCTGGTTTCCTCTTTACTGCAGAACTGCTGGGCACAGGCACTTCAGGACTTCCAGCCTCCACACCCGTAGCAATTTCAGCTGAAGCAAAGGGAATGCATCTGTAGGAGAGATTAAAAAAAAAACAACACCTCTCTGGGAGTGGAAAAGCGCTGCCCATCTGCATCTCTGCTGGACCTCGGGACCTGAGCCGGCATTTTCCAACACACTTAAGAAGGGACTTAAGTCAGAGCCATTTGCCCAAATGGAAGCAGGGATGGAGATTGACAGCACTCTTATTAAAACCCTAATTTATCTTGGAAATTCCAAGATCTTCGGGGTCAGAAGTAACTTTGATCCTAAAAATAGAGCTAAGAGTAGTCCCCACAAACCCCCTCCATCTGTCCGCTCTCCTGACTGCAGGGTGGGGCTGCAGATAGGGGCTACGTGGTGTTGAAAAGTAATTAGTTCCCTGTGGTGGCCTAGTGAGCTGCCTTTAACTCTAACACCACCCAGCATGGGGTCTGGCATGGAAATCTTCTTGGCCCCCAAGGTGAGGACATTGGTTGCATAGTGAGGCATGCCAGATGGTTCTAGGACAAACTTTGGGATCTGTGAGGAAGGAGGAGGGCCGGTGCTGCTGGGGTGGCTGGTGAGGGAAGAGCTGGTGCTGGGTGCAGTGGCTGAAGGGAGAGAAAGCTGCTATTGTAAGGGAGGAAATGAAGGCCACTCTAAGGTTGTCTGTGGGGAGGGAGGATTCAGGCTAAAAGCTACCCTGAGAAATGTTGCTATTGACCCATCATCTTGGTGAGGATGGGTGGGTCTGAGTGCAAGAATGATTTCAGGACTGGAATCTAAGGAGCTGAGACCCAGCAGGGGAGTGCACATGCACCCCACCCCCAACAAGGAGCAAATGACCTTCCTCCTAGGCAGCTGGAGAAGTCCTGATAAGCTTCCCAGATTTGGGGACTTATTAAAGTGGGACTGGGGAGCTGAACCAGGATTATCAGGATTATTGTGTCCATTAGGTATTTTAAAATAACAAAGCGAACCAATCAACAAAACCAGAGACCAGTCTTTACCCTGATGGCCCATTGATTTATATTCCAAAGGGACACTTTCACACAGAAACAGGGAGAGCAGCCCCAGGTGAGTGCTGACACTCAGCAGAGAGCTGGAGAGGCTGTCTCAGCCAGTGCTGGGGTGGCTTCCTCCCTTCTTGAGTGGAAACTGCTTGCGGAGCAGCCCAGCTCAGGATGTCATGGGGGGGGGATGTGGCAGCTGCAGGTCCCCGCTGGGCTGAGTTGGTTAAGTGAGACCAATCTGTTAATTAAATACAGCCTGCTAATTGCTTTCAGTGCCTCTTTATGGTCAGTGGGCCCCATCTGGACAATAATCTCTGTGCACAAGAAGGAATGGGGACCACTGATGCACACAGGGCCAAAGACTTCAGTTTTACCCCGGACCCTGAGAGCTGTTCATTCCTGGTGCCTGAGAAGGTCAGTTCTCCACCTCCATGTTACTCTGTCCCCCTCCTCCTGCTCCACAGGACAATCTTTAATGCCTTTGTGTAGATGAGCAAGAAATGGGACCAAGATGGAAAATATTGTGTATGCAGTCCTGTCAAGCTTCCAGAATAGTCATCTTACAAACAGAGAAGGCGGTGTGTAAAATAAATGGGGAAAAAGGTTAAATACATAAATAAGTAAAACAGAGAAGACCAACTCATCTCTTTGGCCTGCTGTGCAAACACCATCACTGGACAGTCTGCATGTCATTTCAGCAAAGGGACACACACAGCCAGGGCAGGGCAGGGCCAGAGAGAGAGTATTTGTCTATCTCAGCAATCGCTGCTTTCCTTACAGAATCACTCCACTAGGCGATACAACAGTAGTGTGGGGTAAAAACAAACCGAGAGCTGAAAGAATCATTTATTTGTTTCCTTCTAGAGTGACCATGAGCTACCCAGAGTTCAGCCCACATAAACATCCTAAAACATTCTATTATGTTGATGGCAGTGGCAAGGATGCTGATGGGGACTATATGATGACATGGCGATTGTGATGATAACGATGATGGTGATGGTGGTGATAGTGATGGAATGATGATGTGATGATGATGGTGATGATAGTGATAGAATGATTGATGAGGGTGATGATGATGTAATGATGACAGTAATAATGGTGATGATGACAGTGATGATGGTGGTGATGATGTAATGATGACAGTGATGATGGTGGTGATGATGTAATGATGACAGTGATGATGGTGGTGATGATGATGGTGAGGATGATGATGGTGATGATGGTGGCAATAGTGATGGAATGATGAGGGTGATGATGATGTAATGATGACAGTAATAATGGTGGTGATGGTGGTAATGATAGCTGTGATAGTGATGTAATGATGGTGGTGATGATGTAATGATGGCAGTGATGATGGTGAGGATGGTGATGGTGATGATGGTGGTAATGATGGTGGTGATAGTGACGTAAGGATGATGATGATGATGGTGTAATGATGACAGTGATAATAGTGAAGATGTTGATGGTGATGGTGGTAATGATGGTGGTGATGATGATGGTGATGATGGTGGTGATAGTGATGTAAGGATGATGTGATAATGATGTAATGATGACAGTGATAATGGTTAGGATGGTGATGGCTATAATGGTGGTGATGATGCGGAACTGATTGATGATGGTGGTGATGATGATGATGGTTGCCATGTCCAATGAGTATTGGCATAATGGTCCTGACTAAGGGCAGCAAAGAAAATAAAAAGAACAGTCATACAGATGCCATGTGTAGAGAGACTTGGGTCAGGTGGCCTGCGCTTATTCCAATGGAGTGGCATTGGCTACTGCTGCCTCCGGAAACCTCAGTGAGTTTATTACGCACAGCACTTGCACTTGCAGAGAGGTAAGATAGTCTCAGTAGGGGGTCTCTACAGGTGGGCAGCCTTAGGCTGCAAGCGTTCAGAAGGAGAAAGTCTGTTGCTAGTTTTTGTACACACTGGTCACTCACTCAAGCTGGGATCCTCGGAAAGCTTTGTTACCCCTCTGAGCCTGGCCCATATGGGAATGAGCTTTTCCATTTCCCACGAGTCTAATGTTTGGTCTTGGTCACATCTGTGTCCACGTCACTTAGGATTCTTCATTCATTCAGCGCTTCCTCTGAGCCCCACAGACGGTAACAGGGGTGGTGGCGAAGGTCAGGGCTGCAGCGGTGATGATGATGGCAGCGATTGTGACAACCGAAACCGTATCCTAGGTTCTGTCAGCACACCAAAGTGGCCAGTGCTGACATGTGTGCTCTACTGGTTGCCTTGAAAGTGTGGGAGGGTAGATGTGGTTTCATGCTCATTCCCCAGATAACCATGTTTACTCCAGGAACCCTAGATTTACCAAGCAGTTTCACCATCTGGGTCCATCCACCCATGGATGAGACAACCCTGACAGTCTAGGGAATGGGAGCCCCAGATATTTACATTCTTGCTCACCACTGTGGACACTGATAACCACATGCCGGCATTTTGTAGCCCATAGAGAGGGCAATCATTGGGTTTGGTCAGCAAGGAGGCACTCCCTTTGACCTGTTCTGACCAGTGGACGAGGCCTTGGTGATCCATGATCCAATGCTGAGCTCCAAGGCTGCCAATACCAGTGACTCAACTTAAATCTGACTCCTGGGTTGCAAGGACCAACTCAGTGGTGCCCCATGGTGGCCAGGGAAGTTCTATCTGGACCTGGTGGAGCTGGTGTTTCCTTGGAGGCTTGAAGGCCAGAGTTTGCCTTTCTGAATGGCCAGGTCACTGAACAGAAGCTAACATGTGCCTAAGTGTGTTTCCCGGCTTTGCGGGGATAAGAACTAATGGTGGCGGCATAGCCTGAGATGTTCACTGCCAAACCACCAGAAGCCCTGGAAGGAGACTGCGGCCGGTTGCTGATCCACAGCAGCAGCCAAGATTTCGGCAGTGGAAACACCCCACGGACCTTGACTTAGAACCTTCTAGGCTAACATTTGATGTGTGAATTACACACCAGCGAGTTCCTTGTTGTGTTTGGGGAAGGCTGACTGTGTCGGAACAGCGATGACCTCACTGGGATTTGGCACGCTTGAGAGCTAACACCATTGCTAAGCTCACAGTGGCTCAGTTTGCTGAGCCCAAAGCCAGCCCCGCAGTGTGTCCTGGCTCGCATCACACAAGGTGGAAAGGAATACTTCTGCTGGGGATCCAGGACCATGAGGGAGCTCTATTAGCCCACAGGGTCATCACTGGTCTTTTGAAGAGGGCACTGGGAGAACCAAACCAGGCCAAGGCAGGCAGGGGACTGTGAGCTGGTGTTCCAGGGAACACTGCTTCCTGGACTGTTTTGTGAGGAGGAACGCTACATGAGACAAAATACTCTGGAAAAAGACTGGGTCTGTCCACGCCTGGAATTGTTCAGAGTTCAAGTTGCCCTGTGGTTCCAGACACTGTGGAAAGATCTCAAATGCTGGGGGAAGTGGGGAGGGAGCCAGGGTGGAGACAGTCTTGGTCAAATCTGTGGTCTGCTGGCTTGTGCTCGCTTGTTGCGTAGCAACACTTGACTTAAGTGGGCGGGGGATGAAGTATCAAGTACTCTTAACCATTGGACAGGAAGCCAAGAATTAGCGCCGGCTACACATGACTGAGGCTCTAGAGTATGGCTATGGCAATGGGCACATTTCACTCTCGGGACCACCCATGGGTCTCCCTCGTGATGGAGTGACTCACGCTTTAGACACAGTTTTGACGACTCCTCCATGCTCAACGACAGCTGAAACAAAAAGGCATTTAAGAGACTGGGGAGAAGATGAAAGCACTGTCCTTTGGGGAGGAGGCACACATGTCTAGACAACCAGAAAAGAGGGGAGCTGACTTGACAGCAGGCAGTCCCCAGCGAGGGAGGAATGCTGTATGGCAACTTGAAGTCTCTTAGTTAGTGTGAGAGAAAACAGTTAACAAATTTAAATGAAAGCAGGAAGATGAGGGGACCTCATTGGGTGCTCTCCTTAATATGGCGTGCATAGCCAAGTTCTAAATCAAAGGACTTGCCATGATGGTTACCAAGCACAGACATAAGTCCCACAGAGCAGAGAATTCTGGGCTCCAGCCTCACGTCCAGGCAGCTATGAAGGCAGGCTTGCGAGGTTGGAAGTAGGTGGTTTGTAATGGTCTGTTCTGTTCCTTTAAGAGACAAGCCACGCCCACCCCCACCTCTCCATCCCTGTCTGCTGAGGCAAGCTGATCTTCAGCTTCCAGCCTGAGTCCTTTCCTCTCTCTCTCTCTCTCTCTCTCTCTCTCTCTCTCTCTCTCTCTCTCTCTGTCTGTCTCTGTCTCTCTCTCTCTCTTTCTCTCTGTCTCTCAGAGGCAGCTTCTGTCTCTCCCTTCTCTCCTCTCTCTCTGCTCTTCTCCCTTCTACCCTTCCCTTCCATTACCCACTAAATAAATATCCAACCTCATTCTGCATGGTGTGCTTAGCCATGTGTCTGTCTCTCGCCTGCCACATGGCTTTCTGCCTGGGACCAGCCGCCTTTGGAGGTCTCATGCTGTGCTCATCTGTCTGTCAGTCCTCGTGGGACTAGCTGCCCTGTTGAGGTCTCTCACCCACCACGTGGCTCCCTGCCTGGGACTCGTGGCCTGCTGCAGCCACTTGGGGAACTGTGCAATCCCTGCCTGGGGCTGGCTGCTCTCAGTACCTGCAGCCCACTGCCTGCTGCCACTTTGGGGACCTGTGGCACAGTCTCATGGCCCGCTGCCTGCTGCAGCCACTTGGGGATCTGCAACATTTTTACTTAAACCATAACATGGTTGGCACAATGACTGTGAGAGGGGCCTACACCTCTACCTGAGCACTGGTCCTGGCTCCTGCTGTGTCAGGAGCATGCTTGACTTTGAGACAAAATGCATTGAGTTGAGAAGTGGTAGGGAAGCCACACCCCTCCTGTATCTAAGGGAATTGACCTGTTGGCCTATTTGCTGTTCATACCAGCGTGGGACACATATCTCCTGGAAGGGGTTTCTGGGCTATGACTACCCAGAGCAAGAGGGGCATGGCATGGGATGGGTGTGAGGTCCCAGTTCAGTGAGAAGAAATCTCTGATACTGGAACCTGGGAACCAGACACTCAGGACACAGGCCCCATTTGGCTTTGTTGTCTATAACCTATAGGACCTGTTTTCCAGATGGTCACAGCTATCCTCACGAGGCTTAGTACCCAAATGCTAAGCCTGGTTCTGTCTTCTAGTTAGCCTGTGTACTTCTGGGAATCCTGTGTACACAGCAGGTAATTCCTAGAATCAGACCTAGCAGGACATGTACCCTCCTCTGCTTTTAATTCCCACTCCTACCGGGTCTCACGCTAGGTTCCAAAATCTACTTGGGTTTCAGGCTACATAGCAGTCTAGAAGATTCTGTTAGCTTATAGAGACTGGCCAGCAAATGGTTCATCTCCTAACAAAAGGTCCATCTGACAGACCTGGTTACCATGGAAAGATGGGTGACCATCACCAGCCTCAACCACAACCCGAGACCAGGCTTCCCCCAGATGTGTCCCTGACCTCAGGCCTTTCCTTTACGGTTCCCTTTGTGAGTCCCAAGTATCGATGGGCAGAAACCTGTTTGTGGAGCTGGGAAGGAGGGTCGCTGGCAGGAGGAGGAAGTCCCATGGAAGCGCTCCAGCTGAAAATGATGGCCACCTCAGCAACATCATATGCTCACACGGCTGACACTCTGACCCCATTCAAGAAGTCACCCTGCATCATCGGGCTCCATCCTGCGCCATCCCGTGCCACTTCCCCAGGGAGAATGGCAGGGAGGCAAAGCACAGATGAGAATCGTGTTTCTCATCCAAGTCACCAACCTTGCTAATTCATCTCTCAAATCACCATGGAAACTTCACTCATTTTGCCCCTCCCCCCCAGCACAGATGGTGGAGGTGCAGCCGTGGAATTCTCACCAGCAGGCGCTGTATAGACCATTCCACTCTATTTTTCCAGCACCGGGGTATGCTCCTCTGTGCCATGAGTAAGGATTTGGTCAATGAGTGGCGGGAAGCTGCAACTTGACTTTGGGACTTTTCCACTGCCACTGGCATGTTTTGTTGGCTTACGGTTCTTTTAGAATGGGAACAGCTCAACTCTGGTGCAAACAAATAGCTGTTCCTGATATGCCAGAAGACTCTGCCACCATGAGCCAGGATTCCCCTCTGAAAATAGGAGCTGGGCTCCTCCAGGGCTGTCACTTTCAGTGCGGCACAGTCCCCTCCACTCCTGCTTGCCTGCCACCCTGTCTCGATGCCAGTGTTTTCCTGCTCCTGGTAGGCAGCAGGGTATGCAATCTTCAGACTCTTGGAGAAATGAGTAGTCTGTCATTTCAGAAAAGGGCTGAGGGATGTGGAGTGCCAATACCTCCCGAGAGACTGCAAGCCGGGTCAGAGATAGGGGAAGCTGATAGCCAGTCACAGGTTAACAATAGATAAACACACCCAGAGGGTGACTGAACTCTGAACTCCCCCTCACCTATCCGACCCACTTCTAATTGTTACCAATTGGTGTTCCTTAGCCCAGGCTTTCTTTGTAACTGAGCTGCTGTGTTCATTCTGCACTGTGTGACCCTTTGTTCCAAGTGCCTGGTCCTGGTTGGTGGCAGGAACACGGAGTCCTGGGATGAGAATCTGGGGTAGGCTCAGTGGTTAAAAGTTCCTTCCTCCCGTCATTGTAACGATCTGGGAGGCCACTAAAGCCCCTCAAAGCCCAATATCAGAGGTCATGAGAATTCCCCAGTCCTGAGATGTGGTTTGCCCGTGGCCTTCTAGGAAATGACACCCTCACAGAGGGATTTTATGGTGATGGGATCCTGCCCTCACTGGCCTCGTAACTCACATACTGGATAGTCTAGCCATGTGAGAGGTGTCAACTGAGAGATGGGTTCATACCTGTGGAGTGTTCCCTGACCTCCACATAGTGCAGGGATCTACACAAATGCGAGTTGGGGCCAAGCCCCTGGGATCTCAGCTAGACCAGGTTTAGCTGTGGTCCTCAGTCAACTTTTTGCAACTGTGGAGTCAACACATATCGCCGCCAGGGAACACAGTGGGTGGGTTTTCTTGTAAACGGACCCCCAGAGAAAGAGCAGGTCTTGACTCACTAAAGCGTCATCTAACGAAGGTCACCCGCTGATAAGGGAGCGGTGTGAAACCCCAAGTCAGCCACACCAAGTGCATTTGCCTTACTTGGGTGGTGCTGAGTCCCAGGTGAGATGGACTAATGCCTAGAACTAAGACACTTGTGGGGACAGAAGCTCTGAGCAGCTGACAGAGAGGGCACTCACACAGCTTATGCTGTGGCTGTGCGCACGTGAACTTCGGAAGGTCCAGAGTTAGGCTGATTCAGGAAGAACCTGCCTGGTGATGCTGGCATAGGTGCCAGCTGAGCAACTCCTCAGACCTGTGAGGAGTCTTATACAGACAAACGGATACAAGGGGGGCTTCTGAGCCCCATCCAGGAGCCATAGCCATCAGTCACCAAGGCTGAGACATCAAGCCTGCAAGCTAAGCCTGCAGCCTCTTCTGTCAGCCTTGGATTCCTCGCTCCTAAACTAGGCACCACCCGGCAAGATAGGGCCAAAGTCAAGAGAGGGTACTGATCTACCCAGTGTCAGCCCCTGCAGCCTAGGCAGCTGAGCCTTGTGTGCAAGTTTCCTTTGGGGCCGTAGACACTGCAAAGATGGTGAACCCACGAAATGAATCCCCCTGTAGCTCTGGAGACTGACAGCTGGGAATGAAGATACCCTGAGAGCCAGTTCCAGCCTCTGCCCGTCTGTGCATTTGCTGCCTGCAGAAATGTCACCCTGATCTCCGTCTTTTTCATGACATGTGTCCCTTGAGCATCTCCATGCCTTTTTATAAAGATACCAGCTCTATTCAATTAGGGGCTCTCCCTGCTCCAGGAAGACAGCATCTCCCTAATTATACTTGCAGTGACCCTCAAGTAAGAGGTCCTGGGGATGCGAATGTGTGTTTGCGGGGGACACAGTTCATGTGCCTAAAACTCAGGTGTTCCTGCAATGCCTAGAATCGTGGAAGATCCCAGGGTCTGCCTGAACGCTCCCAGCAACACCCAGGGAGCTGGTGAGGTCCTTGGTTCATTCGACACCGATCCCTCTGGGGGACCCTTCCAAAGCCCTGGCTTTCACGGTTTAAACGGAGCTTAGAGTCGTAGCCAATGGTTCTAATTAAGGGTTGACAGGGCATGTCGTGACATCATCGATAAACTGAGTGTAGGGGAAAGAAAAAGACTTCACGTGGGCCCAAGAGGGCAGTCCCAGGTCTGTCGGGAAACTGCATTTTGTAACCAATAAAATAACCTTCTGGAGATCATCAGTATGCCACGCGCTGTTCTTCACGTCTGGGAAGAAGCACTCACACTGTCTGTCTGTCCCTCCAGGGCTGACCAGCATGGGATCTGACTCGCCTGCTTGCTGGCAGCTGAGCAGGCCAATTCCAAACCCTTATGGCTGAGGGGAGATGCTCTCCATAGCCGCTTGGTGGGGGCTCAGGTGTGACCTTGCGTCCTCAGGCTACGTCGTACGTGCTTCCCGCCTAAGTGAGTGATGGAGACTGGGGACAGAAACACCTCCAGTGTTGAGGGTTAAATTCAGCCTTCATATGTAGGGCTGAAGTAGTGGTTTTCTGGCTTCCTGAGGAGCTCATTTCTCTAAAACTCACAGCCAAACAGAAACCTGGTCGTGACCCCACCCTCCCCATGTGTATGTCTACAGGTGTGTAGCTCATAGGACAGTTTAAGGAGGTCCTTCATTGGACACCGTCCACCTTTTGTTTGAACCACAGTCTTTCATTGGCCTGAAACACTGCCTAGTAAATGAGGCCAGTCAGCCAGTAAGCTCCAGGAATCCTCCTGCCTCTGCCATTGCCAGCTTCACGGGCCACTCCACTACATCCAGCTTTATATTTATTTATTCTTATTGTGTTTTTCTGTATGCATGTCTGTGCACCGTGTGCATGCCTGCTGCCCAGGGAGGCCAGCGAGGGCACTGGGTCCTCTGGAACCAGAGGTACAGGTGGTTGTGAGTCACTGTCGTAGGGTCCTCTGCAAGAGCAGCCTGTGCTCGTAACAGCTGAGCCATCTTTGCAGCCTTATGTGGGCTCTGGGAATGGACCCAGGTCCTCATACTTGTAAGGCGTCTTAGTCACTGTTCTGTTGCTGTGAAGAGACACCGTGACCAAGGCAACTCTTGCAGAAGAGAGCGTTTTATTGGGGGCTGACCGTTTCAGATGTTTCGTCCAGTGCAGTCATGCCAGGGAGTGTGGCAGCTGGCAGGCATGGCATTGGAGAAGTAGCTAAAAGCAAGAGAGAGGGGAGGGGGGGACAGAAGACCAGGCCTGGCATGGGCTTTTGAAACCTCAAAACCCACCCTCTTGTGACACACTTCCTTCAGCAAGGCCACACCTATTCCAACAAGGCTATGCTTCCAAATCCTTCTCAGTTTCAATAGTGCCACCCGCTGATGACTAAACATTAGACTATATCAGTCTACAGGGGTCGTTCTCATTCGAACCATCACACAAGACAAGCTCGTTACTGCCTGGACTGTTTCCCCACTTTGCTTCTCAGTGTGGGTGCTTTGAACATTTGTGTTCCCACACCTGAGCACCTTGGTAACAACGCTCTACCCAGGTCTGAGGGAAGAGCAGTGACTAGCTAAGGGGACCACAGCCAGTCAGCGGCCAGGCTGGCATCTTAAGAGGTCGCTACAGAGTCTCGGTACCCTGCACAGTTTTCTATGCTGCCAATCAGTGGGACAGAGGCGGCCCAGAGCACCAAGGGCCACATGCATGCTTAGAATATCAGCACAGGACATGCCTGGTCCAGATGCTCTCTAAAAGAAGACCAGGCAAGCCGTAACTACCCTGAGGTCAGGCTCCTGTCTGTAAGGCGGATGGCAGTGACCGTATCCCCTGCATGGTGAACAGGATGGTTCCACACCAGACCACTCCAGATTGGAGCTGCGATGCCACGGGAACATCCCCAGCTGCCCTCCCAGCTTTTCAATCAAAGGGGTGGCCTTGGGCCAGCCTGCTATGGACAGGCAGAACATGGCTCAGAGCAAGGAAGAGGTGGCACAGCTGCAGTTGGGGGCATTAGTAGTGATCCTTGGCTTAGTCTCTCTCACTTCGTGACTTGGGCATGCAGTGGGGAGTGAACATTGAAGAGGTCCATTCTGGGATAAGGGAAGATGGGGACCTGGTGAGGCAGACCCCACCTGCCGTCTCCTGCCGTCTCCATGTATGTGATGAGATGATTTGAAATGACCTCAAAACCCTGGAACAAGCACTATTTTTTTTTCTCTGAAAGTTTTAGCTCTTTTATTAAATGAGGTACTGGACTTGGCCGCTTTAAAATTATCATTTTAGATTTTTTTTTACTGACTCTATTGAATTATTGGAAATAGCAAGAGATTTTCATGTCCATGTCGTCCCACAGAGCATCACAGCCTGAGAGACTTTAAAACCAGAGATCTGAGAGTTACGGATACTCAACGGATTCTGCTCTCTGATCACGTAGCAGGCTTATTCATATAGGGTGTCCTTCTCAGAAGGACCACACTTAGGCATTAGCGTAGTGGGGATGCTCTATTGAAATTCCTAACTTTATTTTCTTATTATTTATTTTTTGGCCTGTTAGCTCAGGATTCTCTCTCTCTCTCTCTCTCTCTCTCTCTCTCTCTCTCTCTCTCTCTCTCTCTCTCCCTCTCTTTATTTGATTGAGCTCTACATTTTTCTCTGCTCCCCTCCTTTTCTCTCCCGTCCCCTTCTATCCTCTCTCAAGGTCCCCATGCTCCCAATTTACTCAGGAGATCTTGTCTTTTTCTACTTCCCATGCAGATTAGATTCATGTATGTCTCTCTTAGGGTCCTCATTGTTGTCTAGATTTTCTGGGGTTGTGAATTGTAGGCTAATTTTCTTTGCTTTATGACTAAAAGCCACTTATGGGTGAGTACATATGATATTTGTCCTTCTGGGTCTGGATTACCTCACTCAGTATGATATTTTCTAGATCCATCCATTTGCCCACAAATTTCAAGATGTTATTATTTTTTCTGCTGTGTAGTACTCCATTGTGTAAATGTACCACATTTTCCTTATCCATTCTTCAGTCAAAGAGCATTTAGGTTGTTTCCAGGTTCTGGCTATGACAAACAATGCTGCTATGAACATAGTTGAGCACATGTCCTTGTGGTACAATTGAGCATCCTTTGGATATATACCCAAAAGTGGTATTGCTGGGTCTTTAGGAAGGTTGTTTTCTATTTTTCTGAGAAATCTGATATCCAAAGGGGCTGTACCAGTTTGCACTCCCACCAGCAATGCAGGAGTGTTCCCTTTTCCCCACATCCTTTCCAACATAAGTTGTCATCAGTGTTTTTGATCGTGGCCATTCTTACAAGAGTGAGATGAAATCTCAGAGTGGTTTTGATTTGCATTTCTCTGATGACTAAGGATGTTGAGCATTTCCTTAAGTGTCTTTCAGTCATTTTAGATTCCTCTGTTGAGAGTTCTCTGTTTAGGTCTGTGCCCCATTTTTTTTATTGGATTATTTGTTCTTTTGATGACCAATTTCTTTAGTTCTTTGTATATTTTGGAGATCAGACCTCTGTCTGATGTGGGATTAGTGAAGATCTTTTCCCATTCTGTAGGCTGTCGTTTTGTCTTGTTGACCGTGTCCTTTGCTTTACAGAAGCTTTTCAGTTTCACAAGGTCCCATCTATTAATTGTTTCTCTCAGTGTCTGTGCTGCTGGGGTTCTATTTAGGAAGTGGTCTCCTGTGCCAATGCATTCAAGTGTACTTCCCACTTTCTCCTCTATAAGGTTCAGTGTGTTGGCTTTATTTTGAGGTCTTTGATCCATTTGGACTTGAGTTTTGTGCATGGTGATAGATATGGATCTATTTTCATTCTTCTACTTGATATCCAGTTATACCAGCACCATTTGTTGAATATGCTTTCTTTTTTCCATTTTATATTTTTTGCTTCTTTGTCAAAAATAAGGTGTTTGTAGGTGTGTGGATTGATATATGGATCCTCGATTTGGATCCATTGGTCCTCTGGTCTGTTTTTATGCCAATACCAGACTGTTTTCAGTACTATATCTCTGTAGTAGAGTTCAAAGTCAGGGATTGTGATGCCTCAGGAAGTTCCTTTATTGTCCAGGATAGTTTTGACTATCCTGGGTTTTTGTTTTTCCATATGAAGTTGAGTACTGTTCTTTCAAGGTCTGTGAAGAATTTTGCTGGTCATTGCATTGAATCGAACAGCCACTATTGAATCCTATGTCTGGCCTGGCTCACAAGACCTTAGTGTCCCCATATCTCTTCCCTACACAGAAAACACACTTTCTCTCCTGTCAAAGGACAGGTTTGTCACTTCAGTCCCTGTACCTGCTCTTCCCAGGCTAGACCTACCGTGCTGTCTGGATATCTGAAAGGAAGTGACACGGGGCTCTGTCTCGTTCTGCCACTTGCTGACATCAGCTGTACTCAAATTCCTTGGGGTCTTCTGTTCTACTTTCTGCCAAGCCTGAAGATCACTCTTGGCTTGGGCTTAGTGTCTAGAAGCTTCCAATGAAAAAGAAACAGCAGCATGATAATCTCCATTTCTACATGATATTAAGAATGTCACCGACACCTGTGTAATATCTGCTGTGGCCCAGGGACAACCAGGTGCCTTCCACATCAAGTCATCCCTGTTTTATAAGCCCCCACGGGATGAATGAGCATTGATGTGTCTCCATTCAACAGAGGAGACCGAGACATCTGCTCACAGGGCTGGAACTCAAACCCCGATCACCTGGCTCAGAATCTGAATTTTGAGCTGCAGTGCTAAGATTCAGGTTAACAACAGCTCATGGCCACTAGCCAGGTAGGGATATTTAAATTTAAACATATTAAAATTCTGCTCCTCAGTTATTCAAGCTACACCTGAAGGGCTCGAAGGCCACCTGTGCCCAGCAGTACTGAAAGAGTAAGCCATCTCCTGCCACTCACAGCAGGCAGGGCACCATGACCAAAGGCTGATGGGGTTCTGGAGCAAGTGATTTAGAATCTGGGGTGGGCATGTGGCAAGAGTGGCTAAGCACAGACTCTTCCCTATGCCTTGGGAAGGGGGAGTTTACCCTTCTTCTTGGGAGTTTCTGGGTTCTTCTGTCTGAGGGGCTCTGCTCACTCCAGCACAAGCCAGCAACAATGCTTTGCCTTGTGTTTTTATATTATTCTTTGATCGATTTAAACACACTCAAGACCTACTGTGTGTATGTGTATGTGTGTGTGTGCCCTGAGGATGGAGCTCAAAGTGTTTACCCAGGGCACACAGGTGGTGGGGTGACTTCTCTGCATATGACCAAGGGTAAGGAGCTATGGCTCTTTTAGCTACCCAGGACAGAGTGGGGGACACAACCAGAAAGTTCTGGAACCCTGGGCTGCAGGGAGCTAGGAGGAGCAGGACTATGGGGATTTCCATGAGGGTCTTGTGAACTGTGTGTCAGAGGCCGGGAGACTGGCTCTGGGCCTCACTTTTACTTGTTCAGTGGGAACTTGAGGCCATCTCAAAGAATCGCAAGGAGTGTAACGAAGTCTTAGTTGGAGCCAGATGATGTCACTGACTTTGTACCTATAGGATTCCAGCTGCTAAGCATGGTTCAAACCTGGCAGAGGGGTCTTAAGTAGATGCCAGCCCAGGAAGGGTCTCAGTTAATACCCACTCTCTGTTATCTGAAAGGAGCTGCCTACAGCAGTCCTTCCTACGCACAAGACTGCTTTATCCTACCTCCCTTGGTCCCTTCACCCTCAATTTCCTATACTAGGACTTGCTGAAAAATTGCCAGACTGCTTGGTGCCGCCTCCAGCCTCCAAAAAGAAGAGGCTTAGTGGTGGCTCTCGAAGTTGTCTTCTCCAGGACCTCGGCTCCGCAGGAGAGAGCTTCCCTGGGGAGACCATCCCTTGACCAACAGAAACTCTCAGGGGTCTGAGTTCCTCAGCCATCTGTTGCCCCTTCCAGGGAGAGAGGTGCCCATCACAGCCCCCTGACAAATGCTGGACTCCTGAGCAGCAAGCAACAGGAGGCAGGAGGCCCATGCCTCTGGCTCTTCGGCTTATATTGTCAGAAGATGCCACCTCTTGGGCCCTGCCTGGTCCCTTTGCTGCCTAATATTGCAGCCTCCAGTCTAGAAGTGTCAGTGTCACCCTTGGGGGTCAGCATCATTCTGTGGGAGAAACTATGGCTCACTCCGCCCCATGGAGAGGTAGAGTAAATAGAAGAAATGAGAAGTAAGTAAAGGCTTTTTTTTTTTTTGGTGGGGGATGGAGTGGTGCATAGCTACAATGACAAAGCCAGAACCTCCCATCTCTGCACAAAACAGTGGGGGTTCCACTGCTCCCCAGTCCCGCCGAGCCACCAGCAACACTATCACACATGTTTGGATAAATTTTTGATGCCTCCTCGCTAAATGATTTAAGTCTCCAGCCTCCATGGCTTCGAGGTCAGTAAATTCTTTTAGCCGATTCGTTCAAAGTCTCCCCTGCCAGGACAGGGACCTGGGCTGCCTCCCTGCTTTGTAATAGAGTAATGGCCAGGGTCTGGAGGAGTGACACCGTTACACACATCAGTCACTCTGACAGTTGTGCACCTGCCTGCACAATGAGTCTCATCTCCAGCCCCACGACCTCCTTCTGTGGTACTGATGGACAGCCTAGGGTACAACCTGTCCCATGGGTAAGCCTACCTTAAAAACCACTATTATCGAGAGGTGGAGGCTCACGCCATTAATCCCAGCACTCGGGAGGCAGAGGTTGGTGGATCTCTGTGAGTTCGAGGCCGTCCTGGTATACAGAATGGGTTCCAGGACAGGACTCAAAGTTCCAGAGAAATCTATCTCAAAACAAACAAACAAAAAACAAACAAATAAAATAAAATAAAATAAAAATCAACCATATTATCTGGGGGGAGGGCTTCTTGGAAAATAGATGCAGACTCTTAGAGACATTATAAGATTTAGTATGAAGCACATCCAATAGCTGATGAGATCAGAGGGGGTAGAACACTCTATAGTTGTTTTTCATGCATTTTCTGAATTGATGCAGTGGGTGCGTCCAGGCAGCATCAGTGTGGAACGCCCCACTTGCTTCCCTGCTCGTGGCACTGTTTCAGGAGGTTGTGGAACCGTTAGGGGGTAGGGGTCCAGTTAGAAGAAGTAGCTCCCGATCTGCTTCCTGATCCCCTAAGATGCAACAAGCTTCATTGACGGCTCCCGTTACCATGCCCACCCCCACTGTCCCTCACCCCTGTGGACCATAGACTGGAGCCAGTGAGCCCAGGTAAAGTTCCCTTTCCTAATTAAGTGGTTTCTTTCTGTCAGGTTTTCTGTCAGAGTAACAAGAAAGCAACTCATGTATAAAACTGGACCAGTTCTGAAGCTGAGTCAACTTGGCTGCGTCGTATTTGAATCACATACTCTCTGTTGTGCCCAAGGGTTCTCATTCCCTTCTGTGAGAGGACGGGTGTGAATTTACCTGTATGCAGGATAGGTCTGTCAACACAGCTGGAACTGTGGTTTTGCCTCTGTCTGGTGTCAAACACTCATCATGGAATTGTATAGGTTTCCATTATGAAAGATGGTTTGAGGAGGTAAGTGTGGTCTTGGTTCAGGGAAGGGGTGGGTCTGGTGGATGGAGTGTTATCCGGTGCTATCGGGAAGGTATGGAGGCGGTGTGCTGTCTGGCTCTGACCATATGGGCAGCACTTAGGAAGACAGAATTGCTTCTCAGGAAGTGATAAAAAAAAATGTCTAGTTTGTGGGAAATGACCTAGTGGGTTCCAGGATGGTTCCTAAGGGTCTAGCCAGGTGCTAGTCACTAGCTGGTGTCTGTGACACAGGTGCCGTCACCTCACAGAGTTCTTCCTGCCTGCACTCTGTGCCTTGCCCTGTGTCTATTTTATTCCCTGCAGGATATTTGGCCTCTGCAAGGAACTGGCTCTGAATTTAAATTCAGGATGGCTCCTCCCTCACCTCTGGCAGCCTCTGCTCCCTTCCTTACCAGACTGAGTGTGTGCTCCTGGCACACTCCAGGCAGTGTGGGGAACCCTGTGTGACCTATAGAGTCTGCAGCCTGAATATCAGGCGATTATCGACACCTTCGGGGATTTCACTGGCTCCCGGGGTGGTGGAGCATGAAGCATTTTTATCCATGTGTCCTGGAGAACAATGAGCCCTTGTTTCAGCTACGTGCCCTGGCTGGCTCTAACATGCGTGCAGGCAATGTGTGCCACGCTGTAGCACCACCAGGAGTTGGCTACACCTCTCCTTGTCACCCTCTGCAGAAGAGCAAGCTGGGAAACGAAGGCTGTCAAGTCACAGCCAAGTCCCTGGCCTGGCTAGCGAGTCTCGGGTACCCAGTGACTACCTGGTTTCTGGGTACCTGTTCTGCCTGCAGCACCATTGTGCACTGCTCCTATGAAGAACACACAGCCTCCGCACCTGCTCCGCTCCATCCCCACGTCACTCACCCTGCTGGCCATGTCCCTCGCCTACCTAGGGCTGGCTGCCACCCACTCCTGACTTACCCTCTGTGCCCCATCAATCCTTGGAGTGAATGCAGCCAGCTCTCAGCTCTGCCCCTAAAGTGTAAGGAGCAAGACAGTCCTTGTAGTTTCTCTGTGTGTTTGGGAAATGGATGCCTGGATCTTTTCTCTCCCTGAGGCCTCCCTGCTTCCCTCCCCAACAGGCACAGTGATGGGGGGGATAAGGGGGGACCCCTCTCCAGTCAAGGGAGGGTAGTCAACTCCTAGCTGGATGGTCACTCCCCCCCCCAGGCGAGGGGCGTGCACAGCCAGCTCAGCAGGGGCTGTATTTCAAACAGTAACTAATGGAGAATAAATAGTAATTACCAGGCACATTCCAACCTCTCCGGAGCAGGGCATGGTCCCTGCTCTGGAGCTGGGGATGGCCCCACTCTTGTTTTCTTTTAATCTGGTTTGAAAGATGAGTGCTGTCCCAGGCTTGGGACAGAGCCGGTTACTGTGAGGTCATCATTGTGGCATGTGCAGTACAGTGTGCTCAGAGACAGAGAGGAACCGCCAGCGTGGGACCTTCGTGGCTTCTAGTCACGGCTGGGCAGGCTAATGAGCCGTGGCCCAAATATTAGAAATCATAAATATTCCATGCAAAGGTGAGGGATCAAACAAAGAAGAAGGCAATGTCATGTGCGTGTACTCACATGTGTGCATGCGTGTATCTGTGTGCATGGTGTACAAATGTGCATGTGAATGTGTACATGCATGCATGTGTATGCACACATGATTGTATGTACCTGTGAGTATATATGTGTACATATATGTATACACACAGGTGCATATGTGTATGCATGTGCAGTGAGTATATTTGTATGCACAGATGTGTGTGTCTGTAAGTGTACACATGGGGGACATTTGTGCATGTGTGTGTAAATTTACATGTATGTGCATGTGTATTTGTGTTCATGCACATACATATAAATGTGCACATGGATATGTGCATGTGGATTTGACTGCATATTTGCACTGTGTACATGTGTGCATGTATGTGGCAAGTATTTAGCAAGCATGATGAAGCAGGTAACTCAGCCTGAGGTGGTGGTGTGGCTGTGGCCTGGGACCTAGAGGTGGTATCACACACTGCAGACACATGGCTTTTGACTTGGCTCTCCTGGGAATAGAAAACCGTGTACCATAATTAATGTCCCTGTCCTTCCTGGTTCCTACTGCACACACCAGCCCCTTCTCAGGGCCAGGAGGGGAAGATGAACCAGACATGACCCTGCCCATCAGGCAGCTCGGTGCTGGGAACGCCCACAGCATAACAATCACTGAAGCAGCAGTGGTGGTGGTGGCGGCAGCAGCAGCAGCAACAGCAGCTGAGAACCACAGAGGATCAGCGCAGGGCTGAGAACCACAGAGGGCCAGCGCAGGGCTGAGAACCACAGAGGGCCAGCGCAGGGCTGAGAACCACAGAGGGCCAGCGCAGGGCTGAGAACCACAGAGGGCCAACGCAGGGCTGAGAACCACAGAGGGCCAACGCAGGGCTGAGAACCACAGAGGGCCAACGCAGGGCTGAGAACCACAGAGGATCAGCGCAGGGCTGAGAACCAGAGAGGGCCAACGCAGGGCTGAGAACCAGAGAGGGCCAGCACAGGGCTGAGGAACGGAGGGCCAGCCAGCATTGTGGCCAGTAAAGTTCTGGATGTCAGTGCTGAGTGATAGTCACCCTCAATGGCCCATCTTCCATAACAGGTGTCCTCACGACACTGGCCAGTTGCTGCCCATTGGAAACTGTGTGTCCTGGTCCTTGTGCCTGGCTGTGGCTTGATGGCAGTGCCTTTTCATGGGGTATGAACATGGCCCTGTCTCAACCACAGCATGAAAATGGTGGGTTGTGTCTGTCCCCACATCCTCCTTTCCCTGCTGATCAGCAGGTGTGTCCTGGGGCAGCATCTTCCTGTGGCCCCAGCCTCCAGACATCTGAAGAGGCCTATGGGAACCTATGACAGCAATGCTCCCTTTACTGTGAAATGCTGGGGGAAGGAACTCGGCTGCACTGAGGTGCAGGTGGACATTTGTGACATGCATTAACAGTGTGACTTGGTGACCTGAACTTTTGAGCCATATGTCCCATAGCATTGTGACTCAAGGTCTCAAGTTAGCCCTACAGGAATGACTGGAGAAGCCACTCGGTGCAGGGAACCCTTTCCTATTCTTCACAGAAGCAAAACTGGTTCCCATCAGAGTGCAGGAGACAGGAGATTGTCCTTCTTTTTCATCCCGGTTCAGGGACCCCTGGGTTCTCACAGAGCAGGGAGTAAGCTCCAGCTGGGGACCCGAGAGCTACCAGGCTCAAGGAGCCCGGGTCTCTGGGTCACATCAAGGAGAGGAGAGTGGCCTGTCAACCTAAGGACATGCTGTTAGCCCGGGTCCCAAGCAGCTAGCAGAACAGTGGGAAAGAAGTAATGGAGATATTCACTAAACTCCGCCAGTTCCCAGTGGTGCGCTCAGCCCTGCAGTGAGCGTTCGAATGGAGTTCTGAATTCCAAGTGGGTTAGTGTGACACACGCGTGATCTCGGGGGAAAATGAGGACATCGCAGGAATATTTCCCAAGGCATGCAATTGTTTGAAAAAGCCCCAAACAGTCCAGACTAATGAGCCTATCTCTCCATGTGAAGTCTGGAAATCTAATTTTTGGTGGTGTGGTTGTTTTGAAGCCAATAGGGAAGAAGTGGAATCTTGATTCTGAGGGCTGCCTGTGAGGGCTGAGGGCTCAATGCTTTTCACACGCAGTCTTGTTAAGAGCCAGTGGTCTAGATGCTGCTTTCGGAAAAGCACTTCGGGGAATCTGTTAGGGTTTAAGAAACTGATAGACAAGCTAGTTAAATGACAGGAATGTGTTAGCCTCCATAGCTGGGAAGTCTAGACACAGGCGGGCTTCAGGCTTTGTTTGTTCTAACCGTGGCCAGGGTCTCTTGTCTGTGTCTGCTTCTCTCTGTTTTGCTTTCAGAATGATAGCCCTATGATGGCCAGGTTGGTTCTAACAGCACTGGAGTCCCAAGTCCATGTTCAGCCCCAGAAGAGAGGTCACCTTCTTCTTCCTCTTGTGAAAACCTCAAACCTGGGCAGAGACCTACCCGTAACCCTGGTGCTGGAGAGGCAGAGGCAGGGAAGCCTTCAGGTTCACTGGCCAGCTGGTCTATCAGAATCACCAGGCTACAGGCTCAGGGAGAAGCCCTATCTCAAGAAAGTAGAGAGCTGGCCAGCTGGATCAGTGGGCAGAAGTGATTTTGAGCAGACCTGAAAATCTGAGTTCCCATAAGAGACCCTGGGATCCCATAAGAGGGCAAGAGAGAACCAGCTTCCAAGAATTGTCCTTCGATGCCCTCACACTGTGGCATGCTCACTTACACACATGATAAAACAAACAAATATGTTTTTAAATACAATAGAGAGCAATATAAGACACCCAATGTCAACCTCTGACCTCCACATGTGCACCACACACCCCACATGTACACATACATACATACACACCTACATACACAAACAAACTCACAGCACACAGACATACACATATGTGCACACACATACATGCACACATACACACACCACATGTACACAGATATACATACACACACACCTACACGCACACACACACTCACGGCATATAGATATGCACATATGTGCACACACATACATGTGCGTGCATGTACACACACGCGCGCATGGTCCTGGGGTTTTTCTCTGGCTGGATGAGTTGCTGACACCATCGCATTCTTGAATTTGTAACCGTCAGAGAACACGGAGTATGCAATGGTCCCAAATCATCCCAGAGCCCACACAAGCCACCTGATCAAAGGTTTGAGTTCCTCCCAGGATTCTAGAAGACACAAGACTCCAAGCAGATGACTAATGACGACCTCTGCAGCCATGGCCAAATACAAAAAATAAAAATAAACACCATCAACACAGATGGGTGAGCTCTCCTGAGTAGCATGCATGGCTGGAGCCAGGTTGCATCCTGACCTCAGGCTCAGTTCCCAGGCACCACGTCATTCACCTGAGTGCACTGAGCCCGAGAGGTGAGCGCTTGGGTCATTCAACGCTTCCGACCAAAGAAAGATACCCTCAGAACCAGGAGGCACCTTTTATAACTGGAACCTCTGTGCTGAGAGAAGAGCCTGGCAAAGTGGGTGGAGATGTCAACCGAATGTCATAATGTCCCTTTTCCAGATCTCATTGTCCATCACTGGCTCACACACACAGCCTCACAGTTGGTCCAGGTTTGTCTGCAGAGCTGTTGGTCTTCAGAGCTGAAGTCCGTTGGTTCAACAGGCAGTGGACACCCAGCTCTGGCAGTGACACCCAGCTCTGGCCCCATCGCCAGCTTCTTCACAGAGCTGCTTCTTGTCCAGAAGAACATGAGAAAAAGTTGAGTCTCAAGAACACCTCAGCTGGATGCATCTTTCAGCTCTGATTTTGCATATTATTACAGTGTGGACCTGCCGAGTCAACTCTAACAGGGACACTCAGCTATCCATGCTTCAGACAACAACCCACAGAGTTTGCTTTAAAGAGAGACAAAAGTAGAGTCTGGGGAAGCTGATAGTATTTGTCTAAAAGAAAGAGGGAGCTGGAGAGATGGCTCAGCAATTTAGAGCCCTGGCTGCTCTTCCAGAAGATGAGATAGATTTCCAGCACCCACATGGTGGCTCATAGCCTTCTGTAACTCCAGTTCCAGGGCATCTGGTGCCCTCTTCTGGCCTCCATGGGCAACCGTATGCACATGCACATATACCCATACATACATACGTGCATACACATAATGTAAAAGACACCTTTTAAAAATTTAAAGAAAGGAATGAAGAAAGGGGAGGAAGAGGGAAAGGAGAGAAAGAAGGAGGAAGGCAGGGAGGGAGGGAGGGAGAGAGAGAGGGAGGACAGTCAGATTCCCTCTTCCTGTTGGAAAAGAGTGGGCAATGAAATCAGTCCGACCCATCTAGGAGAGGCACTGGCGAGCACTGAAGGACAGACCTGGGCCTGCCGCAGTGCCCTTGCTGTGCAAGCCTTGGTGTCCTTCCTCTGTCCTCAGTGAAGAAAGCGCTCCAGCCGCACATGCCGGGCCAGTCACAAGAATACAGGCCGTGCCTGGGCAAACAGCACAGGAAGCCTGTGCGGAGTGACCCTGATCTGTTGACCCCTTTCCGGGCTCAGGGAAGAAGTTGTGTGAACTCGGCTCTTGGAGTGGGAGCCCAGGCTCATCTGGTCCCTATCTTTTCCTCGATCACCCACATTAGCGGCTGTCTTTTCTTTAATGAATACATTTTAAACCCCCAGGTGTTTTAAATTTTTATCTTGTTCACTTGCTTACACGAGGAAATTCAAGCAGACCAGTGCGTTAATAGAAACCCAGTGGAAGCGAGGGCACATTCTCTCCCATGGTGGGGAGGTGCTCTGCTTGACTTGGGCACCCCGGCACTGGCTGCAGTTCCCCACCTAGCCACTAGGGGCAGGGCAGAGCCATGTGCGCTGCCGTCCTTTAAATCCTCTTAGGTACTTTCCCAGTGGCTGGGAACAGGTTCCGTGTAGCTACCTCTGAGCTGGATCCCAAATGCATGACAAGGACCCAGGACTTCTGGGTACTCCTGAGGAATCCATCCCCTCCACCAGACTGGAAAAGGAAAGGGAAGCAGGATCTGCAGGGGTGGAGACATAGGAGTCCCAGCACCCTTTCATGTTCAGTGAGCTCCTTCTAGGTGTCCTGATCTCCGCGGCAGCCACCTGACACGGGTTGCTCCATGTGAGGCTTTAGACCCCAAGTGAGTCCCACCAGCAGACCCTGACCTTCCTTCTTCTGCCGGGTTGAAGCCTGTGTGGGCCGCGGACCTGTAGAACCTAGATGTGGAAGATCTCCTTCCACGACACTGTGTCCAATGACAGCTGTGAGGACACAGGGAGAGCTGTGAATGCTGCCAGCCTATGGCGCCCCGCGTCTCAGGGGATGAAGAGGCTGCAGGGGGATTTCCATGGAAAGCCTGGAAGAAGTGACTAAATATTCTTTGACCAGGAAGGCTTCTGTCCCATCTGCGCGGCTGCGGGGATTGCAGGACAGCCCTTACAGGGTCAGTCTGCTCATCTCAACGGTGGCTGCTATTCATGGGCTCCCCTCTCTGGCAGGCAGTCTCAGAAATCACTTCCTGGGAAGGTGTCTGAACATGTCCGAAAGGGCAATGTCCATGGTAACTAGCATCCCTTGACTCAGTTTCCCCTGGTTTTATAGTACTGGGTGAACAGAAACCCCCATCTCCACCCTGGCCACCAATCTGTCTTTCATGCCATGGTTGTATCCTCCAGCGCTCGCCCAGTGAGCTCTCCAGGGACTGGGGACTGGGGCCGGGAGCAGGAGCCAGGGGTGGGGGTTCTGGGTGTGAGTGGTGATCTTCGCTGCTTTACAGGTGTGTGACCTAGTCTGGGTACAGTCCCAGTGTTCTATTCTCTGAACCCAGAATGCTTAACTGTGAGCTGCTGCTGCTGCTACACAGGGCAGTGAGAAGTTTCCAAGTCTCCAAAACAAAGCGATCAAGGAAACCATCTGTGCAGTGTGGAAGGAAAGACAGTTGACTTTCTTTATTTTTAATTGGCAATCGCCTCTAGCTTACCCCTAAACAGACCCTTCGTTTCTTATCTTTTTGGAAAATTCTAAAATGGGAAGGCCAAGGAAAAACCCAGAATGCAAAACTTTCAGGATATTCTCAAGCAATGACTAAGGCGTACTCGTACTCTGTGTTCTCTCTCTCTCTCTCTCTCTCTCTCTCTCCTGGGAAAAGAGTGCTGTGGCAGGAGGGGCAGAGTAGAAAAAGAAACCTTAGCTACAGGAAAATAAAGAAGATGGCTGCCCTGCGGATTATTCCTAAGCCTGGCTTTGAAGGAGTGAACCCTTCCTCAGTCCGGGCCCAGGTTATCTCCTGTAATTGCATTATTCTGAGATTTACCAAGATAAAATGGCCCAGCTTAGTGGCAGTAATAGATGGCAGGTGTGACTGTGATCACACAGCCACTTTCAACTCTCTGGCTCGTCCCAGCTGGGGAGGGGGTTCCTCTGCTTGCCACTGTCCAGAGAAGGGAACAATTACCAGTACTTTTCTCAGCCTGGTTCTAGGACCGACACAGGGGTCTGTCTTTGTCCCCTCTAGAGTTTGACACCAGGGTGACCTTCCTCTTACATTCCCTGCATCCTGATTATACCACCTGGTTCAAGGAACAAGTTCCCAGTATCCTTGAAGGGCCATACTGAGCCTGTGTTGTATTTTTATTCTTGTAGCCCAGGCTTGCCTCAAACTCATTGTATAGCCAAGGATGATTCCAAACTTCAGATCCTTTTGCCTCTACCTCCAGAGTGCTGGGATGACTGGCACACTCTATCATGCCTTGCTTTTTTGTGGGGTGGGGGATCAAACCCCGGACTTAATGTGTGCTAGGCAAACACTGTAGCTACTGGTCTATAACCCCGGTGTCCCAGGCCACCAGCTTCCATTGAGTCAGTTAAGGAGGGACTGGTATTTATACATGGCTGGTGACCGTTAAGACAGAAGGAGCAGGTTGCAGCTGAAGGAGCCGACATTCTATGCAGAGGTAAAGAGTGGGAAAGCAATCTGTCTTGAGTTGTTCTCAGTATAATTGTAGGAGATCTCATTGTTAATCATCACCACCATCACCATCACCACCATCAACCATCATCACCATCACCACCACCGTCGTCATCACCACTACCATCCCCATCACCACCATCACCATCACCGACATCATCACCACTAGCACCATCATCATCACCACCACCACCACCAGCACCACCACCATCATCATCATCAAAAACTAACCTAGGCTAGTCTCAAACTAGTGGAAATTCATCCTCCTGCCTCAGCCTCTTCACCTAAGCACTGGGGTTGCAAGTATGCACCGCTGCTGAGCTAGCTATTATATGGTTACCCTCTGTCTTACGGGCATGGACCCTGAGCCTCGCAGAGACGACAGAGCTTTCTGGGTATTTCACCGCTTGGTCCTCTCCCGACCCCCAGCTTCCACCGCACCACATGTGGTAGATGATAAAGCCAGGGTCCCCAGGCTGCTTCCCAGACAATAAAGATAAGTCCATGCCTGCACTCGGGTCCCTGTAAGAAGGCGCCTCGACTCATAGGTTATAAGGTGTGGGTGATGGCAGGTTCCTTCCAAGCATCCTTCGAAGCTACAAACGCTTGGCAGAGTCCAGCCTGGACTGTCTCTGCCTTTCAGTTTCTCTCTGTACTTAAGCCACAGAACGCCCTTGCAGGACACCTTCAGGCACAGCCGCAAGCCACACGGGAAGACTCGGAGACCTTAGGTGTAAGGAATAAGCTTTTGCTGTTTTCTGTCCCTCTGGCCAAGCCCAGGAGAACTGAGCCTGAGCAGAAAGCCACGTGTCTATCCGGGGAGAGGGCAGGGGCAGGAGGCGTAGACAACAGGTGTGCACTGGGAGCCATGAAGACTGTCTTTTCAGCCTTTCCAAGGGTTTGTTATGCCCTGGGTCCTTTGGAGTCTGTTCTCCAGCAGTGAATAATCCAGGCCTGGTTTACATGGAAGAAAGGGAGGAAGGGAGGGAGGGAGGGAGGAGAGAGGGTGGGAAAAAGGGAGGGATGGAAGGAGGGTCAGTGGCCACCAGGATGAAGCAGCACTTGGACTGCACATAGCCGACGGTGGACAGCTGGCAGAAATCCCTTTCTGGGTGACATCAAGCTCCATTATTCTGGGTTATAAACAGAGAACTCATTCCCGGCCACCTCCTGTGCTCTCCCATGGAGGGAGCGCACGTTTGTACACAGGTCAGCTTGTGATCAACCAGAGTCCCTGTGACCCCAGGATAGCAGCTTCCAACCTCTGGGCCTCAGTTTCCTCTTCTCCATACTGATGGTGACATGCCCCATGCCAGAGGGACTGGGAGACCCAGGGATGTCATGTGTGACAGATGCTTCAAAGGCAAGAACACATCCTACATGTTCAGTGCTTAAGAGCCAGAGGAGAAGACACAGCTAACTCCTTGCTTTGTGCTTTTCTTTCTTTTTAAAAAAGAGTTATGTATTACCATGTATACAGTGTTCTGTCTGCATGTATGCTGACGCACCAGAAGAGGGCGCCAGATCTCATTACAGAGCGTTGTGAGCCACCATATGGTTGCTGGGAATTGAACTCAGGACCTCTGGAAGGGCAGCCAGTGCTTTTAGCCTCTGAGCCATCTCTCCAGCCCATGCTTTTGTTTTCTACGATAGTTATTTTTTAAAATAAAATTCTATTTTCCCTAGGCCAAGGATCTAGTTCAGTGGTAGAGTACTTGCCTCACACAGACAAGGGCCTGGACTTGAGCCCCTCACTCCAAAAGCAAATGTGTGTGTGTGCGTGTTTTCTTGTTACTATAAAATGAGCATGTGATTTTAACATAAAGAGTGGATGAAGTACTTTTAAAACTCCGCTCCATGTTCTAATAGAGTAAATGCGGGCCAACACCTTAAAGGGAGGTCAACGCTTTCACAACTCTCCATCCTTGCAGAGTATCAGCGTTCCCTGGGATGGCAAGCCCAAGCTTAGCCAGGCAGAGAAGGCCCATCCAAGAGGAGCTCGAGATCCTGGCTGACCACAAGCACCCAGTAAGAGTTCTCTGGGTCCAGCAGCCACGCACCGTGTGATGTTTGGAGATGAACACTTCTCTGACAATGGGGAGGAGCAGACAGACAGTTCGTCCTCAGGGTCCTGTGTTGAGGCCATGCAGTCCCACCGGCTTGTGCCCTAGGAAGGGATCCTTACAGATGACCGTAAAGCATGTTGGCTTTAACACTTGCCATCCAGCTGGGCATGGTACTCACAGCACTCAGGAGGCATGAGTTGAAGGCCAGCCTGGGCTGCCTCGACATCCCTTCCCGGGGGCTTCTAAGATGAGGGTGTTACAAGGGGGTGCAGAGAGAGCCCCCAGGGAGAGCCTGTCAGTCTTTGGTGTTCCAGCCCTGTCTCGTAGTGGATAAATAAGTGGTTAAGTAAGTCGATGGCCCGTTCTTGCCTCTGTCAGCGTGAGACAGAAGCTGCTCATTCCCAGACAGATCAGGGTTTGCTGGAAAGCTCCATTTGGATGAAAACTGCAAAGGCCAAGCTCCTACTCGCTCCTTACGGCGCCTCTCTGAGCCTGTGCCCGCTTCTCTAACGTCCCACTAATCCGAAGCACCCCATGCAGGTGCCATGGGCATGCAGTGAGATGATGAACACAGAAATCCTCAGGGGGGAAAAAAGGTAACAAGCCCTGTGTGGTGACACATGCCTGTCATCCCAGCTTGGGAGGTCGAAGCAGACAGAAGATTTGTTGGATGTTCAAGGCTAGCCTGGACTACATAGTGCTACATAATAAGATTCTGTTTCCAAAACTAGTTAATGTTATTATTCTCATTATAAACTATAATAAACCCCATAGACAGAACTTAGAAGGGAAAAAAAAACCAGCAGGGGAAAAAACTTGTCAGGAATTGCAGTTCCCCAGCAGGGTAGAGATGGCCGCCTTGTGCGTATCACCCAACACAATTTGGGGGTGCCCTCCCCACTGGAGAGGTGCTCATGAGCACAGGGTGAGGTCTCAGGAGGCTCTAGGGCCTGTTTGACACGCGACTCTTTAGTATGCCCACTTACAGTCTGAGGCCGGGCTCACAGTCAGTTGTGGGAAAAGCCCGGCTGGGAAGGTAGCCCCCAAGATCCCCCAGGAACCAGCTCTCACATGACTCAGATTCTCTGTAAAAGACTCACTAAGGACACCAGCTTTTTCTCTGAGACACCGAAGACTGACAGGTTCTCCCTGGAGGCTCTCTCTGCACCCCACCCCCCATGTAACACCCTCATGTCAGATGCCCCCAGGAAGGGACTATCCCTCCTCCCTGGCACCCACCACAGTCAGCTTTTCAGCGCTGAGTGATCCGAGTCCGGGAGCAGACACTGAGATGCCTATCAGTCCACATGGCAGACTCATTTCCTCTCGGCACACATCACGTTAGCTGCCTGTGGGGTGGCAGGCTTTAGGACGATGAATTTGACAGCCCTTGGGCCACCAGCTGAGGAGCAGGAAGGAAGAGTCTGAGAAAGTGTCTCTCAAACTGGAAGGTGCACACGGAAGCAGGTCCAAGAGCTGCTGGGGGACCTCACCCCTGGTTTCAGGTGCCCTGTCCGTGCTTTCCTCAGGACTCCAGACCTGAAGGTCACAGTGAGGCAACTCTTTGGATAACCACCGTGGCAACAGTATTCTCAAAACGTGGTCCTAGAGATTGGGCCACAGACCTGAGGGGAATTCATAGAGCTTTCTGAGTTGATTGTCAGTGGCATGGGTCCCCAGGGAGACTCCAAGCCAAGCAGAATAGCCACTACCAGACCCAACCTCAAAAAATCCACTGGGAGAGATAAGGGAGTAAATAGGTAGGAAGGGCCGAACTAGCAAAACAGCTAGGGGTAGAACACTAGGCATACATAGGAAAAGAAAAGGAAAAGAGAAAAGAAAGGGAAAGGTTTAATTCTTGCCATGGCCAAGTCCTCCATAGGCCAGCACTGAGGCCTATTGGTGGAACGTGGTTATGTTGATTTTGCCATTGCTCCTCCCACACACAAGGGGGCGCTGGAGGGTCTCCCTGATACGGTGCTCCAGGCCCAGAGCAACCAGTTTTATATGGTTCGTGACCCTAAATTGGGGGGCCCGTGAGAGAAGAGAACTTGGTGTCCCACCCCAGCCCCAGGTGGGCGGGCCACAGCCTTGTCTAGAGGGGCTTGCTGAAATAAGCGCGCTTGCAGGAGCTGCGTTCCTGTGAACTGGGACTCAGCTGGGGACGCTGAGACTGTAAGACACTGTGTACTAAGGGTTACCTACACCGGATCATGTGCCAGGGTGTGCATTGGGGATCCACGCCAGCCCAGTATTCTCCCATGCAGAAAACCGAGCAAAGGGGGCACACCTGCCACATTGATGGGACAACTGGATCCTGAGTGGAAGCTCTCCCACAGAGCCAGGCAACCTGCGAAGGACCTCTTGCCATCGTCCTCCCTGTCTCCGGCTGCCCCTGCTGCTGTCTGTCCTTCTGGGCATGGACTGCCTGTTTCTAGCTGGGAATGACACAGCGGTTTCCTGAAGTTTAACCAGCTCACCTTTCACAACCGCAGAGCGCGCTGCCGAACAACACTAACGTGCTGGACGCGCTCATGGAGCTCGGACGGGGCGGGGATTAATCCAGGAGGGTCAGTAATGGCTTTCTTTTTTTTTTTCTTTTCTTTTTTTTTTTTTTTTTGGTTTTTTGAGACAGGGTTTCTCTGTGGCTTTGGAGCCTGTCCTGGAACTAGCTCTGTAGACCAGGCTGGTCTCGAACTCACAGAGATCCACCTGCCTCTGCCTCCCGAGTGCTGGGATTAAAGGCACGCGCCATCACCGCCCGGCAGTAATGGCTTTCTTAACAGATGTGAACATCTGTGCCGGCCCTAGGACTTCCTTGCCCAGGAAACCGGCTCTCTTTTGGGCAGCAGCACCAATAAATGCCACTTCAAGGACCCCAGAGTTCTCATCGCCCATTATGGCGATGTCCTGCCCTGGCTGAGGGCCAAGTGCCAGGCACAGAGCTCTAGGCCTGTCAATCATGACGGGGGGAGCTGGGGAACCAGGCCTACTCTCCTACTCCAGCAGCCACAGATGCACCCACCCGCACTGGGCTTGACCTGAGCCTACCCCGCCAGCCCTTCCCTTCCCTGTATGCAGTTTCTCCTATCCCAGCAAACTCTGCCCAGAACCACAGCGCTGACGCTGCCCCTGCGCAGCGTGGCCTCTTCTGTTGCCAGCCTGTTTTTGTTTTGCCGGGATGCTGACGGCTTGTGGTTTGCCCCACACTTTGTCAAGTTCACGGCAGCCATAGGAGAAAGCATCAAATTTGTCAGCGAATCCTGTTCTCTATTACAGTAACCGCGGTAATACCATCCAGCTGGGTCGCCTCCACCACCCAGCACCCTGCCTTATGGCTAGACAGGGGCCGTGGCTGGAGCTCTTTGGAGGCTGATGACAAGTTCCCCAAGGTGACACTACAGCCAGGCTTTTATCGCTCACCGATGCTCTTCTTAGGTCAGAACAACTAGAGAAGGATTTCTTTTAAAAATGTTTTTGTGTATGGTATATGCATGTGTGCGCACATGTACACAAGTGTGTATTTGTCCCTGTGTTCGCACAGGGGTGCTGCTGTGGAGGTCAGAAGTTGACCTTGGGTGCCTTCCTCTTTTACTCTCCCCCTTGGCTGTTGGGACAGGGTCTCCTTCTGAACCTTGACCTTGCCCTTTCAATTAGGCTGCCAGCCAGCAGGCGTTGTGGATCCACCTGCCTGTGCCTTCCAGGGCTGGGATTACAGGCACGTGTGATGCCCAGATTTTCACACAGGTGCTGGAGATCTGATTATAGGTCTTCATGCTTGCATGGCAAGCCCCCTTGCCTGCTCCTGTCGCACAGGGGAAGAGAAGAGACTTCTAATTGCTGATAGCAACAGTAAAGGGGAAAGCTAAGTCTCCACGCTGGCCCCTCCTGTCACTCCTCCACATCAACCTCACCTGCCTCTTGTCAACAGGCAGAGCTCAGATTGGGCTCAAGATGGCCCCTCCACTGATCATAACCCCTGCCTGGCCACTTCTGGGCATCTTAGAGCAGCTCGCCTCTCTGTGGACGCAGCCCAGATGCTTGCCTTGGGCATGGGGCCTACTCGCCTGCTCTCTGTCACGGCTCACCATCCATCTTACTGACTAGTACCATAGCCTGTCCCCTGCTACCAGCCAGACTTGACCGACACAATCCCAGGATGCCACCTGCCCCCTCCCCATGAACAAAAGGACCCGTTAAACCCATGGGGTGAAGCCCCAACCCTGGGGCCTCAGAACTTGGCTGTGTTTGGAGAAGGGTGATGGTGTTCACTGAAGTCATGGGAGTGACCTTGACCCAATCGAGCTGTCCCCCAGAACGGCACACTCATTTCAAGGGATGAACTTATGAGGACACAGGAGGAGGATATTTTCTGCAAGTCACATAGAGAGGACTCTGGAGAACAGCCTCAGTGTGAGAAAATAAGTCTGCTGTTCAAGCCGAGAGGTACTTTGTTATGCAGCCTAAACTGACAGCTACAGCCTTCATGAGTACCTGTGGGTGAGAGGATGGAGGGAGACCAGCCTCTCTAGGTGTCAGCTAAGTGAGGAACAGCGCTGGGCTCTGTGCCTTTGGAGCAGAGGGCAGAATGATGGAGACGCACTTAGCACTGCCTGACGATAGGCCACCACTCTGACTGCTGGGTGAGGATAAAACAGTCTTAGAGATGGCACAGGAACAAGCCAGCATACGGTTCTGAGCTGGAGCTGTCGGGAGCCTTCCAACCTCACAGAGGTGGGCTGCCAGGGGGCAAAGGTGACCCTCAGCTGAGGCTGGTGTTGGTTCCCAGGTCCATCTACCTATGGAAGCCCCTCCCTATGCTTCCCAACATCCTTGTATCCACCAAGCACATTTAGGGACTTGCACAGTCCTGTGCCAGCATTCCTTCATGGGAGATGTTCTGTGACAGCACCAGAGGGCACTCACGGTGGCCCCTGCTGATGCTCTGGCCTCCATCCCAGACCCCAGAGGGACCCTACGGAAAAATACCTGAATGGTTTTTAGACAACACTGATTCAAAACAGACCCTGAAACAGCAGAAAGCCGAGAGTGTCCTGCTGCCTCCCACCCTGCCGCAAGCCACAGCAGCCCCGGGTGCGTCTGCCCTCTGCATGGACACCATATGGAGGGTCTCTCCACAAAGAGGGAAATTTGAGCTCACTTTCCAACAGGGCAGTGGGAACCCAGGTACACCCTCAGCCTTCAGGCAAAGAGTCTCGTGCTCAGACTGCTAACCCAAGACCTGTGTGAACAGGCAGCCAGGACCGTGCCATCTCAGGATGGCTGTATCTCTGGTGTGTGGGTCCCTGGTTCCTGCCAGTGCTGATCTGGTTGGAAAGAGGCCAGGTTTATGCGGACTGGACATCACAGTCCCCTGGGAGGACTGTCTGCCCTCTGACTCAGGGTTGGATACGGCTGGACATCCACTTGCCCCTTTGGGGCATCCACACGAGGATGCAGCAGCAGGCACAGCCTCGGCAACAACCGTCTCTCAGGCAGGTGTGTATACTCCCAAGGTGGCTGGAGCCAGAGCCCAGGGAGGTGTTCTGGACCCATTTCCCAGGGCACTGGATGGGCTGGTCTCTGGGTCCCTTGTGGAGCAGAAGGCCCAGTGACAGGTGAAAGACCTTGGACTCTGAGTACGCTCATTGAGAGTGACATGACCCTGGAGCACCGTGGTGCATGTGACAGCTGTCATCTGATTGACAGCATGGAGAGAAGCTTGGGGTAGGTAGGGCTTGGGTCTAGGTATGCTTATGCAGGTATGCATAGGTATAATTGGCATGTGGTCAGCTGAGGGGAAGACCTACCCTTAACATGGGTCTGTTGGACCGGGGATATTCTTGAGTACCACGCGAGACTGATTTTTCTGGACCTGCTGTGCTCATCAGAAGCAGGACAAAGATGCTTGCATTGTCCTGGGATCTGGAGTTTGTATTCTTTCACTTTCTTTGTTCTGGAAAGACAAGTCTCCGGGCTTTGTTTCCGAGTAGTGCTTTTGCATCCTTGGATGCTGGAGGGACTGTCGTGGTCCCCAGGATGAAGTGCGAGGTCTTCCTAGCCTTGGATGCATCGTGGCTCCTCTTCCCTCCTTGGGTAGTTTTCCCTCCCTGGGTGTGTAATTAGCTGTGAACTCTAACCCTCCAGATACACGCGAAGGCCTTGCTGTGCTGATTGTCAGAGTGGCCCCTTCCGCAGCCACCTCAGTCCTTCATTATGGGGGCAGGGTTGTCTAGATTGTGTCTCCAGGGGTCACTTCGCTGTCTGCTACAGACTTCCTCTGTCTCCAGACTGCCCACCCACACCATTGGCTGAGACTTCCCTCCAGCTTCCACTGCGTCAGCCATGGCCGCTGTGTGGTGAGGCATTAGTTAGGGTCAGGAGTAAGGCTGGGAACCTGACAGCAGGAGATACTGGCTTCCTTGTTTCCATGGCTACGTGCTGGCGTGTGGCTGGTTCCTGGGTGTGAGATTCTCATCCCAGCGTTTGGAAATGCACCACCAGCAAGCCAGAAAATAAATTGTGCATATGTGTATATACCTGTACATACAGACGACATAAAAATTAATATGTTATGCTGCCACCATTTCCATTTCTATGAATTTCATTTTCCCCCTATAAAAACTTTTTATTTGTAAGAAGACACTATGGTCCCTTATGGGTGGGGTAGCTATCTCTAAGAATTTCAATCTGTCTCTAAACTTCAAGTTGACTGGGTCAACACTGAGTGACCCTGCCCCTTGGTCAAGCCATGTCCCCGCCTCAACTTGAAGCTTTTTTGACAAGTCAGTATTAAAAAGCCTAAAGCCACAAGATGGAAAACGCAGTCTGAGGAGCGCTGGCTTATGCTGAGCCTCCTGCATCCCGTGATGCCCCTTCCTTAGGACCGATATACCTGCTGCTCCCCATGCTGTGACTCTCCTCCGTCAGAGGCAGTCCACTCCAGCCCTCAGTTCTTCAGAATGCTTCCAGAATGTTACTTCTCCAGAGATAGCCATCAACATCATTGCTCAGTGAACTCTGCTGAGTGAGTGGGGACAACATCAGTCCCCTGCACCCTCAGGAAAATGATATTCAAAGGCCCAAAGACACAGGAAGAGGGTGCTGTGTGAAGACAAAGGCAGAGGCCCCAGTGACCTGTGTCTACAAACCGAGGGTCACCTCGGGGGCCACCAGAATTGAAAAGACTCAGAGCCTCAGAGGGAGAGGTCCTGCCACTCCCTGGCAAGTCCACAGACCACTCATTGCTCTCTTCCTCCTGCCCCCCCCCGCACCTCCCCACAGAGACAGAGACAGACTGAGAGACAGAGAGACGAGCTTGACAATTTGTCCCAACAGACACAGGAAGGCAACACAATTGCCAACACAGTGGTTATCTGGAACTCAGAGCTAACTGGGCATCCTGGATTTGATTCACAGAATCTGTGACTGTGCCTGTGCCTGGGAGTTGCTCAGCAGGCCGTGAAACAGCTGGCTTGCCTCCCAGAGCCCCTGGCTGCTCTTATCACCTGGTGATGGGCAGGGCATTGTGAAACCCTTGGAAGGGTAGCCAGTGTATGCCCACGGCAGGCTGCCTTCGTCACCTCCCCTCCACTGCCACCTGCGAGCTCACAGTTCTCCCCCTGAACTAATGGTACCCACCCTGCCTCTCTGCAGAGACAGGCGGAAGGACCACAGAGCCCGGTCCCAATACTGCCAAAGGCACAATGCTCAAGGAGTAGCTTCCACCCTGCCCCACAACCTGAAAGGTAAAGGGGTCAAAGTGACATCAGTGGTCGACCTTGACACTTGGAGAAAGGTGGGGGATGGGGATGGTGGGTTTATCTGACAAAGAAGAAAATAACCAAAAGGATGAAAGAAAAAAAAAAAACACCTCTCATTACAGAGTGCCCTGGGCTGACGTCAGGCCTATTCCGGCTAAGCCTTCTGGGAGCGTGTTCCTCCCTCTGTTCTGGTGAGTGATGCGCTAACACTCGCCTGCCAGCATTGTGGCTGCATCTCAACCTGCCGCAAAGACATCCTAAGGCATCCCAGAAGCCCTACAGAGGTGGCTCTCTGAGCAGTTCCCGAAGCTGTTGGGGTGGATGAGAAGCCCAGGGCCTGAGTCCGAGCAGCAGCTGCGTCACTGTGGCAGTGTCTTGGGGCAGGGCTTGCTCATGTCTAATTGCGGGTGATGAGGAGACCACCCACTGGCCAAATTGCCCTGGATCTGTTCAGTGCTGGCGCTGGCAGCTCTCCTGCGGGGGCTCACCGCCGTGCTGAAGAGGAATGCGCTAGCTTGCAATTACACCCTGGGTCCCTCATTCATCCCAGACAGAAGGGCCTATGCAGGCTCCTCAGCTACCCCCACTTTGACCCCCAGACACAGCCTAGCACAGGCTGTAGAGCTATCAATGCTTTCGCACCTCAGGACCAATGCTCTCTCCACCCAGAAATACAGCCAACTTCCCTACAGCAAAGCCCAACCCTTCCCAACCCTGAAGTACAGTCCCCTACAGCTGGCTGTGAGTGCTCCCAAACAGGGGGAAGCCTGGGCTGGTCTTGGCTACTTGGAAGTAGTTTGATGATGGTTCAGTACCATCAGTGGAGATGAATACACACACAGTTATCAAAGAGAATGGGGAAGTGGGAGCTCACAGACGACACAATGGCATTTATGACAAGAAGCCCCGGAGAGACCCATAGCCACCCATATTTTCACAGAAAGCAGAACTCAAAGTGCCTGGCTAGCCATGTAATATGCTATGAGGTAGGGTAGGATCCCAGTGGTCCCGGAGTTTGTTTGCATCCAAGGCTCCTCCCTGCTCACTCTTCCTGCTCACTGAAAGTGTTGCTTCAAGGCTTCACACGAGGTCATTTCTGTAAATCAAGAACACAGCCTGGAGCCCAGAACCCAGCTCTAGGGAGCCACCAGTGCCAGAGTTTGGACAAAAGCCACTTGATGCCAAACTTCCCAGCTCTGGGAGGTGATGGCAGCGGAGGAGGGGCTGAAGACTCTTGCCTTGCTCCTAAACTTAAAAATGACATTTTAAAACATTGTGAGGGTGGCTTCATACTGTCACTTTAGAAAAAAGTTCTGCACTTTATTCCACCCCAGTGCCCCTTCTTTTTCCACTGTTGGCCATTGGGGCGACCGGAAGTATCTTTAAGAGGTATCCTATGCATCCCAAGCTCGAGTGTTCCCAGGAGCAGAGGAGATGACCAAACACTGCAACCTGTTCAGATGTCACTCTGTTATCTCCTTCCTCCCAGCATCTTGAAGAAAGTGCTCCCTGCCTCAGGTAGCTGTTCCGACCAGCCCCCTAGAAAGAGTTCGATGCAGCAACCCTTGGGTGGAGCGACATCAGAGGCCTTTGCCTGTGGTCTGTCACCTACTTGCTAATTCTGGGAAGATGGGACTTAGGATCTCAGAACTGTGAGCATAACCTTCTCCCCAGGAGGGGTTCTTGTGCTCACTCAGCTCAGGCAGATGCTATCAGTGGGTATTAATCTGCCACTAGGGAGAGAGCATGGATGAAGACTTGCTATCCCAACTGCCCCCCGGGCGCTGTTACTTCTATCCCCTGACTCCACAGCAAACCCTACTCAAAAGACCTACTGGCATGAGTCTGTCATCCGAGCAGCTTGGAGACGGAGGCAGGGGGCTCACAAGTTCAAGACCTTTGTGTGCTGTGGAGTGAGTTCCAAGTCAGTCTAGGTAACTTTATGACACCCTGCCCTGTCTCAAGACAAGAAAAGAAGAATAAAAAGAAGAAAAGGAGGAGGAGGAGGAGGAGGAGAAGCAGAAGAAGAAGAAGAAGAAGAAGAAGAAGAAGAAGAAGAAGAAGAAGAAGAAGAAGAAGAAGAAGAAGAAGAAGAAGAAGAAGAAGAAGAAGAAGAAGAGAGAAGACTGTAGCTGGGCTGCTTGGTAGGCCTAGTTCCCAAACTTCAGAGGCGTGTGCCTGCAGAAAACACAAAATTGCCGAGCATCTCAAGTCCTTGGAAGAAAGAATGACATCTGTGTGTGCTGGGATGTAGCCCTTGGCGATCTCGTTAAGGGGCTCCGCTTGCATGTAGTTTAGCTTGTCACAATGCTACACCCCTTCCTTTTGATGTAACCCAGACTCAGAGATGCCAGGAGCCGTCAGGTTATGGTGGACGGTTTCCTTCATCCGTTGGCCTGGAGTCCACAGCAAGAACAGAGCTTGGCCTCAAGGCGCCTGTGGGTTTTACACACTCTCCTTCTTCTTTAGTCATGGTCATAGTCTCTCGACTGGCGTTCCGCAACCTTTTCTAGCAGTCTCTCTGTCCCAGATTAGCAGGTGTCCCAAGCCTGATGGCATGCAGGTACCCTGCTTGGCCCTGCTCTGTCCCTGTCTGCTAGACAGGTGGTCTTAGTCCTCCTTGGAGCCAATTGAGACCTTAGGCGGGCGGGGCCTGGACACACAAGAGGCCTTTGAGGCATCAGGTGAGGGACCCGGATGTGGTCCACATTCTTCACCTTAATTTGAACAAGTACCACAGCCCACTTGAAAATTGCCCCTCTGCAATAATAAACAGAGCTCACGGTGAGTGGAAGGGCTGCCTTGAACTGCAGAGCAAAGCCAGAGATGGCGGGGGCTCAGCTTCGGGAGGCTTCACAGTAGTCAAGCTAAAGCAGGCCGCTGAAGAGGTCAGGCAGACCAATCGGCTCTCACCTGGGGAGGCACAGAGGGATCGGTGCGGCGACAAGAGGTTTAGAGTTACGCCTCGGCGAGTTAAACTGTATATAAATAATAGAGGGAGCAAGTTAGGGGGAAAAGGGAGCCAATGTCTGCCTGCGTGCCCCCTGCCTGTTATTCATCATGCTGGATCTGGAGCCTTTGAGTGGCTTGCTCTGGAAGCTAAAGTTAGTGGGGGCCTTGTGTCAAGGGGGAGAAGAGAATGCTGTGCTCTTGGCCCTGAGACGCAGGCAACGGTGGAGCCTCCTGTTCCATCGCGGCTGTCAGCTACTATGAATCCACTCGCAGAAGCAGGAGGAGCAGGGAGCGGGAATCTGACCCGCTAGGTCCTCTCTGTCCATAACCAGTACAGTGAGCAAAGCCCTAGCTCAGAGCATGAAGGAATCTTCCTTTTCCAGGAAGAAACCCCTTAGGGTAGCAGTTCTCAGCCTTCCTAATGCTGTGACCCCTTTAATACAGTTCCTCACATCATGGAAAGCCCCCCAACCATAAAATTATTTTCACTGCTACTTCATAACTAATTTTGCTCCTGTTATGAATTGTAACATAAATATCTGTGTTTTCCAATGATCTGAGGCAACCCGTCTGAGAGGGTCGTGACCCCAGGTTGAGAATCGCTGCCCCAGGGCATGTCAGGGAGCAGAGCTGCCTGCAGCTCCATGCCAAGCGCCCAGAGCATGCTCAGCCCTGAGTCCAGGAGAGCTTCCATACTGCAGAGCGGCCTGTGGCACTGCTCTGTCCTCTGCAAGCCTTCGCCTCCAGCAACGCCTTCATCTCCAGAACCTGTGGCTGTGTCACCTCTTGAGGCAAAAGAGACTTTGAAAAATATGACAAAGACCTTGGGACACAGATGACCTGGGATTTCCAAGTCATCATGGTCGGAAGGATGCAGCCATGAGCCAGGCAATGCAGAACTGGAAGGGTAAGGGGCAGAAGGAGCTGCCCCCAACCACTGGGTGTCAGCAATAGCCTTAAGCCAGCTCAGTTTTTCCAAAGAGTCAGACAGACAAGCTGCAGCAGCACCTCTGGGGCCAGCCACTCATCCCAGTACTGTGCACAGTACCCAGATCCCCAATACTGTGCACAGTACCCAGATCTCAGCACTCTGGGGCCAGTCACTCATCCCCAGTACTGTGCACAGTACCTGGATCTCAGTACTCTGTAGGCAGTCGCTCCATCCCTTCAGTACTGTGCACAGTACCCAGATCCCCAATATCATGCACAGTACCCAGCTCAGCACTCTGTAGGTAGTTGCTCCATCCATTCATTATTGTGCACTCTGTGGCCAGACACTCTATTCCTGCATAGGTCACTATCCCACCAGGTCCTATGGAGGTAGCTGAAGAGGATGCCATGAAGCAGGTATGCATCAAGCCAGGGTGGAGTTTGGGAACCAACAAAGGAGAAGAAGCATCTAGAAGATGGACCAAGCTGGGAGTCATTGCCAATGGGGATAGGATAGACAGGGAGCTAGCTGGTGAGAGCCATGGCCAAATGTGTGGGAGTGGGAGGAGAAAGAAAGTGCAGTGGCTTCTCCCGAGCCCTCCTCCGAGCTGCTTCTGGTGACTACCAATGGTTAATCTCGACAGGAAACAGGAAGCCAGAAACAGGAAACAGGCAGTAGTAAGCATGAGCACTCCTTCCCTGTAGACCATAGAGGCAGCCTCACAAGGCACAGAGAGGCCTTAAAAGGTCTCACTGTGACCATCCCCAACATTAGCCTTAGTCAGCCTACATGGTATCTAGTCTCCACCTGGAAACGGAGTCCGCAGGCCTCTCTCTGCCTCAGCATCCTCACACAGCAGCCCCGCTGAGCCCAGCCAGTCCTTGACCAATCTTGACCCCACACTGACACCCATCTTCCCATTGGACCATCCATTTCCTTATTAACCGTACTGTGTCTGGTGTCCAGCCACCTGACCAAGGAAACACTATTGCCATCCCTGTTACGTGGACAGTGAAGTCACAAATCAGTAAAGCAACCACACTTTAGTCCCAACAGCAAATGACAAAGCCCAAGTCCTACCAAGAGGGTCTCTTTGCAGCACCTGGTCCAGCCTGTTGAGAAGAGGATGTTGTGCTATGTGATGCTCTCAGGTTCTGGTTCCATCTTTGGGGAACTGGGAGACTCAATAGCCCCATCTTTCCCCATCTCCACTTTCTTGTCTATTAAAATTTACCACATTCACACTCGTGCTTATGGAAGCCAGAGGCTGAAGCCAGGTGTCTTCCTCAATTGCCCCTCCCCTTTTGGATGGAGGCAGCATCTCTCAATTGAACTCGGCTCACCGATTGGGTTAATCTAACCAGGCAGCCTGCCCTGGGGATCCCACCCCCACCTCCACCTCCCACAAGATGTCTCACAACCCAACCCACTGCTCCTTGGCCCTGCGCTCTGTGGAATCCACAGATATAAAATTCTGCGCTCTGTGGAATCCACAGATATAAAATTTTGACACCATGCTAGAATACTGCCTCATCTGGATTTCTGCGAGCCCTGGAGAGTCATTTGTCAAAAACATGTTTCAGGAAATGTGGGCCCACTTCCCTGGGACTCACAGGGGATGCAATCCACCTTTCCTCCTTGGCCTTGTGCTGTGTGAGCTGTCTGTCTGGGTGGAGGTAGGACCTTGGTTTCCCTAGGCCACAAGGCCTGTCCTGATGCCACAGTAGGGAGGCAGGGACCAGCGTGGGCCAGGTCACACTTTATTACAGCTGGAGACAGGTAATGTATGTTTGAGAACACACAGCAGGGGTCAGTAGGACAACACAAAATAATTCATTTTTTAATGCCAGGTCGACAGCTTCTGTCAGAAGGAACCACGTTTCGGCCACTTTCCTAATACCATTCAAGAGAATAAGGGGCAGGTGGCATCGGTGTGGCTCATGACCCAAGAGGCTTTTGTTAACGTAAACCACACTGGGCCAATGTTGCTGTGAAGCCATCCTAGTCTGAATGACTTTTTAAGAACTTAAAAGACAAAACAAAACATTTATTTATTTGCATTTGGGCTGGTTCAGGAGTGCCACTGTGGGCATGCAAAGGTCAACCTGTGATTCTCGGTTTTCTTCTTCCAGTATGAAGATCCCAGTGGTCCAGCTTAAGCCCTCAGGCTTGGTAGCAAGTGCCTCTACACACTGGTCCAATGATATATTTTTTAAGTTCTATTTTTGATAGTGTGTAGGTGTATGTGTTTATGTATGTGCACGTGAGTGCAGATGCACATGGAGGCCAGAAGAGGGCGACAGATCCCCGGGAGCTAGAGCTACCCATGGTTGTGAGCCACCATCTCAGAGCTGAGAACCAGACTGGCCTACTCTGCAAAAGTGGCCAGTGCTCTTAACTGCTGAGACATCTCTCAACCTCAAGAATGTGTATTACAGCAAAATGTAATTCACTGTGCCAACCATCATTAAACACACAGTTCAGTGGCACTGAGCACACCCTCTGTGCCTAGAATGTCTCCGAAAGCTAACTGAAGCTCAGTCCTCCATAAGACCAACCTCCTTCGCCCTCCCCCGTTCTACTTTCTGTCTGGGTAGATGTTGTCTTAGGCGGAGCTCTCCGGAGGGACAGAACCAACAGAACGCATGTATGTTATGAAAGGGGCATGCATTTGTTTGACTTATGCAGTGGGAGTTGGGTTGTTCAGCAATGGCCACCTGCAGGCTGGAGACTCTGAGATTCCGGTAGCTGCTCAGCTCACGAGGCTGTACACGTCAGCAGCCACGGGGAGACACTGAAGGCCTGGAGCTTCCTGGGGAGTCACTGGTATCCTTATGTCAGCGCGGTGAGGTGATGGCCGTCGCGTGCACACACATGCACTCCCTCCAGGGAAGCAAGGACTGCTTCCCTCAGACCTCTGTGTCTGGGCCACCCATGGAAAGGTGCCCACGTGGAGGAGGAGGGCTTTCCTCCCTCAGTTGATCCTCTCTACAGATGCCTGGAGGCGTGTCTCCCTGGTGATTCCAAGTCTTGTCAGGATGTGACTGTTGAGGTAACTCACACACACACACGGTGTCTTGTAAGGTCTGTCCTCACGAAGGGCATTCTCAATTTGATCTTCTGCTCAGGGTTTTCAGAACACCACTCCTTTTAGAACCGAAGGCTTCCATCCGGGACACTCATGGTGTATTTCTCCAGCAGCCGCCAGGCACAGCTTTCTCCTGTCACACTGGTGACACTCAGGCCATTATCTCAAAGTGGCAGAGTGTCTCCTCGCGATAGTCATCCTGCTTTGAGGTTCACGTCCACGAGCTAGTTGTGTGGAGGTTGGCCCAATCAGATGCAGTTGTGGGCCCTTTGTTCCCTCTTAACAGGGTCCTGTCCAGGACAGGGGAGCGGGAGGGGCCGCAAATGAGCACAGGTGGACCTGGAAAGGGAGGACGAGACACTGCCACCACTTTCTCTTCTTAATACCTGTCTCCACGCTGACACTTACACACTAGCCTTACCTTTCCCCCATCACCCCAGCACCCCCAGTTCCATGAGTGTCTTAGAAGTGGCATTCCTGGGGCAGCATGCGTCTGAGTCAGTCAGGGCTGTGACAAGGTGTCGCTTCTGATTTGCAGTTCCCTGGGTGGCCCTGGGAGGCCACACTTCCAAGCAGCTCAGGGAAATGTCAGGAAATTGTGCCTGGGGAAGCAGAGAACCTAAGAGGCTAGCACATTTTATCTTATTACGCACACTTTGTTTGGACTTGTGTGTCTGAGTGCCGTTGCCTGTGGAGGCCAGAAGAGGGCATCAGATTCCCTGGAGCTGGAATTACAGGTCCTTCTGCGGGGCCCAACATGGGTGCTGGGAACTAAACTCAGGTCCCCTGCAAGTGCAGTGGTGGCTCTTACCCACTGAGCCATCTCTCCAGCCCCCACCAGCACATTCTAAATGAGAAAGAAGTGTGACTGCCACCTCTCCAGTTAGAGCTGAAAGAGCTTGAAAATGTTCAGGGTAAATTTCATCTGACATCTTGAAACACATGCTTATTATTGGACCCAGCAGTTGGCTACTCTGGTTGTAGAGTAAGAGGTCCAACACGCCTCACTGCTCCCGGGACAATCCCAGGTCAGTCTTGAGCTGTCCCTCCAGACTGTGACATTTCCCCTTCACCAGTCTCCTCCCTCCCCCATGCCCTACCCTCTTCACTTCAAGCAACTTCTCTTCTCTTTCTTTTCTTCCTTCCTTTCTTCTTCCCTTCCCCCTCCTCCTTCTTTTTCTTTTGAGACATGGTTTCTCTACATAGCACTGATATTTCTGACTATAATATATCAGACTGGCCTTGAACTCATAGAGATCTGCCCTCCCAAATGCTGGGGTTAATGTCATAGATCGCTATGCCTGGCTCAGGTAAGCTCTTTTAGTTAATACTTTTATGAGATGGGGTGGGCCAATCCTTATCCAATATTTGCATTATTGGGTTGGACGATGTCCCTAGTATATGTTCTGCTAATCAAAAATAAAATAGAACTTAATTTATTAAAACCAAAAGCTTGGATCAGCTTGGGGACCTACCCCCATCCTCTCTCAACTCCCTCTGAGACCAACCCCCAGCCACAGCTCTGAGTAGGTTGTTTTCCATCATGCCTGAAGTTCCCGTTAGTTAACCTTTCTTTACTATTACAAAACAGCATGGAAAACAACTCAGAATGGAGCAATATTTATTTCAGCTCCTGGTTTCAGAGATCTCAGTCTCTGGTAAGCTGGTTCCATTGCTGTCACCCTCACAGCAGCCAGGAAACAGAAAGGGTGGCAGTAAGCATCCAGAAACAGGAAATACCACGCAAAGGCTTCCCTAGGGGCCTGCTTCTTCTAGGCAGGCCCCACATCTTGTTTCTACTTCCCAGCAATTAAGCCTTCCCAGGTGCATCATTTTTAGATAGATCACACTCAATTGTCAACAGTTTCCTCCTGTGGCCTGAGCCTTCCTGAGCTGGGTCCCCTCTCTCCTCCTCCTTCCTCCATCAGGGGATGACCATGTGGTTTTGCTTTACTTGGGTTGACTTGCGGAGGGAGGGACATCTTCCCCCCTTGATGGTGTGCATGTCTTCTTTAGGACTGTGACATGAGAAAACGGAGGACCAGGCAAATGGGCAGGGTCCAAAGAGAGGATGCTGCTCTCAGGAGAGCTACCAGCAAGTTTTACAAAGGCTTGAGGTGTCACCCAGCCACCTCCTCTGTGCAGCCTTTCTGGTTCTTAACCTTGTGCCTCCACCCTTCAAATTCTTTCAGCAACCAATTCATACCCCTGTTCTGACTGATCACTTTCCGTGTCTTGTTTTTGTCTCAACTTGACACAAACCCTAATTCCCTCTCTAGATAATTCTCTAATGGGGCAACTGAAAAAAAATCTTCTGACTCTCAAATTGTTTTATTTTGTTTTGTTGTTTAAATCTATTTACATACATCTTCCAACTTCAGTAACTAACAAGTGCGTGTTTGGGAAAGTTTTTATGTATGTCAACATAAAAATTTTTGCCGTCATTTATTTAAGATTTATTTTTGCTTTATATGTAAGAATGTTTTACCTGTGTGTACTATACACCACATGCATGCCTAGTGTCTTCATGGGTCAGAAGAGGCCATTGGATCCCCTAGGACCGAAGTTACATGTGGTTCTGAGCCACCATGTGGGTGCTGGGAATAGAAACTGAGTCATCTGCCAGGGTGCCAAGTGTGCTTTACTGCTGAGTCATTCCTCAATTCTTACTTTATTACTTTAGAAATTATGCATGTCTGTATCTGTGGGTGTATGTATGTATGAGTGCAATACCCAAAGAGGCCAGAAGAGGGCATTGGAACCCTTGGAGCTGGAGTCACAGGTGGTTGTAAGCAGATGCTGGGGACCAAACATCTGGTTCTCTGCAAGAGCATCAAGTGCTCTTAAGCACTGAGCCATCTTTCCAGCTCACAAACATTTTTTTTAAAGAAACAACAATTGGAAATAGCCCCATTGAGCTATCACTTAATCAATTAAAAGCCTGCAGCTTGTGTCATTTAGTGTCTTCAGAGTTGGGTACAGTCATCATAGTAACTGTCTGTTCCCATGACAAAGCAGCATGACCAAGGCAACTTAAAAAATAAAGCATTTGATTGGCTTATGTATTCAGAGGGTCTGAGTCCGTGATGACAGAGCAAAATCTTGGAGGAGAGAAGAGCTAATTGACCCACAATCGGGAGTTAGAGAGCTAACTGGGAATGGAATGGGCTTTTTGAAGCCTCAAAGCCAGCCCCTGGTGACACACCTCATCCAACAAGGCCACACCTCCTAATCCTTCCCAAACAGTTCCACCAATTGGGGACCAAACATTCAAACATATGAGCCTATGAGAGTCTTGTCATTCAAACTGCCACAATAACATTAAGCAAAAGACCATTTAAATTTGCACGTATATTTCAGCCCCATGCTCTGTTCCCCTCTCCCCATCAGTTACCTATGTTCCCCCAGATGGCTTTGCTTCTACTTTCTCTCCATCTAGCAGAAACATATATAAGCCCACAAAGCTTTGTACACCTGATTCTTGACAAAGACGCCCCAAGTATCCATTTTTATTTTATGTCTATGAATGTGTTATCTACATGTATGCTTAATTGGTGAACTATACCACACTGACTAAGTGACAGCTCAATGGAGCTGTTTCCAAAAGTTGACTTTCTGTTCCCAGCACCCACATGGTAGCTCAGAACCATTGTGACTCCATTGACCCCAGTCCCAAGGGGTTCAATGACCTGACCCCTGCAGGCACTAGGCATGCATGTGGTATATAGTACACACAGGCCAACCATTCATACATGTAAATTAAAAAGGCCATATTTTCCACAATGGTGATGGGAAAACTGGATTCCACATGTAGAAGACTGAGCTGGATCTTAGCAGCTCTTAAATGGATCAAAGCTTACTGCAAACCCTGAGACGGATGGGGGTGAAGTAAGGCAAACCCTTCTGACCATCAGCATTGGCAGAGACTTTTTCAGTAGGATTCCAGTCACTTGAGAAGTAAGGCCAACATTTGACAGATGGGACCTCCTGGGATTAAAAACGTCCTAAGGAAACAGTCAGTCAAGGGAAGAGGTGGTCCACAGGAAGGGAGGGACCCTGCTAATCACACACCCAATGGTGTTATACGCCCATATCAAATTAGAAAGCACGGGTCTACCAGTGTGCCTCCCTTTTGCTTCCTTTAACACCAAGTCTGAATAGCACACAGGGTGGATCAGGGTGCGGGGGTTGGAGGCGCCTGGCCCCTGATTTCTCTTTGTATTCCCTTTGATGAACGGCTTTATTGATTGATTGATTGATTGATTGATTGATATCTGTTTGGAGAGAACAGATGAGATCACAGAACATTTTTGCCTGCACGTGCCAGCTCACCTGAGCTCAGCATCCACTTCCGTCCACTAGAGGGCGTGGCACCTCCCTAGCCCGCTGCACCTGGGTGCCTAAGGCCTCAGCCCAGGATGATCTGGTTCCTGCCAGGCCAGAAGGAGCCCAGAAGCTGGGCCTCCTGTGTTGAAATCTAGCGGGCGAGGAAGCTTTGATTCGGGAGCCAACTGAGATTGGAGTGTGTGGCGGGAGGCACAGAGACAAAGGAGCAACTGTGCCTGGGTAATGCCGAGGGTGAGGCTCACAACGCTGCCATTTCCTGGATATTGACGGGGTGCTGTCACCGCACTAAGAACGTTACACGCATATCTTATTTGATCCCCACAGTGACTTTCTGAGGTGGCTCTCATTATTCTGCCCAGTTTCGCTCATGAGCTTGGAGAAAGTGGTGTTTGTGGTTTGCCCCGCAGGTCCTGGTCTCAGCTGGCAGCATGCTTGTTTTTGGTTTTCAAGATGGAGTCTCTACATATGTAGTCCTAGCTGGCCCGGAACTTTTGGTGGTCCTCCCGTCTGTGTCTCCTGAGTGCTGGGATTACAGACTTGAGCCATCATGGTAGGCATCCGAGCTCCTTGTGGATAGAGACCAGTCTGAGCTGCCTGACCTTCAAGGTTGTTGGTGATTTAGGGCACTAGAAGCCCACAGTCTACATGATCCCTGTCTTCCGGTGTCCCTCTCAGAAGAGACTGGCCTCTTTGTGTGTGTTCAAGCGCGTACACGAGTGTCGCACGTGCATATGAGCGTGCAACTGCATATTCCAGAGGACGGCCTTGGGGCGGGGGTCTCATTCCTTGGATGCTATTCATCTTTTTACTTGAAAATCAAAATTACTATTTGAGACTGTCTCTGCACCCTGGGTTCTTCTAGAGCAAGAGCCGGAAGCAGAAAAGCTCAAGGGGCAACTACAGGCAAATGGCAGTGTCAGAACCCCAAGCAGCCTGTCAGCCCTGGAGAGAGTTCCACACGGGCCACAACTGTCCACACCCTACCAGCATAGTGGTGCTGTGGAATCACACAATTGATTTTAAAGACATTGTGTCAGCACTGCTGGTCTGCATCCCTCTCAATACCCTCAGATCCTTTCCACAGGGACCCATCCAGCCACACGAGGCTCTCCCACTGGGACTAGGGACACAGGGTGGCATCTCCACTTCAGGACCTGCCGCTGTCCATCAGAAGCCCATCACCCCACCCCACCCCACCCCCAGATGGAAGAGGAGGGTACCCAGCACGCTCGGGCACAACGCCAGCCCTGGGCATGGCTGTGAAAACGAGCAGAGGGGTCCTTTGTCATGAGTGTCAGGCAGGATTGGCAGCATCACGGTTGCTAAATGCAAATGAGCTTAGGTGAATATTAATGAGAAACAAAGACAGATAGCTCTGTGGCTGCGTGAGGAGATGGATGCTCTTGTGACTTGAATTCTGGTTAATCCCGGCGGGCTCCAAAGCTCCAGGCACAGAGGGGTTAGGACATGAAACAATAGGAAATAGGGACTTCCACTTAATCACTCCTCCAATCCCTGGTGCCACTATGGTCACTAGAATGCACAGGGCTCAGAAGACGGTGTTTCAGAGCAGAGCAGGCTCTGAGATGCTATACATCTCTGCTGGATGTATAGCAGGCACTGGAGTGACCTCAGGTAGGGACCACTGGGTTGGTGACTTTGTTGACTGAGACCCTCTCTAATCCCTGTCTAGACCTCCAAGGTGAGAAAGGTCCCCCCCCAACCACCTCTACAGAGCTGTAGCACCTGGCACTTTGCCCTTCAAGCTCAAACATCCAAGCTGCATGTGACCTCAGGCACCTTTGGTCGCGACCGTGAGTCTCCCAGTCCCAGCTCTGACCTGGCGGAAAGCGTGAGGCTCCAGGCTTTGCCATATCCAAACCTGTCTGGTCGGCAGCCATGTCTTTTAACAGTGAGGCTGAACCCTGTGCCTTGGCCACACCCCACATATGAACCCTGGGCCAACTAGCTGAGTCCCCCAACACCCCAGGAATAGCTGCACTGCTGAGGACAGAGATGGGCGTTGCGGAACCTGCCTCAGCTTCCTTCCGACGCTTGAGGGACAGAAGAAAGCAAAGCCCTTCCCTTCTTCCTCGCCCCACAGCTGTGAGATTGGGACCCATCTTCAAGTCCAGAGAGCTTGTAGAAGCAGACTCAGCTGAGATCACCCAGCCCCTCAGCCTGGGGTCCTCCAGGAATCTGTGCAGGGAGCCTCAGGGTCCTTCCTTCTGTCCCTCAGGCCCCGACTTCAGATCTGACCACTGACACAAGAGCGCATGGCCAGAAAGGACACAAGAGTCTCCAGGCCAAACCACAGGTGTCAGGGTGAGAACTGGACCCCAGTCCTCTGCTCAGAAGTGGGAGATTTGTATTGTGTAGTCAATGTGACCTGCAGGTATGCACAGGTAAATATGAGTGTCTTCTGTGTGTGGAAGCATGCTCATGATTGTAAAATAAGTTCTAAACACAGACCAGATGTGTACCCGAACTTCTGACACAATAGGTCTTTTCTGGAAAATGGCCAGGGTCATTTTCAAACAGGTGAGAATCAGGCCTTCTAAGGACACAGGTCCCATCAGCAACATGTGCCCAAGGACAAAGCTGCTTGAAGGGGAACCCTGGTTTGGTGCTTTGAAGGAAACCGGCCCCGTAGGCTCATTGGGTGGTGTGGTCTTGTTGGAGGAAGTGTGTCACTAGGGGTGGGATCTGAGGTTGAGGGCTCCAGCCAGGCCCAGTATCTCACTCTTTCTTCCTGCTGTCTTCGGATCCAGATGTAGAACTCTCGGCCACCTCTGCAGCACCAAGTCTGCCTGCATGCCACCATGCTTCCTGCCATGATGACAATGGACTAAACCTCTGCACTGTAAGCCGGCCCCAGTTAAATGTTGTTATAATCATGGTGTCTCTTCACAGCAATAGAGACCCTAACTAAGACTCCTGGACCCCAAACCTAGATCCCCAGCTGTGCGACACTGGCCACTCATACACCCTCACGGAGGCAATTTCCCCATCTGTGAAAGGGGTTTATTATACTTTATCCCAAGGCCTGTTGAGATGGGTGAGCGAGGAGAGGCGTGGACACACAGGCACACACGTGTGTACACACATGTACACACATGTGCACACACATGTGTACACACACAGTTGCATGCACACATGAATGAGATCGCCCAGTGCCAACCCTGGCTGTGATGTGGCAGTGTTGTCAGTACCTCAGTGGCCCTTCAGGCTGTCATGCAGCTGGAGCTTAAGAATTCCAGGCACTGCCATGCTAGGGTTCGGAAATGGTGACAGCCATCCCGACACTCTGTAGTTACAGCTTGACTGGGGAGAGAGAAGGCCATGCAAAGGGGAAGTGAATTTGGAATCTGGAGATGTGGCTCAACGGTTAAGAGTATGCATGCTCTCGCAGACCTGGGTTCGGTTCCAGGTGCCCACATCCGGTGGCTCACAACAACTCATAACTCCAAGGAATCTGATGCTGTCTTCCGGCCTCTTTGGGTACCGCATTCACATACATGTGCTCATACACAGGCAAATAATTAAAAATAAAATACATTACTTTTTTTTTAGAATAATGGTTTTTGAGCAATGGCAAATACTGTGGGGGAAAAAAAAGGTGAACTATCTCAACAAAGCCAGGTCCATGGGTCCTCTGGTGATGGTTCCTCTGCAACAAGACAGCATCAGAGCCCCAACCTGGACAGGAGGAAGGCAGCCATGAAGAGCTCTGGAGAGAGAACATTCCAGATGGCTGGGCCCACAGCTTTGAAGGCTCTCCTTTGGGTGTGGCAGCCCTGTGGTCACCAGTCGGTCGCCAAGGTGGTCCGGCACATGATGGGCCTCTCCATTCCCCTTGGCTTCAGGATAGCCGGGCACTGGCCTCTGAAGTCACTGTCCTGAGCCCCAAGCTCCTCAGGGATAAAAAGGCCCTGATTGGCAGGGTCAGGATTGGGCCACACCTGGGTGTAATTTCTCCCTGGGGTTAATTGACAGGGAGTGGGTAGGGAGCAAAGAAAGCATAACAAAGCTTCAAAGCCAGGCCTTTCCCCCAGCAGCACAGCTAGGTTGTGTCCGGTGAACCCCATCCCAGCCTGTGGCTGCATCATCTCATTCAAACAGATTAACGGGCATGGTGGGAGCATGTGCACCCCAAAAGCCACCTCCTGCTGCTTATGAGTAGCCTATCTTGATGCTGTTCCAAAAAAAAATTTTTTTTAGCATCTTGACAAAACAACCGAATATTCTGAGATTTCCAAAATTAGGAAAACACCAGGTCTGTGTGCCTACCTCTCCCCTCTTCCATCTTCCTGTCCATGGGAAAGAAGGGGATGCCTGTCAAGGGGCCGGGGCTTTGCCAAGTGACCTCAGGGCCTTGTTCCTTTGATGATGTGAGAGTCAAAGGGGTGGCCAGTCAGCTTGGGGGCACTGTTGTGTCCACCCAAGCTATGGAGAGTGGGAAAGAGAAAAAAGCGGATGTCAAAAGGCCTGTGCTGGCGCCTTGGTGGCCTCTGTGAGGCCTGAAAGCACAGGGGACAGAGTCACAGAGCCGGGTGTCAGTTGTGTGGTTGCTAACAGCACAGGTCTAGAGAGCCCAGATTAGAGACGCTCATTCAAGACCCTCAGGGACTCACAGGAAGCCTTCCATAGACTTTTAGATGGGACGTCCTGTTGTAGTCAGGGTTTTATTGCTGTGAAGAGACACCATGACCACAGCAACTCTTATAAAGGACAACGTTTCATTGTGCTGGCTAATGGTTCAGAAGTTTAGTCCGTTGTAGCCATGGTAGGAAGCCTGGTGGTGTGTTGGCAGACATGAGACTGGAGAGGTAGCTGAGAGTTCTACATTTGAATTGGGAGGCAGCAGGAAGAGAGGGGCACTGGGCCTGGCTTGAGCATCTGAAACCTCAAAGCCAGCTCCCAGTGACTTCCTCCAACAAGGCCATACCTCCTAATAGTGCCTCTCTCTGAGGGCCTTTGGGGGCCATTTTCTTTCAAACCATCACATACCCTTTCCTTGGCCCTTAACTTCATTTTTAATAGGAACACTTGAGAAGGGATGCTGTGGGGTAGGGAATGCTATGGGATAGGGGATGCTGTGGGGTGGGGATGCTGTGGGGTAGGGGATACTGTGTGGTAGGGGATGCTGTGGGGTAGGGAATGCTGTGGGATAGGGGATGCTGTGGGTTAGGGGATGCTGTGGGGTAGGGGATACTGTGGGGTAGGGGATGCTGTGCGGTAGGGGATGCTGTGGGGTAGGGGATACTGTGGGATAGGGGATGCTGTGGGGTAGGGGATTGCTCTGTCAGACGGGGCTTGGGGGTGGTCCAGTCTTCAGAGGGTTCGGTAACCAGAGACCACTGAAGGAGAGTGGACATGAGGCCATGCAGTCTCTGAGAAATGTTGGTGGCTGTGCTGTGTGCCCAGCCTCTAAGAGCTGTAGGGAGTCCCAAGTCAGTCCCAAGTCATGACTCACTCTACCATGAGACAGGAGCACAATGGAGGCAGAAGGGTGAGAATTTCAAGGTCATCCTTGGCTATATATAAAATTTGAAGCCAGCTTGGATTGAGTGAAACCCTGGCTTAAAAAGGGGGGGGGGGCACATGGGGTGGAGTTTGCTGGCCTAAAGCTTTCAACCAGCAGAATTCACCCAGAGACCTGCCGTTCCCTGCACTCAAGCTCACTGGAAACTTCTTTCCTGGGACCTGCTAGCTCCTGCCCTCTGATAATGTGGAGACTGGTCTCATGCGGCTGGCTTTGGCAGAGGGAGAAAATTCCAAAATCCTGAGTTACTTTGTAGGCTTCATGAGGCACCAGCATGCAGGCCTTTTCCTTTGCAGGGACCAGAGGACCAGGTAGACCAAGTGCCCTGCCTGGCTGGAGCTCCTGGCTCCAACCTCAGCCACCTTCTGCACTCCGACCTAACTGTGTCCCCAAATATGCCCAAGGCTTACCACCTATGCTTGCTGAATCAGCATTATCTAGGGTTGGTTCCTTAATAAGGGAGACTCTATCTTGGTGCCTGTGGTAGTTTGGATGAGAATGTTCCCTACAGTCTCAGGCATTTTATTACTTGATCCCCAGTTGGTGGTGTTGTTTGGGTAGGCTCTAGAAGATGGCACCCAGCCTCGCCCAGAACCCATCCCTCCTTCTGAGTATCCTTTCAAGCTTGGTCCTCTGGAAGGGGGATCCATGTGCTAGCAGGTTATTTTATTTTTTAAATTTATTTTATTGAGCTATACGTTTTTCTCTGCTTCCCTTCCTGCCTCTCCCCTCAGTCCTCTCTCAAGGTCCCCATGCTCCCAATTTACTCAGGAGATCTTGCCTTTTTCTACTTCCCATGTAGATTAGGTCTATGTACGTCTCTCTTACAGTTCTCATTGTTGTCTAGGTTCTCTGGTATTGTGATTTGTAGGCTGGTTTTCTTTGCTTTATGTTTAAAAACCACTTATGAGTGAGTACATGTGATAATTGTCTTTCTGGGTCTGGGTTACCTCACTCAAAATGATGTTTTCTAGCTCCATCCATCTGCCTGCAAAATTCAAGGTGTCATTATTTTCTTCAGGTTATTTTATTTTTAAATCACATTTACAGTGTATTGTTTGTTGGTCTCTTATGTGCCTGTGTGCTCACATGCCGCAGCGTGCACATAGAGGTCAGAGAACAACTTGTGGGGGTCAGTTGTCTCCGTCCACCACGGAGGTCCTGAGGATCAAACTCGAGCTGTCAGGCTCGGCGGCAAGTGCCTTCACTGCTGAGCCGTCTCACTGGTCCAGATTATTTTTAGTTACATCAGAACATGCTGTGTACTTACCACCTTAGCCATCTGCAGTGCATAGCTGAGCGGTGTTCAGAGAGTTGCACTTTGGAGTCATCTGCAGGATCCTGGTCCACACCTATTTTCCCAAACCGAAGCTCTGTCCCCACTAAAGACTGACTCGCTCTTTCCCTGCTGAAGCCATCAGCATCCACTGTCCCACTCTCCACCCACACGGCACTGGCAACTCCAGGGGCCTCGCGGCAATGGGTTCTGGGAGGAGTTGCCCCTTTGGAGCCTTGATGCCCTCCCCAAGGCACAGCTTTTTGGAGCCTGTGTACAACAGAGACAGAGGACGAAAGCCAGAAAGTGTCACAGTCCAGGTGCTGAAGATCTGGGAACAGAAAGGGGACATTAGGTAAAGCCAAGGGCAAGTGAAATCTGGGCTCAGCTCCTGACAGTGGATCTGTTAGGTGGATAACGGCACGTGCAGCATTGGACGTGGGGTATCAGGGCAGAGAAGCTGAATGGAGCACATGTGGGCCTTCAGGACCGTGTCACAATGACCGTCAGGCCAGACCATCCCCAAATAAAAGGCCCCCTCTCCCTGCTGATGTGTCTGTGCGCATCAGGGAAGACAACACCTCCACCCCCACCTCCCTCCGCTCTCAGCTTGCTGCATTGTTAGGATATGGAACACCACTAAGGGGAGAGAAGGGACTTCAGGGAGCTGGCCAAGAAGAGAGAGAGGGGACACATTGAAGGGGCCGATGTCACAGTGGGCTCAACAGGAGAGCTGGCTAGGCTACTGCCTCCTTGGTCACCCTCCTTCCACAGCTGTCCTAGGCCAGGCACTTCCCCTGGATGGTAGCCAGTCACAACAGACTCAGAATCAGACCCGTGATACTGGTGAGTGGCTCAGTGAATGAGGCTTGTGTAGATGGTCCGTGAGTTTTCTTAAGTTCTAGTCTTGGCTGGAACAAGACAGAGTTCAGATGGATGGATGGTCAGTGACTGGATGGATGGATGGATGGATGGATTGATGGATGGGTGGATGGATGGGTGGGTGGATGGATGGATGACAGATGGATTGATGGGTGGATGGATGGCAGATGGATGGATGGTGGATGGATGGGTGGATGGATGGGTGGATGGATGGATGGATGACAGATGGATGGATGGAAGGGTGGATGGGTGGATGGATGGATGGATGGATGGATGGATGGATGGATGATGGATGGATGGATGGGTGGATAGATGAATAGATGGGTGGGTGGATGAATAGATAGGTGGATGGGTGGGTGGGTAGGTGGATGGATGGATGGATGGATGGATGGATGGGTGGGTGGGTGGTGAACAAACAGATGGATGGATGAATAGATGGGTGGATGGATGAATAAATGGGTGGATGGATGGATGGGTGGGTGGTGAGCACACAGATGGATACCTCCATGGGTGAGCAAATGAAGAGATGATAGAGGATTTGATGGACAGGTGGTTCAATGGGTAAATGAATACATGACTAGGTGCGTGGATAAATGCATGGAGAGATGCATGGATAAATGCATGGAGAGATGCTTGGAGAGATGCATGGAGAGATGCATGGAGAGATGCTTGGAGAGATGCATGGAGAGATGCTTGGAGAGATGCTTGGAGAGATGCATGGAGAGATGCTTGGAGAGATGCATGGAGACGCTAAATAAGATAAGGGAAGTTGTGACAACACGCCTGAAGAGCAGTGTGGCGATCATTCTGCAAGAGTGTCAGAAGACCTGAGTACATGACTGAGGCCACAAACTGGAAGACAGGAGCCTCGTGTGGACCTGAGGCAGGCGGTGTTTTCATCGTCACTGGCTGCGGTAGCCAACGCACTAAACAATCGTCCTAGACTAACTTTTCATGTAATTGTGTATTTGATATGCATTTCAAAGAGCTTAAGGAAGGCATCAGATTCAAGATTATGGTAACATTTCTGTTTCCAGGCTAATTGCATTCTTGTTAAAAAAAATTGAGTCAGGTTGTGGCTCATGCCTTTAATCCCAGCACTCAGGAGGCAGAGGCAGGCAGATCTCTGTGAGTTCAAGGCCAGCCTGGTCTACAGAGTGAGTTCCAGGACAGACTCCAAAGCTACACAGAGAAACCATGTCTCAAAAAAACAAAAAATAAACAAACAAATGAACAAACAAACAAACAAAAGAGTCGAATTAAATCATCACAATGAATAAGGCTCATACATTTCCAGAAAACTCTGCAGGCTGTGCTCACATTGCCCTCTTTGGCACTCTGGTCTTCAGGAGTCTGGGCTTGTCCACTAAAGTCACAAAAATTTGCTAGTATTGCCTGTTTCTAGAACCAACAAGTAAATTCTCTCTTTGAAATTATCTTATTATTTGTGCATGCAGGTATGTGCACATGCCTGTGAGTGTAGTAGCTATGTGTGTGGTGTCTGCTCACGTCTGTGTGCATGGGTGTGCGCAGAAGCCTCGAGAGCATGTCGAGTGTTCTGTCAATTCTCTCGCCTTGCCCTCTCGAGACACTGTCTCTGCCTGAACCTGGAGCTCGGCTGGCCCCAAGCAATCCTCCTGCCTCCGCTCTCCCAGAGTTGAGTTACAGCACTGGAAACTGCCCCTGGCTTCTGATGTGGGTACTGAGGATTTGAACTTGGGTCATCGTGCTTGTACAACAAACACTCTTATGCACTGGACCTCCCAACCCCGGCAGGTACACTCTCAATGGCAGAAGCGTCCCCATTAATGTCAGGATGAGCATCTGAGACAGCTGTTTCAGTGAAGGACAGCTGTGAGCAGAGCCAGTGACTGGTGTGCAGCCTCCACCATATGTAGATTCATGCACATTAAATATACATATATGTGTGTGTGCAAGTGTATATGAATATGTATATACATGTGTGTACATTACAGGTACTTTTGCATATCTGTGTATGGACATGTAGTAGACATGTGTATAACTATGTCAACATACATGTACAGTAGACAGGTAAGTGAATATATATGTATTATAGACATGTGTAAGCATACCCATGTACAGCTCTGTCTGCGCATGTGTGCGTATGTGTACACATCTGTCTGTACACATGTATATAAGTGTGTATATGCAGGCATATTACCTTCCAGCCAGCCAGCTCAGTTGTACCAACCAGAGGGACCTCTGGGCCCCTCCACCCAACCTCGGTCTAAGCTGGAAAAACTCTGCCAACCTGGAGGAGCTCTGACCATGCAGGGCAGCCAGCCAGAGGCTTCTCAATAGTCCATTCATCCCAGCTCTCAAGTTCAGCCAGGAAGCAGGGAGGAGGAGGAGAGAAAGAACAAGCGAGTGTTTGGAGCGCTTGGGAGCCTGGGCTGAGGCAGGTGTGCAGCACAGACCACTATGACCACAGCACAGAGAGAAGCACTTTCAGAGCAGGGATTAAAAGGTGCCAAATATTTGGAACACCCTAAGACCAGCTGCAGAAAGCTGGGGGTCAAAGCGCTTGAGGCCGCATAAAGTGCGGATTTTTCCATAATTATTTAAATATGTGTTAATGAGCAGCAGGACAAGGTGGGCGCATACCCATTAAAGGCTTAAAATGGAGGGAAGCAGAGGGCAACTTGGCCAGCTGGCCGCAGCCAAGGTGCATCTGGGGTCAAACTCCTCAGAGGTTCTGCTGGTACTGGGATGCGGCCCAGCACATTGCCCAGCCCATGGGGCTCCATCTTCTCATCTGATGCTGGCACAGAAGGACCTGGGGTCCACTGACCAGGACCCTAAGGCCCCTGGCCCTCAGTGCTTGCCCATTGGAATCAGGAAATAGCATGTGCAGAGCGAGCGCTGGCCAGAGGGCCATGGGCTCTGCTTCTCTAGACTAATTCAGGGAAGAGGCTGATGTCAACCGCAAGGAGCCCAGAGCAAAACCACAGCTTGAGCGCACCCCGTGGCCCCTGACTCCTGGGGATCCTCCAGTCACATCCCACCAGGCTGTCAGGGTGTTATCTTTGTAGACCTGGGGGAGACGGAAGGGTGGGAGTCACACTCGTTCTGCCAGGAGAGAAGGAAATGTAAGAACGACACTTCTGTCATTTTTCTTCCCCAAGTAAGGAAGCTGGGAGGGAAGCCCAAGGTTGCGTTCCATCCACACCTTCAACACCCAGACTTTTACGGGACCTGCCCACGGTTTTTAGGATGTTTTGAGCCTCTCTGTCTTTGAAGGTGTGTCACCTGGTTATGTGCCCTTCATCCTGGCATCCCCGGTCAGAGCGTGCCAGTCTCCACTCTGCAATCCATCATGACAGAAGGGTTGCCCAGCTCAGCTATTTGTGAAGACGTGAATAAACCCTTTTAATCCAAAAGCAAACTCCCAAAGGAACGGCCTGAAAGAGCCTTTCATAGAGTGTTTTCCAGCTCATACATTCTGAGTTCCTTGGGACTTCTCTGGTTGTCTCCCCTAATGGTCTCTGAGCACATTCCTGGTCCTGACTGTGGCTTGCCGGTCTGCTGAGGTCCCTGGCATCAAAGGGAAAAAGGGGAAAGGCAACACAGCCCAAGCTCATAAGAGCTGCAGGCTGGGTGGGTCCATGCTAGAAGGAAACACGCGCAGGGCCGTGCGGCATGTTCTTTCTGCCCTGTTTGAAAGAAACACTTCTCTGAGTAATGTTTTCAAAGCCAGGCTGGAGTCACACAGAGCCTGCAGGCTGGGGATGGCGTCCACGTAGAAAGTGGGTGGACAGAATGAACATGGAAAGGTCACGACGACTGTGAGATGATGTGTGACTTGGCAGCTCAGTGCCACTGAGCTCAGGGCAGGTTCCCTCAAGGAACGAGCTTGAGCCTGGGCCTCTGACATGTGGCCAGTGTGATCTAGCGGGCTGAATCAGAGGCCCGCGTGCAGAGTTCTGAGATCTCTCTCTCTCATGGCCACTGTTGTGCACGCTGTCAGCAGGAGCCCGTCCACATGTGGCCTCTCCAGCATGTCCAGGATAGTTGGCTTCAGCTGGGGGGTACCTGACTCCACAGTGTTCCATCTGTTGTCATAGGACAGTAGAGACAAGGGGAGGGACCATGGACACACCCTCGCAGGATGATTTACTTTTGAGTTGTTAGACCCATGTTTATTGCAATATATAGTTTTCTGGGTTTTCACTATGCTTATCTGACTCTGACATTCCGATAGCTCTAGGTTCGTGAAGCAGATCGAGGGGTGTCCCCGCCTCAAGTGTTTCTTAGGAGAGATTGTGTCGAATTGGTTAAAGACCTGGTAGAATTCCCCAGGAGAGGAAGTCTCGAAATTATTAACTTAATTCCCCAGAAGTTGTGTGCCAATCAAAGTATCTCCCCCATACTGGGTGCGCTGTAATTGGTGTGGTTTCTCAAAGTGAGGGGGAGGTTCCAGTCCTTGCCTTCTGGAAGTCTCCTGCTGTCGTGAGATGATGGTGATTAGCTCTTCCTGGTTGTTTATACATGTGAATGATTACAGCCACTAATCCCGCCTCCCTTCTTTCTTCCATGGCTATCTGTCCTCTCCTCTTCCCCCTTCTTCGATGGGATCTTGAACATGCTGGACCTTGATTTTTCTGGAGGAGGGGCCTCACTGTGGGCTCCACCCCCAAATGCTGGGATTGGCTGGGTTTTCTAATCCTCAGGTTCCTTGGACAGAGCTCTTGGTCAGGACACATCGTTGTTTTTATTTACTATTGGATTTGGCAACCTCAGGCTCTGCCTGGGGTTTTGAGCCTGTGTCTGTGGGGACCGCTGTCTGCAGTGTTCTTGTCATTTCTGTCTGGCTTTAGTGTCTGGACCATAATGAACCCATGAAACGGGCTGTGAAGTAGGTACGTTCCTATCTCTTGATTTACTAGAAATGTTAGTGGCTTTTATTTCTTCTTTCCAGTGCTAGGGATAAAATCCTGCCTGGGGTGTGTTAGGCAAGAACTCTACCACTGAGCTACATTCACAGACTTTTTCTAGTTTTTGAGACAGACTTTCAGTAAGTTTCATAGGCTGGCCTTGAACCTGTGATCCTGCTGCCTCATCCTGGACAATAGGACTGTGCCACCAGGGTGTGTGTTGAAGCCATGAGGGCCTGGAGTGTCCTGGGAAAGGAGGGGCCTACCTACATGTGGATTTTCTTTAACTGACACCTATTTGGGTTTCTCTCTCTCTCTCCTGTCACTTTAGAACATCACACCTTCCAAGCAATCAGTCCATCCACTTTCTCACGCCTCTCAAAGACCTGAAGTGATGTCAGCACTGACCTCACAAATGTCACAGCAGCCTGGCCTCCCTCTTCCTGCTCAGTCTGGCTAGATGTCTATCAGGTTTATTAATCTTATCAGAGTCACCTCTGGGGTTCCCTGGCTTTCTCTATTGTTTTCTGCATGTTGTCTCCCTGTAAGCAAATGGCTTCCTCTTCCTGCCTTCCCCAGGCCTGAGGAATTCCCTGAGATAGTGTGCGTGCGTGCGTGCGTGTGCGTGTGTGTGTGTGTGTGTGTGTGTGTGTGTGTGTGTGTGTGTGTGGTGTGCATGTGTGCGCGCGCGCTGTAGCTGAACTAAACATTTGAACATTAAACTCACCAACTGGCCCCTCAGTTTTCTCCAAACCCCAGCCAGCACCCCAAACTCTGTCATAGCAACCTCATTCAGACATCACAGTGAAGGCTGAGGTAGATTTTGAGATATTCCATCTGCCTTTCTACAAAAGCACTTTGCTGACAGGGCCACAACCCTTCAGAGAGTACTCCCGAAGTCTGGTCTGAACAAGCTGTGTTCCCCTTCGATCTGCTGCCCAGGACACTCAGCTCAGAAGCTGGGCTGTCCAGCATCCCTCTGGTGGTAGCAGCCTGCGGGCTGGCCTCCATCCCTCACTGCTGGGAGGATTTATCATCTGCCTTTTCTTATGTTGATGTTGGAGCCGAAGTTTATTGGCTGCAAACGTTAAAGATATAAACCTGTGGTAGCAATCTACACACATTGGGAAGTCCACGGACACACCTGGTCAGGCACCAGTGTTGATCCCCAACTCCCAAAGAAGCTGTAGTCACGGCTAATGCTACCACTGGAAGTGCGGTAACCCTGTCACCATGTCTCAGGAAGACCATGGACTCTGGATCTCCACCCAAACCATCATTCCTAGGTAAGCAGTATTCAGTAGCCAGGGAGGACAGATGGGCGGGGAGGTAGGGAGGTTCCTGAGCTGAGCACTCCCTGTGGGAACCTCTACAGACAAGCAGGGAGGCCAGGAAAGGAGGAGGTGGGCCCAGAGCAGGAGGCCACAGCCCTCTGGCTTTGAAGTACCTCTACCACCTTCCCCAGGAGGCTAACCCCACTTGTGTCTGGCAGGCCTGCAGCTCCATCCTAAACAGAGCCCAGCATGGCAGACCCTTGCTGTGGTAGCCTTTGAGTAACATGTTAGATGGCCTTCTTCCTGTGGCCTGAAGAGACAGGGACAGAGAGACATGGCTAAAAGGGACGTAAAAAGAAGTTATACACAGAGAGAACGTGAGACTGGTGGGCAAAGGCGGCTCTTCAGCCCCAGCTTCCGTCCGGCAGTTATAACTCTCCCAGCACGGGCTCCTGACTCCGGAGTCAAGAATCTTCCAGAATACCTTCTCCCATGCAGCGACAGACCCATTGAGAATGGCCAGTTGGAGCAGGTCAGCTCTCAGACTTGGGAACAAGGTGACAGTCCCTGCATTGCAGGTCACTGTTGAGGGAGCAGGGCACCATTTGTGATGAAGCTGGGGATCAGGGAGCCGCCTTGTTCTCAGATACCACAAGCGACATGCAAACAACCTTCTCCTCCAACTCACCCACCACACGCAGCCTTCCCAGACCCTGCACCACCCCTTCACCGCCTGGAAACCCCTTCCCTCCTCCATCCTGTCCCTTCCTCCCTTCCCGTCTTCCTTCATTTCTTCCCTTCCCTCCTCTTCTCTCTCCCTTCCTCTGTTCTTCCCTCACTCCCTTCCTCCCCACTTCTCCCCACTTCCTGCCTCCCTCTTCCTTCCTCCACCTTCCCCCTCCCTCCTTTCTTTCTTTCTTTCTTTCTTTCTTTCTTTCTTTCTTTCTTTCTTTCCTCAGAGGGCCGTACGGATGAGTGAGTGGACTTTGGGCTGGCCTCTGCCGTGTTCCTGGGAGCAGGACCACACTTTGTGGGCACCGAGCAAATACTTTCTAATGAATGGGTAACATCTTGTCTCCAGGAGACTGAAACATCACTCCTGGGGTGTGCAGACATTAAAATACGAGTGACACGCACATGCCCAGACCTTGCCAGGGACTCAGGAAGCAGAGGCATCTACCTCCAGGAGTGATAGGTGCCAAGGTGGAGTGTGGGGACCCCAGCTGACTGACCATTCATAGAGGCAAAGCTGAGGAACCACAGCCTAGATAGTAGCTGAGTGTTCTGGATACAAGGCATGAACCCCTGGGGGAGAATCCATGGTGCCCTTCCCCCAGCTCCAGGGCTACACCACCCCAACTTGTCTGTCTCCTAATATGGCCGCTCACATCTTCTGTCTGTCTTCCACCTCTGGCACTTGGCTTCAGGGCCTGCTCTGAACCAAAAGACTTCGCTTGATGATGTCTATCTGCAGAGACCCGATTTTCACCCCAGCTCGCAGTCAAGGGTCTCCCGTTCAGAACCAGATACATCTTTTGAGTCGGAGACCCTCAGCCCACCACCTGCTAGCCTGATGCTGGGGAAAGGATGGTGATGGCCGCCCTTGAGTCCAGCTCTGCTGTCCTGGTATGGCCCTTAGCCTCTACGAGTCTCAGTTTCTCAATCTGCAGAGTGGATCCCTGCCCCCAATCCATCAGTGGGATGGAGGATGCCCTGAATTTGACCGTACAGCAAGATCTTGATAACCGGCAACAGGAAACTGCTCCTCCAAGCTAATTCGTGGCCAGGCATGATGTCCCCATGTACCAAGAAGCACAGTCCCTATGTGGGGACTTGTAGGGACCTAGAAAGGTGGTAGAATGGAAGATAATGGCTCATCCTGCCCTCCGGTGGCTCTGAGGAGGGGGCTTCCTTGTTGCAGGCTGCAGTTCACCCTCTGGGCCATCAACCACAAGGCAAGCTTCCTCGGTGGCTGCCCTCCAGCCTGCTGTGGATCAGGCTGAGGGTGTCTGTGCCAGCAACACCCTCTGTGTTCCCAGCATGTCAGCCAAGGGTGAGCCTCCCCTGCACACTTGGAAGACACAGTCTGGAAGGCCTGCTGTGGCATTCTTGGCTGGCCACAGCTCCTATGAGATAAATGTCCTCCCCAGATGCCTTCCGCTCACCCTCCCTGGCTCCCCCATCCTCCACCCAGCTCCCGGCCCCTACAAATGCTGGGTGCCCCTGGCAGCTGCTCACCCATCACCCCAGCCCTGCAGTGCACTGAACCAGGCGACCCATCTTTCCCAGTTGGCGCCAGCCCTACCAGGGAAGAGGCCTTCAGTAAGTCTGGATTAGCTAGCGGTTTGGGGTTTGGAAGGTTTACTTTTGGATAAAATGCAAATGTGTGTGTGTGTGTGTGTGTGTGTGTGTGTGTGTGTGTGTGTGTGTTTGTGTGTGTGTGTGTTACACAGAGAGAGAGAGATGACAATTTCAGAGACACAGCCTGAGAAACAAAACATCTCTTCAGTGCTTTCTCTGAAATGACATCAGTGGCCACCACAAGCCCCAGCCACCAGGAGGGATGAGTTCCCCTCCAGAATACCATGGCCTGGTCCAGTAGACCTGGAACTGCTCCCTCAGTGGGAAGGCTGGAGTTTTCCCACCCAGGTTGCAGGAGGCCTTGTAATTAGCAAAGTACAAGTTGCAGATGAGCTGGGAATCAGGGCCAGGCCCTGACTGTGATACCCTGAGAACCTCCATGCAGGGCATACCAGCACTCAGGCCAAGGGTCTCAGAGGGCCTTGCCCTAGACCAGCGGTTCCCACACACTGACAAGGTGGTCTGCCCCTCACCCTAGCCCAGGCCATTGCCAGCTTCCAGGCCTTGGCCTTCGGCTCTTCCCCAACCCCCCACCTGCATGCCTCCCTAGGCAGCGTGCATGCCACGTGGAAATGAGACTCTTGAGAGGCTGTCTGTGGTTCAGAGGAAACACAGTCCAATCCCACTTAAATGTGTTTATCATCAAATGAAAATAGACATATAAAAATGACCAGAAGGAGATACAATGGCATATTATAGAATCTGCTGCCTGTGGCCTATGGGGTTTTTTTTCTTCATTCCCTCTACTTCTATAAATTTTCTAAATTCTACTTTTCATAACACAAAAACGTTATTTATGAAAACCACCACTGGCTCTTGTCTGAAGGCCAGCATGGGCTACTTGAGGGAGCAGCGTCAGCCTTTATAGAGAACCAGCGGCCCCCAGGGACTGGTTTCTTTGAAGAGTCACTTTTAAAGAACTCAGAAATAATCGGCATAGTTGAAGCATCCACTCCACTGGGATTGGGAAGTCTCCATTAGTTAAAGTGACTTTACTGAGTCACAGGAAACTTCGCCACTGGACCGAACAGTGACTCTAGTTCCCAGGCATTTGCAGATCGCTCTCCCTGGCCTGGCCCCAACCTGGCAAAGCCGCCATGTTCCTGCTACGGGGATGCTCTGTTGAGTGGAGAACATGGAGGATCAGTGCTTGCACTCATTCAGTAAGCGCCTGTTGAGCCCCTGTTGTGTGCCAGGCTCACGCTGGGTTGCAGAGCACACACCAGTGTGCACAGTCAGAGCGTCCCAGCCTGCTCATGAGGCCCAGGAAGCCCAAGAGGAGGAGCAGCCTCCAGGGCTCTGTGATGGAAGATGGGAGCGCTGCTGCCCCACCCCCACTGCAGCCTCAGAAAGGGATTGCATCTAGAGACAGAGTCACCACTGGTTAGTAAAGTTCCAGGGTGGCCCTGCCCAACTAAGACTGTGTCCCCAGAAATTTGGACACAGGGACAAGCACACAGAGAGGCTATCAAGAGGCAGGCAGAAGCCAGGGAGGCATCTACAGGCAAGAAACCAAAGACGACCAGAGAGCCAGCATTGAGGAAGAGCCTGCTGCAGGTCCCAGTTCACAGACAGGGTCTCCACACCATGGCGACCTCCAGCCTTCAGCCTCTAGAGTAAAGACAAGGAGGAATGCCTTTCCTCCAGCCCAGTCTATGGCTCTGGATTATAGCCGTCCAGGAAGACAAAAGCAGGGGACGGCAGAGAAGAGATGCCTGTGAGTAGCGGCCTGGCCCCAAGTCCCAGTCAGCCTGAGGCAGGACCTGCTCAGCCAGTTGGCACACACAACCACAAGGAAAGACGGTGGTTCTTTTCACGTGTATAAATGTTTTATCCACATATATGTCTGTGTACAACATGCACGCAGTGCCCATGGAACCCAGAAGAGGGCATTGGATCCCCTGAAACTGGAGCTACACAGAGTTGTAAGCACTGTGTGGGTTCTAGGACTCAAACCCAGATCCTCTGAGAGAGCAGCCAGCACTCTTAACCACTGAGCAGCCATTTCTCCTTCCCCGAGGCAGTGTGACTCTTGAAGGAGTCAGATGGACCATGACACATGACGGGACAGCAGTGGCTCTGAAACTGTGGACCTGCACGGGAATCCTCAGGAACCTACACATGGCTGGTGCCAGGATGCTACATGTCACCCGGTCCCGGAAAAAGGGGGAGTAGGATAGCCCATACCTCGAGCACCACCCCCAGCCTGTTCTGATCACATGGTTGTGTGTGCGCCCCAGGCACCAGCTGTCCCCAGGATACCACCAGAGTCTGAGCCTTTTAGCACCCTGACAACCTCCTGGCAGTACTAAGCCCTTGAGAGTGGCTAGTCGAAGAAACAAACAAATGTATAATCATGTGTCACAGATCCTGAGCCCTAGTGTGTGCCAGAAGCCGCTCAGAGCACTGAGAAGGCAGCAGGCAGAGCTAAAGAGACCAGAGACTCCCAGAGTAGCTCCCATGGGCAGGAGCTCATGCCTAGTTCTGAGAGCCCAAGTCTGGAAGACAAGGTCCCAGCACATAGACTGCAATACTGAGATGAGACCTATAGTCTCTTGAGACATTGTCCCTTAACAAATGCTGCTAGCAGATGTCAGGTGCTCAGAAGGGAGGGAGGAAGGGAGGGAGGGAGGGAGGGAGGGAGGGAGGGAGAGGTAAATGGATGGATTGGTGACTGGATAGATGGGTAGATAAATGAACATCTGAATGGTAAGATGCATGGATGATGCATCAACAGATGGATTTGTATATGAGTGGATGGATGCATGCATGGATGGGTGGATACATTGATGGATGGATGGATGGATGGATGGATGGATGGATGGATGGATGGATGGATGGATGCACAGATGGACAGATGCACAGATATGTGGATGAGAAGGTGCATGAAGTAACTGGGTACATGGATAGACAGATGGATGGGATGGACAGATGGACGGACGGATGGATGGATGGATGGATGGATGGATGGATGGATGGATGGATGGATGGATGGATGCACAGGTATGTGAATGAGAAGGTACATGGAGTAACTGGGTACATGGTTGGGTGGATGGATGGATGGACAGATGGACGATGCACAGGTATGTGGATGAGAAGGTGCATGAAGTAACTGGATACATGGATGGACGGATGGATGGATGGATGGATGGACGGACAGACAGATGAATGGAAAAAGAGAGGGAAAAGTGGATGGATGAGCAGCTTCAGGGTACTGAGGACCAGTGCCAGGCTGAGCACTTAAAACACTTATGCTCTGAGATTGACCAGGGCCCCAGACTGAAGTCAGGCACAGATGGTGAGGATCCCACTGATGGCTGCAGGAAAGACCCCACCACCAGAGCTGCCTGTGCCCTCTGGAGGAATGCCTTTCACCCTCGAATCCAGCTGCTCAGAGCTCTGAGTCTGAACTTCCTGCCCCTCCTATCAGGTGACATTGATCATTAGCTCAGTCACCCTGGCGACGGCCCCTGTATGCTGTAGGGCAACATAGTCACAGGCTCCAGGGGTGCAGATTTGGACGGCTCTCATGTCCTTTATTGAGTGAACCACAGGTATCACAGCCTGGCCCCGCAAGTCCACCATGGTCTTTGAATCCTCAAGATGGGGGTGTTGAAGGAATCCTACTTTCCAGAGAGAGAGCAAGACTTCCCATAGTCACACAGCTGTGCCAAGGAGAGTGGGCATACAATAGAGGACGGTGGTGTGTCTGTCCTGTTGCTGCACAGTGTGCAGTGTCTGTGGGCACGATGGAACAGGCACGCCAGGCCCTGTTCAGACCAACCTGGACGACCACACGGGAGCCTTCACCCTGAAACACCCCCTCAGAAAGATGCATCCATGGTAGGTGTGAGCCTGGTGCCCTTGAGGTGTCAGAAATGAAGGCTCTTCTGAGCTCTTGGTTCTCGGGATCCCTGGGGAGGAAGCTGTCTCAGTTCTCTCACTACCAGCCACTGCCACCTGTCTGGGGACTGAGCTGGGGAGTGCTGCCTGAACCCAGCTGTGGATCAGGAAGAATCCAGAAGCCACTCTAGTGTCCTGCACAGAGGACAGTGCTTATCTGCTTCTTGTTTTGTTTTTTCTTTGTTTTGGGGGGTTTTTTGCTTGTGTATCTGTTTCATTCTTATGATTTAGAAGGTTTCCTGGAGGTTGGAGAGATGGCTCAGTGGTTAAGAGCACTGGGTTCAGTTCCCAGTACCTACATGGTGGCTCACAACCATCCACAACTCCAGTTCCAAGGATTCCAAGGTCCTTTTCTGACCCCCATAGACACCAGGCACACACATGGTGCACAGAAACGCATTCAGGCAAAGCATTCCTACACAGAAAATAAAATAAATTGATCAAAGAAGAAAAAAAATTAAAAAGAAGTACAAGAAAAGGCTTCCTGCTTGGGTCCTGCTGCCAGAATGGCTGTTCCTTTAAAAAGAAATACAAAGTGTGGTCCTGGCAGACCTCACTGGAGCAATAAGAAATAAATTTTACTAATTGTTGTGGAGACAGAAAACAAACAAATGGACTTAAGTACAATGTTACGATCTTAGAAAACATGAGCCTGGGAGGGCCTTCCCCGGGGAATGGCTCTGACCAGGGGACTAGACACTCTAGTTTCTGCACTGCTTCTTCTGGCCTCCCTTCCAAGATGCTCTTCTCCCCCCCCCCCCCCCCCCCCCCCCCCCCCCCCCCCCCCCCCCCCCCCCCCCCCCCCCCCCCCCCCCCCCCCCCCCCCCCGTCTGCCCCACCACTCACCAGTTTCCTGACCAGGACAAACGGGTTCTAAGATGGTGGTGGGGACACCTATGGGTCTGATACCGGGCCCCACCACATCAGGGGGAGCTCACAGGAACCTGGAGGGTCCCTTTCGTGGCAGCAGTGGTCTGTGCGGGTGCTGCAGATGCTCTCTGGGTGACTCGGAAAATAAGTAGTGCCCATGGCCTCATTCCAAGAGCATCCTAGCCAGTAGGGAAGCTCCAACATCCAAGGTCACTTTCTCCAAGATGTGGCTCTTTTTCCACTTGGTGCCATTTGTTATGGAAGAGCCTAAAAGTCACAGGCGGATGTCCAGAAGAAACAGAGGATTAAGAATAGGAACCTATGCAAGGTGGGAGTTCACACAAAGTGCCAACCTCCAAAAGCCCTGATTTTCTGGGGACCATCTCCGTTCAGGACAGACGTCCGAAGAACCTGGAAGCTCCTAGCAGGGTTGTGTCTCAGGCAGGGAAAAGCCCATTTCCCAGGTGGAGAAAGTGAGGCTGGGAGAACTGCCAACAGCTGCGAACCAGCGTCTCTGGGCTAGGAAGATGGTTTGAGTTTCCAGGTGATCCAAACCCAAGTCAAGACTTTTCTACTTGTCAGGTTTCCAGAGCCTTCCAGTACGATGGGATCCCCGTGGAAGAGCCTGCTTTCTCTTCTGACTCTTCTGCAGATTTACATCCAAGAAACCGACCATCAGCCCCTTTGGCAGCTGCACCTGGCTCTGCTTAACCCTGGCGAAAACCCCAGGATGACAGAGACAGAATGTTGACCCAGGCACGAACATGACAAGCGGTTGGAGTTCTTGCCTGAGGGTTTCTAGGGTGACCAATTGGGACAGTCCCAACCCTTCCATCTGAAGACACACACAGAGTTTCTTCCTGTCCCCCAGGCTCCACAGGGTTGTCAGTCAGCCATCAGGCACTCAGTGTGCCCAAGGTGAGGGCCTGTTGGCTTGAGCTTGCCACAGGACCATTAAGTGGCAGGGATGATGCATGATGGGGATTAGCCGGTTTTGGGGACTCCAAACAACTCCAAGGGGAAACAGAAAGAGCCAAGGCAGCCAGAGGGCTCTGGGGTAGCAAAAGAGGCTCAGGCACATGTGGAGAATCCTGCTGATGTGACCACCACAGCTGGCATGACCGTGGAACCCTTTCAGAGAGGCAAGATGTGTCAAGGGACCAGCACTAGCTTCAGAGCTAGCTAGCTGATGTTGGGAAAACAGTAAGCAAATCTTCCCACCCCACCCAGCTCTGCTCGGGTACCAGCTTTCTAGATGCAGAGAGAGGTGTGAGCCACTGCGGAAGAGTCCAACAGCCTCTAGAGTGAATGATACCACTGTGAATTTTCTAGACCCGGACCTTTTTATTGTTTTTATTGAGCTATATATTTTTCTCTGCTCCCCTCCCTGCTTCTCCCCTCCCCTTCTACCCTCTCCCATGGTCCCCATGTTCCCAATTTACTCAGGAGATCTTGTCTTTTTCTATGTCCCATGTAGTTTAGATCCATCTATGTCTCTCTTAGGGTCTTCTTTGTTGTCTAAGTTCTCTGGAATTGTGGATGGTAGGCTGGTTTTCTTTGCTTTATGTCTAAAAGCCACTTCTGAGTGAGTACATATGGTATTTGTCATTCTGGGTCTGGGTTACCTGATTCAAGATGATGTTTTCTAGATCCATCCATTTGCCTGCAAATTTCAAGTTGTCATTGGTTTTTTTTCTGCTGTGTAGTACTCCATTGTGTAAATGCACCACATTTTCCTTATCCATTCTCCGGTGGAGGGGCATTTAGAATGTTTTCATGTTCTAACAATGACAAACAATGCTACTTATCTGTAGGCTGCCGTTTTGTCTTATTGATCATGTCCTTTGCTTTACAGAACCTTCTCAGTTTCAGGAGGTCCCATCTACTGTTTCTCTCAGTGTCTGTGCTGCTGGGGTTATATTTAGGAATTGGTCTCCTGTGCCAATGTGTTGAAGTGTACTTCCCATTTTCTCATCTATGAGGCTCAGTGTGGCTGGCTTCATGTTGAGGTCTTTGATGCATTTGGACTTGAGTTTTGTGCATGGTGATAGATATGGTTCTATTTTCATTCTTCTACATGTTGATATCCAGTTATGCCAGCACCATTTGTTGAATATGCTTTCTTTTTTCCATTTTATATTTTTTGCTTCTTTGTCAAAAATCAGTTGTTCGTAGGTGTGTGGATTGATATCCAGGTCTTCTATTCAGTTCCATTGGTCCTCCGGTCTGTTTTTATGCCAATACCAAGCTGTTCTCAGTACTGTAGCTCTGTAGTAGAGTTTGAAGTCAGGGATTGTGATGCCTCCAGAAGTTCCTTTATTGTATAGGATTGTTTTGACTATACTGGGTTTTTTGATTTTCCATATGAAGTTGAGTATTGCTTTTTCGAGGTCTGTGAAGAATTTTGCTTGGATTTTGCTGGGCATTGGATTGAATCTGTAGATTGTATTTTGTAAGATGACCATTTTTACTATGTTAGTTCTATCTACCCAAGAGCATGGGAGATTTTTTCATTTTCTGGTGTCTTCTTCAATTTCTTTCTTCAAAGATTTAAAGGTCTTGTCATACAGGTCTTCCACTTGTTTTGTTAGAGTTACTCCAAGATATTTTATGCTATTTGTGGCTATTGTGAAGGGTGATGTTTCTCTGATTTCTTTTTCAACCCATTTATCATCTGTGTAAAGGAAGGCTACTGATATTCTTTTGAGTTAATCTTGTAAACACATTACTGAAAGTGTTTATGAGTTGTAGAAGTTCCTTGTATCCCTGCTCTCTCCAAGACCTTTATCATGAAGGAGTGTTGTATTTTGTCTAAGGCTTTTTCAGCATCTAATGAGATGATCATGTGGGTTTTTTTTTTCAGTTTGTTTATATGGTGGATTACATTGACAGACTTTTGTATGTTGAACCATCCCTGCATTTCTGGGATGAAGCCAACTTGATCATGGTGGATGACTTTTCTGATGTGTTATTGAATTCGGTTTGCCAGTATTTTATTGAGTATTTATGCATCAATGTTCATGAGTGAGATTGGTCTATATCTCTTTCTTAGTAGTGTCTTTGTGTGGTTTGGGTATCAGGGTAATTGTAGCCTCATAAAAAGAGTTTGGCAATGTTTCTTCTGTTTCTATTGTGTGGAAGAATTTGAGGAGTATTGGTATTAGTTCTTCTTTGAAAATCTTGTAGAATTCTGTGCTGAAATCATCTGGTCCTGGGAATTTTTTGGTTAGGAGACTTTTGATGACTATTTCTATTTCTTTAGCAGTTATAGGTCTATTTAATTTGCTTATATGGCCTTGATTTAATTTTGGTAAATGATATTTATTCAAGAAATTGTCCATTTTCTTTAAGTTTTCAAATTTTGTGGAGTACAGGTTTTCTAAATATGACATAATGATCCTCTGGATTTCCTCCTTGTCTGTTGTTATGTTCCCCTTTTCATTTCTGATTTTGTTAATTTGGATAGTCTCTCTCCCTTTTGGTTAGTTTAGATAAAGGTTTGTCTATTTTGTTGATTTTCTCAAAGAACCAACTCTTTTTCTCATTGATTCTTTGTATTGTTTTCTTTGTTACTATTTTGTTGATTTCAGCTCTCAACTTGATTATTTCCTGCAATCTAGTCCTCCTGGGTGAGTTTGTTTCTTTTCATTCTAGAGTTTTCAGGTGTTCTGTTAACTCAGTAGTGTGGAATTTTTCCAGCTTCTTTATGTAGGCATTTAGTGCTATGAACTTTCCTCTTAACACTGCTTTCATTGTGTCTCATAAATTTGGGTTTGTTGTGTGGTCATTTTCATTGAATTTTAGGAAGTCTTTAATTTCTTCCTTGACCCATTGGTGATTCAGGTGAGCATTGTTTAATTTCCATGTGTTTAATTTGTGGGATTTCTGGAATTAGTGTTGCTGTTGAATTCTAATTTTAAGCTAAGGTGATCCAATAAGATACATGGGGTTATTACAATTCTTTTGTATCTGTTGAGTTTTGCTTTGTTACATAGGATATGGTCAGTTTTGGAGAAGGTTCCATGAGGTGCTGAGAAGAAGGTATTCTTTTATGTCTGGATGGAATGTTTTATAGGTGTCTGTTAAGTCCATTTGAGTCATAGCATCTGTTAGTTCCCTTATTTCTCTGTTAAGTTTCTGACAGACCTGTCCAGTGGTGAGAGTGGGGTGCTGAAGGCTCCCACTGTTAATGTGTGGGGGTTAATGTGTGATTTAAGCTTTAGAAGTGTTCCTTTTACATATGGGGGTACTCTTGTATTCGGGGCATGGAAGTTCAGTATTGAGATTTCCTCTTGATGGATTTTTCCTGTTACTAATATGAAAGGTCCTTCTTTGTCTCTTTTGATTGATTTTAGTTTGAAGTCTATTTTATTAGATATTAGGGTAGCTATACTAGCTTGTTTCTTAGGTCCATTTGATTGGAAAACTTTTTCCCAACCCTTTACTCTGGGTTTGTGGCTAGGTATTGGTTAAATCTGGTTCTGTTATGAAATATCTTGTTTTGTCCATCTATGGTGATTGAAAGTTTTGCTGGGTATAGTAGTCCTGGCTAGTATTCATGGTCTCTTAATGTCTGCATAACGCTTGACCAAGACCTTCTGGCTTCCATTGTCTACAGTGAGAAGTCAGTTGTAATTCTGATAGGTCTGCCTTTATATGTTACTTGGTCTTTTCCCTTTGTAGTTCTTAATATTCTTTCTTTATTCTGTATGTTTAGTGGTTTGATTATTATGTGGTGAGGGGACTTTTTTTTATCCAGTCTATTTGGTATTCTGTAAGCTTCTTGTATCTTCATATGCATATCTTTCCTTAGGTTGGGAAAGTTTTTCTTCTATGATTTTGTTGAATAAATTTTCTGTGCTTTTGAGTTGGACTTCTTCTCCTTCTTCTATCCCTGTTATTCTTAGATCTGGTCTTTTCATGGTGTCCCATAGTTCCTGGATATTTTGTGTGAAGCGTTTGATAAATTTAATGTTTTCTTTGACACAATGAGTCTATTTCCTCTATTGTATCGTCAGCACTTGAAAGTCTCTTTTTTTTTCTTTTTTTTCTTGTTTTTAATTGATTTTATTGATCTATACATTTTTCTTTTCTCCTCTCCCTTACTCCCCCCTCCTCTTCAACCCTCTTCCATGGTCCCCATGCTCCCAATTTACTCAGGAGATCTTGTCTTTTTCTTCTTCCCATGTTGATTAGATCCATTTATGTCTCTCTTAGAGTCCTCAGTGTTGTCTAGGTTCTCTGGGATTGTGATTTGTAGGCTGGTTTTCTTTGCTTTATGTTAAAACAACTTATGAGTGAGTACATATGATATTTGTCTTTCTGGGTCTGGGTTACCTCACTCAGTATGATATTGTCTAAATCCATTCATTTGCCTGCAAATTTCAAGATGTCATTTTTCCTGCTGTGTAGTACTCCGTTGTGTAATTGTACCACATTTTCCTTATTCATTCTTCGGTCAAGGGGCACTTAGGTTGTTTCCAGATTCTGACTATGACAAACAATACTACTATGAACATAGTTGAGCACATGTCCTTGTGGTACTTAAAGAAATGCTCAACATCCTTAGCCATCAGAGAAATGCAAATCAAAACAACTCTGAGATTCCATCTTATACTTGTAAGGATGGCCAAGATCAAAAACACTGATGACAACTTATGCTGGAGAGGATGTGGGGTAAAGGGAACACTTCTGCATTGCTGGTGGGAGTGCAAACTGGTATAGCCCCTTTGGATATCCGTAAGGCGACTTCTCAGAAAATTAGAAAACAACCTACCTCAAGACCCAGCAATAACACTTTTGGGTGTATACCCAAAAGAGATTCCTTCTTCCGTATCTTGTATTCTGCTGTTTCTGCTTGCATTTGTGGTTCCTGGTCGTTTTCTCATGATTTCTGTTTCTATAATTACCCTCAGTTTGTGTTTTCTTTATTGTCTCTATTTCAGTTTTTTCAAGTCTTGAGCTGCTTCTTTCATCTGTTTGATTGTTTTTTCTTAGTTTTCTTTAAGGGATTTGTTGATTTCTTCCAATTTTTGTTTGTCTTTCCCTTCATTTCTTTGAGGGAATTTTTCATTTCCTCTCTAAGGGCCTTAAACATTCTCCTAAAGTTATTTTTTAGGTCATCTTCTTCTGCTTCATCTATAGTTGGTTGTTCATGCCTTGCTGTTGTAGGGCCACTAGTTTTTATTGGTGTCACATTGCTCTTTGTGGTGTTGAGTGTGTTCTTACCTTGTTTACCCATCTTTTCCTCTGATTGGTGTAGTTGGGGTTGTGTCTCTGATGATTATTCTTCCAGGTGCCAATAGATCCAAGGCTCAGATGGTTGCTCCTCGTGGTACAGTCAGGGACACGGTTCCAGTCACCCTGGAGGTCACTTGATGTTCCCGAAGGTTGCTCAGCGCTCTGGGGGCGGTCACTCTGCAATCTTGGGGGTCGTTCGGGCCTGCTTCCACGGAGGTTGCTTGCTTGATGCTGCTCCTTCTGAGGTCGCTGGCTTGGGCCTGATCTCTCATCAGTGGCTCTCTTGTACCTACTCCTATGGAGGTCATTGCCTCAGGCCTGTTCCTGTAGATGTTCCTGGTTTGGGCCCAGTCCTGCAGAGGTCTCTGGCTCAGGCCTGCTTCCTCAACGGTCACTCCCTTTAGATCTGGGATTTAAGAGACATAGCTGTCTTTCAGCAGAGACCTGGGGAAAGAAAGGAAATGAAGTTGGTAGATGATGGTTGTGCAAAGGCCCTGGGGCAGAAGCAGTGCTGGCTCCTGGGCGAGTGATGGGAAGATCAGGCAGTGCTGAGTGCTGTCATGAGTCAAAACTCTACAAACACCTCTGGAGAAAAGAGTGGGGTGCACAGAAAGAGCCACAGCTGTCCCCAGCACACACAGGACATACAGAGGGAGGCTGTATGGAGTATGAGCTATGGCTGTTTTTAAGGAAGAAGCCACAGGCTCTTCCCCTCAGCCTGGCCGTGCCAGCCAGGTGACATCCATGGGGCACCATTAGAAAACTCTTACTATCCTCCTGGGTCCTCAGATAACTCCCCCAAGTTCCACAGGTTTCAAAGGTCCCTTCTGGCGGGGGTGACTGTGGTTCCTTGAAAGCCCAGAGGCTGGGGGCACCCACTCCAGGTGCAGAGCGTGTGGCTGGGAGAAGAGTCTCTGAGGCTTCCAGTGCAGCATCCTCCACAGGCAGGCTGTGAAGGAAGACAAGGGACAGAGCTGCGGCAGTCACAGAGAGGTTAGCTAGGCAATCAGTCCTGCAAGCTAGCACTGCTCAGACCTGGTATCATTGTGAGTCATCTTGATCATCAACTTGACAGGACCTAGACTCACCTAGGAGACAAGGCTCTTAGCATTCCTGTATGGGATTATTTAGACTAAGTTCGCTGGGAGGAAAGACATTTTAAATGTGGGCAGCACTGTCCTCTAGGCTGGGATCATGTGTGAGTAAAAGGGAGGAAGTAAACTATATCCAGCCTCCATCTCTTTCTGCTTCCTGATGGTGAGTGTCACGTGACCAGCTGCCTCTCCTGACACCATGCCTTCCCCATCTTGAGCCAGAATAACCCTCCTTCTTTAAAAAACAAAAATTATTTACTTTTATGTGTTTGGGTGTCTTGTCTGCATTTATGTCAAATACCACATGCTTGCCTGGTATTGGCAGAGGCCAGAAAGGGTGTCAAGATCCCCTGGAACTGGAGTTACAGACAGTTGCGCACCACCATGTGAGTGCTGGGAATTAAACCCAGGTCCTCTGGAAGGGATCCTCTAGCCACTGGGTGATCTCTCCAGCCCTAATCTCCCTTCCTTCTTTAAGCTACTTCTGTTGGCTTTTGGGCACAGAAACAAAAACAGTAACTAACTCATGTGCCTGTGAGCTGACACACCTGTGAGCTCATAAACCTGTGAGCTCACACACCTGTCATCCAGTGCAGAAGCAGAAGTCCCCTGCAGGCTGTGAGGTGCTCCACACCCATCCCACTCTCCCTCTCAGATGACCGCCTGACTCACTGTAGAGTCCGGCCATAAAAGGGGAGAGCTGGGGGAGCCTAACCCTAACTTCACATTCAGGTGACGAGCTTGGACAAGCTTGAAGGACCACACTGTCCCACAGCAGAGCTGGAGAACCCAGTCACCACTTCCTTCTCTCACATACCGCCCTACTCCCAGTGACCAAACGAGATGGGGACCAATGTGGGGCTGGCTGTCCCATGTCACAGTGCCAGCTGCACTCTACCTCCACACTTACCCCTCGAGGGCTCATCCTGATCACAGGACAGAATCCAGGGGACGTGGCTCATGTGGTAGCGCCCTTGCCTAGAGTGTAAGAAGTCTTGGCTTTGATCGCCGGCACCACATAAACCAGGGATGGTAGTGTAAGCCTTAACCTGCAGAACATGGACCGGATGTAGAAGCAGGAGGCTCAGGAGTTTAAGGTCATATGTGGTGATGTAGATAGCTTCAGACCAGCCCAGACTGGATGAGGCCATGCCTCAAAAACGAACAAACAAACAAGTCAGTAAATAAGTCGGAACAGCATCTGTTCCCAAGCCCATCCCGTGCTGGCTGAGGTCACCCCCTTGTCAGGTGAAAGGCACTCAGATGTCACTGTGCTCAGGAGGGTGACCTCAAGGTATCAAGGGAAAAGAGCTTGCCCTGCCAAAGTCAAAGGCCCATGTGCACCTCAGGAGGGACAGGGGATGCTGCTGCATCTCCTGCATTCACCAGCATCCACTGGCAGTGCCTGCCTGGAGGGCTCCGAGCCTTTCCCAGAAGGGAGAGTGAGTGACTGACTGGCAATGTCTGCCTCAGACCATGAGTGAGAACTGTGAGGTGTGTGTGGCGAATGTCCACTCTTACACCATGGGTTCTCAGAGAGAAGACCTCTGTGCGTATGTATGTGAACGGGAACCTGGGCCATCAAGGAGCTGGGTCACTGCAGCCACAGGCACCCCGGCATCCTGGGAGGTCAAGCAAAATATGTTGGTTCTGACTGGACCACCCTGGGCTAGTTCCCAGTGCCGCAGCTTATCAGTCGGTGGCTGAGCATGCTCTAAAAGAGCCTGCCTAGCACAGCTGCAGGTGCATCTGCTAATTAGCACTTCTGTTTTACCAGCAGTGGTTCAGAGAGGAAAAGTAATCTGCCCAAGGTGACACAGCTTGAAAGATGATCAGGAGAGGATGCAGGGCCCTTATCTGCTCCTCTCCCGAAATCCTATGGAGAGAGGTGTGGTGTTTTGAATGAAAGTAACCCCCATAGGCTCATATGCTTGAATACGTGGTGCTCAGTTTGTGGAGCTGTTTGGGACAGATGAAGAGGTGTGGCCTTGTCAAAGGAGGTGTGTCACTGGGAGCAAGTTTTGGGGTTTCAAAACACAGGCCAGTCCCAGTGTCCGCTCTCTGCTTCCTCTTTGTGGATCCAGATGTGAATTCTCAGCTGCTTCTCCATCACCATGCCTGCCTGCTGCCATGCTCCTGGCCATGATGGTCACGAATTCTTATCCCTCTGAAATCATAAACCCCAAACAAACCCTTCCTACTATAAGGTATCTTACTCTTGGTACTTTATCAGAACAATTGAAAAATAAGTAAGAGAAATAATACCCCATGTGACCAGAGCTAAAGAATCTGGACCAGCCCAAAGAAGGAGCAAGAAACCCAGGATACAGATCCCGAGCTGTACATGGCTGCAGACCTGAGTTCCTGATGCTGTCAGGGCTGGCCACGCTATAGACAAGCACCATGGCAGGTGGTGAGTGGGATTCCTGCCCCACGGGGAGAGGGAATTCTCACAGACTTCCATGGAGTGTGTTCTCATGAAAGCCAGGCTTGCTGGGACATGCCAGCAATCTCTCATGGCTTATCTGCTGACTTTCTTCCTGTCCCCAGCCAGTTCTTGCCCCAAGGGAGGGTCTGCATGTGTGGGAACACAAGACTGAATGAGAGGGTTGTTTGGGGGTCACAGCAAGTGAAGAAGAGCATAGCCAGCTACCAGAGCTTCCTGAAAAGCGGGGAGTCAGCTGCCATGAAGAGATACGGATCACCCTGATGGCTTATTGTGTATCCTAACACCTCGAAGTTTGAGCACTGGGAACTTGGCACAGCATGTGGTGACCAGTCATGGCTCACTTCTACCCCAGCATCTCAGCCACCAGACCCCTGCCTCATGCTTGCTGATGAAGCTTCTCTCCCAAGCAAGACACACCCAGTGGAAATTCCATAGATTGATGTGCAGTGAAACCCAAAAATCCCTGAGCCAAAACCTGGAGAGGCGATGAGGACACACGAGAGCAGTATGGGTTCATCCCAGCAACTTTCCCCCACCTTGATGGGTTTAAGTTTTTTAAATTATTATTATGTTTATGTTTAATTAAATGTGTGTCTGTGTGTATGTACACCTCATGAGTGCAGTGCCCAAGGAGGCCAGAAGAAGGCATTAGGCCCTGGAACTGGAGTTACAAGATATCATGAGCCTCCTGGCCTTGGTGCAGCCCCCTTAATTATTTCTTGTATTTCTTTTTAGGAGAATAATATCAAATATATTTAATAAAAATTACATATATATGCACACACACATACACACAAGATATAGAATAGTACACATTGCATTCTGAACTAACGCCTTTTCTTCCTTTCCGTTGCCCTCACGGAGCCCTGGGAATCACTGTAGAGGGGTTCACACAAAACGTCCCCAGTCTCTGTTGACAGTTGCCTAGTGCTCCATTGGGTGGATTTACAACCAGGTATTCTACCACATCTAGAAGTGCACATTTTGGTCATTTCCCAATCGAACTCCATGAAGAATCCCTTCTACACTATTGATAAAAGGAGAAGCACCACTGTTTGCCAGCTGGCCCAGCACAGCAGCCATGTGCCTGCTGATGTGAGCCATTTAGGAAAACCCTCCCACAGCCCCAACACCTGAATGCCAAGCACTAGGTGCTACATCAGAGGCGTCCTAGCTGAGAAAATGAAGGGCCTGTGACAGGCACGGAGGGCCTCCTGACTCTTGGGTTTTATTGGACTGTGCTGGATGTTACTCCGCCCCCAGGTCATCTCCCCCCCCCAAGAGCACTGGGTTGGGAAGTGCAATCCCTAACCACTTCCTGTTCTCTCATTAACCCTGCTCTCACCCTCTGTGGCTTCCTCTAGGCTGGCCAAGGTGGGTCTGTGTGGTGGTGACTCAGGAGCCAGGTCCTGCCTGCTGAGTCAGCCCTGCACTTCCTGCCTTCAAGAGCCCCTGCACTGGGACACAACACAGGCCAGCCTGGCTTCTGTCCCTTCCTGCACTTTCCCCTAGGACTTTTGTGTTCTGCCCAGACCCGGCGCCTGCCAGCCCACAGTGCCAGAGCTCAGAGGCCAGCTAGGAAGCAGCCAGAAGAGTCCAAAACAGAAAGAGGTCAGAGTGGCTTCAGTGCTTCTTGCCACGGAACTGAGGTCACAACATGGAGAGGGAACGTGGGTGTGAGCCCCCCTCCTGGTTTTCCCAAATGGCTGGCCCTGGCCGGGAAACCAGTGTGAAACAGGAAATCGGCAGGAGTGCCCGCCAGAGTGTGATTGCCTGGCCTTGGTTCAGGATGCTTGTGAGTTCTGTGTTTTTCCCAAGTAAACAAGGTAGAAAATCCACCTCAAAAGCGGGGCCTCTGCATACATCACGGCTCAGGACAATGGATAGAGATGGGACTTGGAAGGTCTCCAGGATCCCTAAATGCAAATCCCCTTGGAGGAGACACCTGCAAGAGGAGGTGATGCAGAGGCAACCTGCCACTGTGGTGGTGAATGATGGGACTGCCCCCAAAGGGACATTTCCCATTTCCATTGAAGACTAGTCAATCAGCTGAGGAAGGACATAGTTCCAGGCCATGAAACAAGACAAGGCAGATGTCCTGGGTTGTTTTCTATCGCTAAGATAAACACCGTGACTGTCTCAGTTACTTGCCTATTGCTATGAAGAGACGCCATGACCAGGGCAAGTTACAGAAGAAAGTTTAGCAGGGCCTTGCAGTTTTAGAAGGTGAATCCATGATCATCCTGGCAGAGAGCATAGCAGCAGGCAGCAGGCGGGCAGGCAGCAGGCAGCAGGCGGGCAGCAGGCAGGCAGCAGGCAGGCAGGCAGGCAGCAGGCAGGCAGGCATGGTGCTAAGCAGTAACCAAGACCTTACATCTTTATCCACAAGCACAAGGCAGAGAAAGGACACGAGGAATGGTATGGACTCCTGAAACCTCAAGGCCCGCCCCCAGTGACACACTCCTCCAAAAGGCTACACCCCCTTAATCCTTCCCAAACAGTTCCACCAACTGGGGACCAAGCATTTAAATATATGAGACTCTGGGGGCCCATTCTCAATTAAACTGCTCCAATGACCAAAAGCAATTTGGGGAGGAAAGGTTTTAGTTTAGTTTACAGTTTGTAGTCCATCAAGAGGGAAGTCAAGGCACGAACCAAAACAATAGCCATGTTGCTTGTTAGTGTCCTCTCAATACCACCCACAGTGGGTTGGACCTTCTCACATCAATCATTAACCAAGAAAATGCCACACAGGCTTGCCTACGGGAAGACCCGATAGAGGCATTTTCTCAATTATTCCCTCTTCCCAGGCGACCCTAGCTTGTGTTAAGTTAGCAAACAAACAAATAAAAACCAGCCATTGCAGTGGGGAGAATCATGACTCCCACTAAAGTGTCCCCGTTAGGCTCTGAGGACATGGCGCTCTGGGTTAGGTTTCATTACTATTTTATTCAGACCTGGTCATAATCTGTAGATGTGTCTGAGACAGGACAGCTGGCAGGAGTCACAGAGTGGCCCCAGCCTCCCTGTCCCATGCCAGCTGCTGCCCGGCCTTTCACAGAACTGTATTAGTTGCCAGCAGCCCCAACCACACACGCCAGGCCACTGCAGGCAGAGTTCTGAACTACGGCCCTTTGTCTCCTTTGGGATAAGTTTTAAATAAAGCAAACTATTGCATTTGTGGTTAATATGGGCTTCACTGGCCGCTGGTGTAGAAACCCTGCTCCAGGGCTCGTCCCACAATGATCTGACACAGTGGGGCTGGGGTAGGTAAAGTCGGGGACATGCTCAGCTTGGGGTCTCTTCAAAGAATCCGTGGCCAGTCGATAAGGCACAGCTGGGCCTGAGTCCGCTGTGTACTGTTTCTAAGACGTCTCCTGGATGCATTAAGCCCCAGCAGGCATTCTAAAGTCTCTCAGAGAGTTTCCTGTGCTGTGGAGACAAGATACAGCCCACGGGAATGATAGCTCCTTTTGTTTCTTTCATTTGTCCTCTCTTTGAAACACATGGGTTGCTTAAAATAAAGGGTCTCTGTTACTTTTGTTTGGGGGTATGTGTGTGTACATGTTTGTGTGTATGCATGGGAGGGTATGTGTTCATGCAAGCACGTGTGTGTGTGTGTGTGTGTGTGTGTGTGAGAGAGAGAGAGAGAGAGAGAGAGAGAGAGAGAGAGAGAGAGAGAGAGACCAGAGGTCACACTAAGTATCTCCCTCATTCCATTTCCACTCTTTCTGAGTTCATCTCATTTAACCTGGACCGTATACATTTTGTTAGACTGGCGGACCAGCAAGCCCTGGTTCCCCCACTCCCCTGTCTGCATACCGTCTCCAAGGATGGGGATGACAAACGCTCACCCCAGCACCCACACTCCCACAGCCCCACACATCAACACATTCTGCATGGCGCCCAGATCAGGTCTGAGACATCCATTCACTCCTCTCTGCAGAGTTGATTGTTTTTAATGAATGTTGTCTGCAAATCCGAAGCACTGCTCTGAGCGTCCTTTGTCCTGGAGATCCCTGACATTGTTCTTTGTTCTACTGAGGTCCTCCCAAATGAAAGATAGGAAGTGAAGGTCTCAGTAAGAAGAAGATGTAGCACGTGGTGATCAGGACAATAGATTTTTTTCTCTGCCTGCAGCAGAGACACTGGGGTTAGGCAAATTCACAATAGACTCAAGAGTTTCTGGCCAGGCTCTTCTATGTCCTGGAGGTGTTCACAGCACTGCACATTGAGGAGGCTCCCCACACATGAGGGATGGAGTCAGGAAAGTTCTGTTTCCCACGAAGCCCCCAGTAAGTCCAGTAAGGAAGCCACCCTTGTTTTGGCCACAGTATCTGCCAAGCCCACCTGTCTATATGACTCAGATCCATGCCACAATTCTGCAGTGGAAAATATTCCGCCTTTCTAATGAGCTGGATGACAGCTGGCCTGCCCGGTTGTGTCTCCTATGCAGACTGCAATGAGGACATGCAGGTAAGTCAGTGTGTGGGCAGGCTGTGCCTGCGGCTCAGCACTGTTCTTAAGAGAGACAAGAGAGGGGGCCACTGTGTCACACACACCCTGATTCGAAGGCCACCTGCACAGATGTGTGGGAAACTGAGGTCGAACATTTGTCTGGAAAATACAGTATAGACGCCATTGGATTGCCCCTCCTGCCAGGGAGAGGCACCTGTAGCCCCCAAGCAAGTCAGCGGTCACGGTCACGAGAGGCCCTGCCTGCCCTCCTGGAGGTTCTATTTGTCATGGTTAACTGTGATGTTACCTTGATTGGATTGAGAAGATGAATCAAGCACATGTGTGGGTATAGCTGGGAGGGTGTTTCCTGAGAGCATCACCCTGAATGTGGGTGCCGCTGTCACACAGGCTGCGAACTGGACTGAATAGAAGGCGAAGGAGTGAGCCCACTGGAGCAGTCTGTCGTCTGTCTATTTATCTGTCTATCTACCTATCTATCTATCTATCTATCATCCATCTATTATCTATCTATCTATCTATCTATCTATCTATCTATCTATCTATCTATCATCTATCTATCTACCTATCTACTTCCCTGCTTTCTATCTATCCATCTATTTATCACCTATCTACTTACCTACCTATTTATCACCTATCTACTTACCTACCTATTTATCATCTATCTATCTATCTATCTATCTATCTATCTATCTATCTATATGTTATCTATCATCTATCTGTCTATCTATCTATCTATCTATCATCTATCTATCTATCATCTATCTATCTACCTATCTACTTCCCTATTTTCTATCTATCCATCTATTTATCATCTATCTACCTACCTATTTATCATCTATCTATCTATATGTTATCTATTTACTTACCTGCCTATTTTCTATCTATCCATCTATTTATCATCTACCTACCTACCTAACTATATATCTCCATCCCTATCTCTCTCATCTGCAACTTCTGACAGGCAACAAAGCAATTATCTCCAGGAAAAGAGAAAAGGCAGCATCTGGACCAAGAGAGGAGGCCCCATGCTGGTTTGAATGAGAATGGCCCCCATAGGCTCATGTATTTGAATACTTTACCCCCAGCTGGTGGAACTATTTGGGAAGCATTAGGGGGTGTGGCCTTCTCGGAGGAGGTGTGTCACTGGAGATGGATTTGGAGGCTATCTCTGAGTTCAAGGCCAGCCTGGTCTACAGAATGAGTTTCAGGACAGCCGGGACTACACAGAGAAACCCTGTCTAAAAAAAAACAAAGAAAGAAAGAGAATGTGGTCTTGTGCTCGGACCAATAACACTGTGCTTGCTTTGCACACCCAAGGCCATGAGTTTGATCCCCAACCCTGCAAAAAAAAATGCAGAAAGGAATAGAAGTAACTAAGTTTTAAAGCATCTGGGACAGTGCAGGGCACGCAGGGGCTCAGAACACGCCACTCCACTCTCCAGAAGTATCCGGGACAGTTCAGGGCACGCAGGGGTTCAGGACATGCCACCCTGCTCTCCAGAAGCATCTGAGACAGTGCAGGGGACACAGGAGCTCAGGACACGCCACTATGCTCTCCAGAAGTTACTTTCCTCACTCAAGGGAAAGGCTGGAACTTGGTGTCCTCCGTTTTCCGGGTTAGTCTGTTTCCCTCACCCATTTCCCATATCCTCATAGCTTCCCACAGTTTGAGCTCCTGAGCACCTCCTCTGGCTTCTCGGTTCACTGTATTCATAGCCATGTACATGCATACACACACACACATACACATGCTGTAAAGCAAAATACTAATAAAAAATGACATAAAACAGTTGGTAGAGATTTTGTTGGGAAGGGCTTGGTGGCAATTTAACTAACATAATTCTTCAGCTACCATGTTATCACACTTGTGAGAGTTCAAAGGTTCCAATAGCCCAGGACATAATATTTGCCAGATGACCAGGCCTGACATTACCGAACCATCTGCTGGTAAGAGACCGGCTCTAAGACAGGTCGTAGGTTTTAATTTAAGCAGGCAGGGAAATTCAGAGTCATGATTTTAAGCTTCATTACCAACCACTAAGAAAGTGCTGCATGAGCTGGGGCGACGGCTCAGTGGATAAAATATGAAGACCAGAGTTAGGATCCCCTGACCCCAGTAAAGGCAGAGTGAGCATGACATTCTGCCTGTAATGCTAGCATGTTGGAGGCGGAGACGGGATCCGCAGGACAAACTGGCTAAGCAGGGCTCGGCGAGAGACCCCACACCAGTAAATAAAGACGGGTGCAACGGAGGGAGATCCTCAGGGTTATCTTTGGGCCCCACTTGCCTCTTCAAATGGGCATGCATAGAGACAGACACACAGAGATGGGCGAGCTCATACACGTGAACAGGTACATGTACTACACACATACACAAACACACACACTTGAGGGGGGGTGCCACATTTTGGGTTTCACAGTGGTGGCTCTCAACCAAATTCTGCAGCCACAGATCCGCATCACAGCCTAAAACCTGAGCTGTCATTTGTTTTACCAAACCCAGGAGTGAGTCATAAAGGTGAAGAAATGTTTGGTTCAGAACAGGATCCAAACTCTGGTCCTCAAACAAAGAGTCATCTCCCCAGCCCCTGCAGGATGCCCCCAAGGTCAGGGGTGAAGCCTGAAATCACTGCCAGGAACTTCCCTATTTGGTTACATTAAGATCCATGTATTTTATGCTTTAAGAAGTGTTAATTGAGCCGTGTGTTTGCGGTTGTTTTAAATTAAATAATAAAGTTCTAAAAGGTTCAGTGTGTATAATCCTCTTAGGCTAAAGATCTTCAGGATTCTTGATCGTCTCTCTATATGTATCCCTGTACAGACACATGCCCCAGTATGTGCATGTGTCCCCGTGTGTACACATGTTCCTGTGTGTCTATGTCTGAAGGACAGAGGTCAGCCTCTGCCGTCATTCCTCGGCGGCTGGCCACTTTGTTCTCTGAAACCGGGTCTCTCACTGGCTAGGAACCTGCTGGTCAGGCTAGGCTGTTTGGCCTAGGAGCCCCAGGGAAGCTTCTGCTTCCATCTTCCCAGTGCTGGGAGAGCACGCACCACCACACCCAGGTTTTTATATGGGTTCTGGGGATCAAACTCAGGTCCTCTTCATCAGGAGAGCACGTCTCCTCAGTCCTTGATACTCTTGAACGTTATTAAAGGGACCCTGCCTGGGACCAGAGTGTTTGAGAATCGCTGTTTTTAAGGACTTCCTGTAATTTTCCCTCAAACTAAAAGCCATCTGGGACCAGCTCTGGAGAGCAGGAGGAGTTTAGATGCCGGATCACACGGCCTTTGTCCTCCCGGGAGGAAGTCTGGGAAGGTCGCTGAGAGAGCCACACAGCGATTCCTTGCAGACAATTTTAGAGCTAGCAGAAGGGGCTAAGCCTATTACACAGATGGGGAAAATAGAGGCGAGGCATTGAGCTGTTTTGGGGTAGCAGATCCTCCATCCACAGGTCAGGGAAGAATCCATTGCGGCCAAGGTCCCCGGAGCCGGTGGCTTTCCTCGTGACGCATCCCTGGTGTGGCTATGGCCACAGTTGTTGTGGGAACAGCTTGTAGTAGTCTGGCCTGGTTTGCTTCCCATCACCACTGAACACAGGAATTATCCAAGTGGGTGGAAAAAGAAAATTAGAGCAATTTAAAAAACACAAAATTAGAGATAAACAGTGGCCAGGCCCCCTCCATTCCACTTCCCTCCCAGTGTCTCCAGCCCAGCACAGCCCACTGAGGAGTCAAGCCTAGACTGGAAACCCGGGATGACTTAACATGACCGTGGGGGCCTCTCCCTGCAGCCCGCACCACCCTGCTCTCCCCAACCTCCCCGTTACCATCCACGCTCAATTTCCCACACACAGCATTGAAAAATGACTCCCAACATGAGCCCACAAGGGGCTTTTTATCTTAGCTGTCAGCCTGAAATACATGCATAACTCCAGGCAATTATGGAAGCATGCGGGTCTCCTGAACCCCTCTCTGCTGGGTTTCTCTCCCAAATAAAATGAAATGAAGCTTAGTTCTTCAGGGATTAATATAAACAAAGATCACGAAGCCATCGAGGGAGTGTGGGTGGGTAGGGAACAGGGAGCAGGGAACCATTAAGGACCTAAGTCCCCGCCGGCAGGCCACCAGAAAGCATCAAGCATAGGAAAGAGGCAGGGGCTTCTGGGGGAGGGAGCACTCACATGAGCAAAGTTAATTCTTTTAATTGGGGCCCAGAAAAATGTTGTTTTAGCTCCCCCCCACCCTAAGCTGTCAATCTTCCTCCTGAATATTTCAGTTTCAAATACCCCCCTTTTTTTTCCAGCGAGGTGGGCAGAGGGGCTTGGGGGGAAGGGGTTTTGAAGTATGCCCTGAGTCAACAGACCGGCCAGCAGTGGGACAGTAAAGTTTCACAGCCAGGCTTTGATCTGCATTTCAGAAAAATGAACCCATAAACGCAGAATGTTTTATGAACCCCAAATAAGAAACTCTTTGTCTTTTATCTCACATGTCTGCAGAGGGGAATAATCAGAGGGCTATCTCGATGTCCTGCTCATTAGGTTTTATTTGTGGCCGGGTAAAAAGAGAGCACAAAAATATTTACCAAGATTTGTTTCAACTCTAAATAAACCCAGTGTGTGTGTGTGTGTGTGTGTGTGTGTGTGTGTGTGTGTGTGTGTGTATTGCATGTGTATGTGTGTGTATATGTATATTTTGAATGGGTTTCAGTAGACAGATACATCAAATCGACTGTGTAGCAATGACTGTGTTTTCTAGCTGAAGTTTAAAGGTTCCCTCAGACCTGCTGTGACCTCAGAGAGAGCTGCCTTCTGCTCTCAGATCCTGAGGTTGCCCCTTCCTCTTTGCCACCTGGTCCAGCTACTTCTCGGAGTGTGTGTGTGGGGGGGGCTCAGCAGCCTCAATGCTTGCCAGTTGAGAGGGTGAAGAAAGGACCCATCTCAGACTGAGAGGATGAAAACGATGCACTCTAGGCTGCTGCAGCTAGAACGCGTGTGCTTTCAAATGTATTCTTGCAGAAGGGAGGTAGAGGAGAGAGAGAGAGAGAGATGCTTCCAGACTAAGTGCCTCTCATCACAACATTGCCCTTTTCCTACACACCGACCAGGTGCATGTGTCCTGTAAATAACCTCTCACCCACCACCTAAGCAACTCTTGGCAAGCGCGTGGGACACACACATGCAATGCATGAACACACACTCACGTGTGTGCACACGCATGTGTATACACTCATGCACACAGACACACACGCACAGGCACACACACAGGCATAGACATACACATGTGTGCATGCATGCACACACACACACGCATGTACATAGACACACACACATACATGGGATGGGGTAGAAAGGAGACTAATTGAAAAGAGGAAGGGATCAAGAGAAGGAAACGTGGTCAGCAGGATCCAAATACATTCTATACATTATGAAAATGGCATAAAGAAGCCTATGGTGTGGAATAATTGATATATACAAATAAACATGTATGAATAAGCCTCTACTGCCTACAAAGAAGGGGTCAGCCCCACCCATGACCTAGGAAGACCTGACAGCCCCTCCAGGTTACCCAAGCTGGGCGGAAGTCCATCTCTATCTAGGTCCAGGCTTCAGCTCTACGGTACTGGAGAAGCAACTTCTGTCTCTGTGCCTCAGTTTCTCCACCTTCAGACAGCAGTGACAAAGGCAGCTTCCTGGTATGTACTATTGTGAGGACATCTTGGGAGCCCAGGTGACTGAGTCTAGCTCACACAGCATGGGGAAGGAGCCACTGCCAACAGTCCTGTGCGGCTGAGCACCCACTACGGCTTAGGCTCACCTCACCCTCTCCCCTCAGGCAAGAACCTGAGAAGGCACAGCCTTGCCAGGTGAGATGGGGAGGATTTAAGGCCCTCCACCCTAGAATCCTGGGGATAGACACACAGAGACTCCCCCTGCTTTCTGACAGCATGCAGCACCAAGAGATCCCCTCAACACTTAGCAGGTAGATAAGCTTTGTTCTTCAAAGGGGAAACTGAGGCTTGGAGACACCCAGTGTCCTATCCTTGGCAAACGGAGTCTCCAGGACCCTGTAGCTGATTCAGAACCTCTGGTCGTATTGCTTCTTGTCCCCAGATGTGCGTGGTCTCTTCAGGAAGTGTCCACTGTTTCAAAACTCATGGGCATCATAAGTTTGATCATTTTCTGTTTGAGCAAATAAAACCTGTGTTTAAACGCATTTTTTGTGTAGTCTGATTTCCTTCCACATCTCATAATGACATCAGAAATTGAGAAGGGGAGTTTCCATGCATTGTTTGACTTTAAGCTGATCAAAAGGAACCTAATTCCCCTAATCTTATGATAGAGACAATTGAACCTCAAAAATGGCAGCATACTCCTGCACCAGGCAAGGCATGCCACCCCTGAGTTTCACTGCCCAACCAGTCTAGTTAAATCCATGAGTTTCAGGTTCAGCAAGAGACCCTGTGTCAAAGGATAAAGGGGAAGAGAGATAGAGACATCTTACACCAGCAGGCCTTAGGCTTCCATGTGTACTCAAATTCAGCACCCACATGTGTACACACACACACTCACACACACACAATCACATGCACAGAAGGAAGCACTAAATAATAAATAAATGAAAAGCACGGAGAGCAAATGGCACAATCACCAGAGAAGGACAGGTCTGCGCTCCCAGCTCTTCTGTTCACACATGAGCCATGGTGAGAACGGACACCCTTGGCTGCGCATCTGGAAGGAGTCTCAGCTTCCCACCTAAGATGCTGAGTGTGGTAGCAGATGCCACCCGTGACTCTGGGAAATGAGAGGTGCTGAGGGGCCCAGGGGACTGAAAAACTGGTGGCTCTCGATGGTGCAGGTCACATCCTGTGGAATCAACCGACAGGCTGGTGAGATGAGAGGATTGGCATGAGCTCCAGGAAAGCCTGGGTTCAGGGCTAGACTTCCCAAACAACCGCATCTGTGTGGATCCATGTTGATGGGGGAGAATTGTCTGTATTCTGTCAATCATGTTTTAAATAAACGCTGATTGGCCAGGCAGGAAGTATAGGTGGGACAACCAGGCAGGAAGTAAAGGTGGGGCCAGAAGAACAGGAGAATGCTGGGAAGGAGGAAGCCCATTCCTCTCACTCCTACCCAGACCACTGAAGAAGCAGGATGTGATATGCCCCGCTGAAAAAGGTACTGAGCCATGTGGCTAACATAGATAAGAATAATTGGCTATATAAGTTACAAGAGCTAATAAGAAGCCTGGGCTAATGGGCCAATCAGTTTATAATTAATGCAGACTCTCTGTGTGATTTTCTTTGGGACTTGCCAGCTGTGGGACCTGGTGGGAGGACAGAAACCAACCAGGCCTTCATGTTACATCATGTGTGTTTCTTCTCCTCATTTCCCTGTAAAGAAGACAGCACAGGACGGAAGAGCTGTTTCAGTGGATAAGAGCACTTGTTACTGTTGCAGAGAACCCAGGTTCAGTTCTCAGCGCCCATGTCAGGTGGCTCACAGCTGCCTGGAGCTCCAGCTCCAGAGGAATTGGTACCCTCTTCTGGCCGCTATAGACGTGCTCGCGTGTGTGCACTCACACGCCACACACACACACACACACACACACACACACACACACACACACACACACACACCACTTTAAAATACCAAAAAGTGTTTTAAAAGAGGAAATTAGAGCAATTTTCTGATTGTTATAAGTAACCTACAGATGAAAGATATATAAAGGAAAACTCACACTGGGCTATCTCGTGGAAATAGCCTGAAGAGTCGTAGATTTTGACAAGAGAGTGAGGCCCAGGAACCAATATCCAGAAAGAGGATTGCAATTTAAATATCGTTATGTCTGATTTTTGTTCATTTAAGTTTAAACGTCCACAGGTGGCTGCCATATTGGACCACACAGCTGGAGGATGGGATGACAAGCATGAGAGGCATCTTTGGTCTGTGGGAGGGGGGTCTCAGGGACCTTCTGGGCACTTAGAGTTATTGGTAAGGAAGGGGCCTTCTATCCACAAGGACATATTCCTGGGACAGCCCATCCTAGGAACTCAGGGAATGAAAGGTGCAGCTTGGTTAGAGGCCAGACCACAAAGCCCACTCCAGGTACACCACTGCACCCCCAACCAACCCTAAAGAGCCCTCCAGCACCGAGTTGGGTCCCCTGGGTCAGCAGGTTAGTAGGAAGTCATCCCTTTGATCAAAGGACCAGAGGGTATGCTGAGGGGCAGCTGCCCCCAGTGGAGAGGAGACAGGGGCTGACACACACTCCTCTCAAATGTCCTGGGTCCACTAAGCACCATGTGCTGAGGGATCTTCGCAGAACTGTCAGGCTCCCAGCTGAGAGGATTAACCCTTCACCTTCCTGCATCTTAAAGCCACCTACATGTGCTGGGCAGTGGTGGCCCATGCCTTTAATCCCAGCACTCGGGAGGCAGAGGCAGGCAGATCTCTGTGAGTTCGAGGCCAGCTTGGTCTACAAGAGCTAGTTCCGGGACAGGCACCAAAAATTACAGAGAAACCCTGTCTTGAAAATCAAAATAAAAAAAAAAAGCCACCTACATGCTTTGTCACCCAAGATGGTGGAGGAGAGCCCAGGCACCGTGTGGCCACTCCAGCTGAGCACTGGGTTAGTTCTCTGTCCCAAATGCCTGAGAGAACTTCTTGAAGGAGGAAGGATGGCTTTGGCTCACAATTTCAGAGGATTTGCTTCTAAAACACCTGTGTTCGGACAGTATGTGTGGCCACAGCCACACACAAGTGTGTGCGTAAGATACGTGTTGGGATACATATGCATGAACACAGTTGTGTGTCCAAATCTGTGATTGCATGCACGTACATGTGTGCTTGCCTGGCGACACTGGACATAGGTGGCAGGGCACATAATGTAATCAAGAGATAGGAAATACAGTGCCCCAAGAAAACAGGACTTTATTCTCTCTCCAGTAACTGCCCGAGGTGGCCAGGGTCAGCTCTCTTCTATGGGATCATCCAGGCACCCAGTCGTCCCATCTTTTCTGCTTCCAAGGTGGGGGATTGGGGACCCTCATCTGGCTCACAGCCTCTGGGATAAGACAGAAAGGAAGAGGAAATAAGCTCTTTTCCCTTTAAGCACGCTCCAGACTAGTCACACAGCACTCCCTAGGCATCCTATCTGCCAGACTTCCTTCCCATGATCACACCTCCAAGCTCAGAGAGAATGCTGGGAAACGTAGTTTTCTGCTGAGACCGGCACATCTGTTGGTCAGAGCCACAAAAGGAGACTAGAGGCCAGCTTGCCTCCTCTGCCACCTGCAGAAACAAGCAAAACGACTGTTTAGGGGGTCATGGCAAAAATATTTGGGAGTCGTTCTAGGTCTGCCTGTCTGACTTCATTATGAATACACCCATAAGAGAAGAGGACAGGATGTGGGCATCCTGGACTGGCTGAACCCTAGTTAGCATTCACTACCTATGATTAGGCAAGGTCTCCCCTGCCTCAGGTTCTTCAGCAAGAGAATCGGGGCATGGTACCCTGGTCTGTGTTCCCCTCTAAATTCAGAATGAAATCGGGAGCATGTTTCCAGAAAGAGAGGAAGGGGCGGCAGTTCTCCGGGGCTGCTTTGCCCTCTATCCCCACAAGCTCTCAGCTCTTCCTTTTACCACAGACATGAGTCAGATGAGCTTGTTCTTAAGGCATTTTAGGCTCTCTCCATTTTCTGAGCCTCCTGCCTCTGGTCTAAGGCTACTAACCTACTTGAGTTCAGAGGAAGGAGCTGAAGTGACACTGGGGTGTTGTTTCTGCCACTGAAGTGACACTGGGGTGCTGTTTCTGCCACGTGTGCCCTGTGGATGAGAGGAGGAAGTGGCCTGCCCCTATCCATGACATTTCAGCCTGTCACCATCACCTCATGAGATGTGCCACTGAGCTTGTGAGGGGAAGAACTGTCAGACACCTCATTTGGGGATGACTGTTTAAGGGGCTCCTTTCTGGTCTGAGTCCCTAAGGCTGTGTGGGAGGATGGACTGGGAATGCACATCCCTCTGGTCCATCCCTTCCCATCCCTGCTCTGCCCATCTCCAAGCTTACCCAGCAAGTCCAAAAGCCCTCAAAGCCAGCACAGTCCACAAAAGGCACTAGCTTAGCTTTGGAACAATGGCACCTCACCCTGAAGCAGATCTCTTGACACGCTGTACTTGAAGGGTTCAACTTTTAGCTAATTAGCAGGCAAAAAAAACCCAAAAAAACAAAAAAAGCAACTTAATGGATTCAAGACGTGTTTATGCCGACCTGACAAGCCTTTTGGCAGCGGGGAAGTGCGACACGGTGAACATCTGAGTTGGGCCGCGTGGAATTCCATCTGGGACAGGCTGGGGTCGGGTTGCGTTTTTATTGAGCTATTGTCTAGCACGAGAACTCATTTCCGACTACCTCACAAGGACTTCCAAACTGGGCTGACAACGGATTTATCATAATTACCACCATGATTACACGTGCTGTGTGTGTAAATTGTGTTTATAAAGTTTCCAGCTCACAATTAAAACATGCTGTCGGTTTCTCCCTTCTCCCCCCTCCCCCTCCACCCCCTTAAAACTTTCCTTTCTTCTCCCTCGTATTAATACCTGCCAACCGTTCCCTTTGACCAAAACAGTCACAGCAGAGACACAGACACACTCAAGGACCTTCCCACCCCCTGGCCCTAGCAGCTCTGTCTACCAGTTTAAGGAACACTCCTCCCCTTCATAACCACAAACTGAAACTAATTTGCAAGTCCCAGGCAATGCTATCAAGTGAATTAAAAATCAGAGTATACTGTGGCTGTGTCTTTACACAGAGCAAGAGGGGTTCAGGGGGTTCAGGAGGTGAGTGGGGGTTGCAAAGAAAAGAATGTGTTAGGAACTATGATAGGCAGCCCCCCCCCATGAGCATGCCATTTAATGGCCAGAGAGGTCTACGTTCAGCTATGAGTAAAAGTATTAGTCAACACTTGAGGGAAATGTCATTTCTCTCTGGCTGAGCTGAGAGTGTCGCTAATCCGCCAAGTCTAAGGACTATGGAGTTCCTCGAGGAACCATCAGAGAATGCTGGTTTTCAAGCAACAAATAACTTAAGAAAATGACACAAAATAGCTAGTAAAAGCATGACCCCAGAAGAGGAAGCAGAACCTTAGGTTCATAGGAAGTTGGTGAGCTGGACTATGATTGGCCAGACTCTGACTGAGAGTAGCCAGTAGCCAATGATACCACTCAACAAAGCAATAACTCTAGACCAATCAGAAGCCTTTCTTCCTATTCTCAACTAGCATGTGCCCCAAAAGGAGGAATCTGTAGGGGACACTGTAACTGCGGTACAGTGTTTCCTGGGCTACTTATTTCACAGACTGGAAGCTGGACGGTGTTTGCCTACTGCAGGTCTGATGGTTAGATTAATTCATTTCCATCACTCAACAATGTGGAAAGTCAAATCTATAAGAGAGAAGAGCCCTTAGGCAAAGAAAAGATTCAGGATGGGCCAGAGGGAGAGCGGAGGTCCCAGAACGGGGAAGCCTGTAGCTGGCTTCTGCGTCCCTTCTTCCCACCCCACACCGTTCAGTCCCCTCCTGACCCAGGTCACAGGAGGCCATCCTCCAGACTTACTTGCAGATCAGTTGGCCCCTGGCCTGATTCAAACCCCAACTCCTCCTCTTCCTAGCTGTGTGGTCTGGGCCCGTCACTTAACCGCTCTGCTGGGGAGGGAGTCAGCAATACCGATTTCAAGAGTTGCTATAGGGACTGTCTTAGTTAGGGTTTCTATTGCTGGGAAGAGACACCATGACCATGGCAACTCTTCCAAAGGAAAACATTTCATTGGGGCCAGCTTACGGTTCAGAGGGTCAGCCCATTATCGTCATGGCAGCAACAGGAAGTGGACTGTGGAGCTTAAGCAAAGGAGACCTCAAAGCCCGTCCCCACAGTGACACACTTTCTCCAATGAGGCCATACCCACTCCAACAAAGCCACACCTCCTAATAGTGAGACTCCCTCTGAGCTTATGGGGGCCAATTACATTCAAACCACCACAGGGACAGAGAGGGCAGTCCACAGAGAGCCCCCGCCACTGTCGGTGAACATTTGGAAGGAAACCATCTCCTCTTCCCTGTGTCTTGCTAAGAGTAAGAGCAAGGCTGAGGGTGAGTGGCCATGTGTGACTCCCCAAGGTCGTCTGGGTTTCCACAGCGACTGCCGGCCAGCACTTCAAGCTCTGTGAGCTGCAGTTTCTTTGCCCATCCAACGGGCGTGAGAGCAGAACCTCGCTCATGGAGCTGCTATGGAAATCCACAGGTGCCCCCTCAGGATGGTGCCCTCGGAAGGACTGGCTCAGGAGGTAAAGTACATGTGCTGTGCAAGCAGGAAGACCCAGGTTCCATCCTCAGAACCTACAGAAAAAAAAAAAAAAAGCTGGGCATCAGCACTGAGAAATCAGAGGCAGGAAAATCTCTGGGGCTTCCTGGCCAGCACCCTCAGTCTGTATAGCTCCTGCAGAACACCACCCAAGGTTGATTTCTGCCACAACCATCCATTCACAAAAATGCATGTGCAGTGCACACACACATACATACATGTACCCACACACACATGTGCATACATGAACACATGCACACACATGTGCATATGATGCACACATGCACTCACACACATGCGTGCACACACATGCTCACAGATGGCATCTTCTGCTCCTCAGCGGCCACCACAGACTATTGGGATGCCTCCAAGGCTTGCCCTTCCCTTGCTGTCCCTTTAGAATCCTTCTGAGGCTAGGGACCATCACCAGCACCTAGCCCAAGCCATGCTGACTGATGACAGGGCCATGTCCCCAAGGCCTGTAGCTCTTCCCTTGGGCCTGGGCTCTGCTTTGACGACTGGACTTGCCATTCATCACTCCTGTCGTCAGGCAGCAAGGCCCGCGAAGAAGTAGAGTGTGCAGTGTAGGAGCTCCTGGAAGCTGGACTGGGACAGTCGCGAGAAGTCTCTGTGATCACAGGATGACCAGTCCCCATAGCTGGGGACTCTGCTCCAAGCATGTCTGACCTTTCCTCCCCTGTCTGGGCTGAGTCTGAGAACCAAGCAGACAGTATGACCCCTGGGACCTCCAACCAGAGTGTCTGCTGGTCTCACTTCCTCTAGAAAGACAAGAGATCAGCACAAGATTTGTGTGGGTAGGGGGTGTGCCTGTGACCCTTACCAGAACCCAGAGCCCATTCTGGGGGGATTTGGCAGAGTTCAGGAAGCTGCAGTACAAACAGGAGCTAAGGATGGTGGAGACCTTGCCTGGTGCCCCACCCCCAAACATCATAGAGGAAGTGCCCAAGTGTGCTAACGGCTCCCTGGGTCCTCTACCTGCAGGACCATGTTCAGCTCACACACAGGAGGCCAAAGGGATTGGTGAACTGCCACCCTCCACTGCAGAGCCCCAGAGTGTGCAAACACAGCTGGAGGTTCCATTACCCCTCTTTTGGGCACCAGAAAGGATGACTGGAGGCCTCTTTGGCTGTCTCACACAGCATCCCACCTGGCCAGCCTCCAGTGCCCACAAAGGAAAAGAAAGCGCACCCCCACAGCCCTTCACGTTCTTCCCTGCAGGTCCCCTGCCTTGCTTCACTTTCTACTGCACCCCTGACTTGACCCTCCTCTCTGATTCCATTTCCCAGGAACCCCTAACTGAGATCTAGGCTGAGCCCAAGACATTGAGAGTTTGCACTCCAGGCCAAGATGACTGAAGGCAACTTCCTTCAATAGTGGACACATGGCCTCCATGGTTCCTCGGTTTCCTCGTCTGTGAGCTAATCATAGGCACAGAACTTCCTTCCTGATGTGGATGTGGAGTCGCCTTGCTCTGTAGACTTAACTCAGGGCAGAGGTCCTCCAGGAGCCAGGCAGAGCCCATGGGGCAGCCGCTGGGCAGGGCACCTCAATTTTCACATCTTTAAACCAAAATGAATAACCAGTTTGTTGATTGAAGTTTTCGGTCCTGCCTGGTCCTGCAGCCCTTAAGTCCCAAAGAATCACACAGAGGTCTACATTGGTTATAAACTGATTGGCCCATTAGCTCAGGCTTCTTATTAACTAATAATTCTTATAACTTACATTAGACAATAATTCTTGTCTGAGTTAGCCATGTGGCTTGGTACCTTTTTCGGCGAGGCAGTCACATCTTGCTTCCTCTGAGGCTGGGTCATGACTGCAGAATGAATCTTCCCTCTTCCCAGAATTCTCTTTGCTCCACCTCTACTTCCTGCCTGGTCGCCCCACCTACACTTCCTGCCTGGCTGCTGGCCAATCAGCATTTTATAAAAATACGATTGAGAGGGTACAAACCATTGTCCCACAGCACCAGTTGTTCTGCTTAGCACAACCTGTCAATTTGGCACAGCCTAGAGTCACCTGAGAATGGCATGTCAACTGAGAGATTGCTCAGACCAGATTGGCCTTGGCCGTGTCTGCAGGTGGTTGTCTTGATTTTCAATTGATATAGGAGGCTTCACCTGGGAAGGTGCTCGTAGGCTGTATAAGAAGCTGGCTAAGCATGAACCTAGGGGTGCATTGGATTCTTCCATAGTTTCTGCTTCAGCTTCCCACTTTGCTTTTCTTTGATGATGAACTGTGACCCAGAAGCTGAAATAAACCCTTCCTTCCCTGAAGTTGCTTTGGGTCAGAGTGTTTTCTCGCAGCAACGGAAAGGAAACTCAAGTGGTGACATCTAACATCCGTCCAGCACATGCTGAGCATCTGCAGGCCAGAAGACCTCAGGGAGTAGCAGTTGTCACCATGTCCCTGTGGAGGCTAGGTTCTCTGGGGCTAGGATATCACCTACCACTCTGGGTGAATAAGAAAGAGATCTAAGCAGGCCAGAGTTGAAAGGAGCACCCTGTATGCAACTGGTAAAAGCATACATGTTCTGTGGGCTTGCTTTTCTGGACTCTCAGCTCAGATGGCCCTGGGAAGCTGCTGAATGGTTGTTAATGTCAGCAAGGAGATAGTAATTGGACCAAGGGGTTTAGGGTGTGACTCACTGGACCCCAGCCAGCAGAGGTGATTCAGGCAAGCACACTGCGAGGATGTGGAAAGGAAGGCCCAGAGACTAATTCACCTGCCTTGGGCCAAAGGCAGCAGAGCCGGGGTTCAAATTCAGTCTGCCTGACTCTGGAACCCTACACATCCCAGGTATCTTTCGTCCTAAATAGGCCTCCTGGAACCTCAGAGCTAGGCCTGGTTATCTTGCATATGCATGCAGGGAGGCAAGAAGGCCCTGACTCCCATAACTGCCACATGGAAAGCCCAAGCCTCCTCAGTTGGACTCTCACACTGCCTTGGTTTTTGGAGAGAGTTCACAGGCATACTTCAAAACTCTGTCAGAGAGCTCCTCTTCGCAGTGGACTTCTGTGATTCAGGAACTTTCTGGTTTCCATGCTGCCTGCTTGTCTTTCAGTTCCTCTAGAAAGTTCACCTGGGTCAACTTTTCTGTCAAAAGATGCCCTGAATTGCACACCTACTTGGCTCTTTGCTAGGTACGAAAAGGGTAAAGAAGCTGGGCCTGGAGGTGCACCCTTTAACTTAAGCGCTCAGGAGGCAGAGGCAGGCAGAGCTCAAGAGCAGCCTAGTTTAGGTGGTTACGACCCAGCCACAGCTGCACAGGGAGAACCTAAAAAGAGGGGAGGGAACAGGATCACAGACAGCAATGGGAACTTCCTGGCCCCTGTTGCCATGCACTTGGCTCATAGTGAGAGTCTGCAGCCAGTTGTTGTTTGAAAGTGTCCCTTTAGAGCCAAGGCTGTGACCCAAATGCGCAGAGCCCTGTGGAGATGCCCTCTGAGTGTCCTGAGGCCTTTTGGGTCCTGGCTCAGAGAGATGCAGGCTGGGAGGTCCCTTGCTACATCTCATCTAACCTAAGACAGGCCAGGATGAGCGCTGGTGACACTCCCAAGCAGAATCCACACTGAGAAAGGAACAGGGCAATGAGTCTCTCTGTCCAGAGCCACAGGCCTCAGATAACGGATGAGCTCCACCAGAGGAAGCTGCCGAGAACGCGTGGTCCAGGAAAGTGTTCAGAACCAGGGCCTGTGCTCCAGGACTGCGGCTTCTGAGATCAGCAGGGCCTGACCCTCCATGGGCTGACTCCTGGCCACCCTAGCACCTGCCGCTTTCCCACCCTATCCTTTGGAACACCAGACCACATGGCTGCTTCTGCACAGAAAGCTATGGGGGTAGGGGTTGGTGACCCAAAGCAGTGGCAGAGCTGAGAGGTCACAGAGGGGATGGTACGGCAGCTGTGATCTCAGCAGGCCATAGGCAGACAGCTCTAAGCCACAGCAGGGCCACTGGTGGGATTTGTGGCCACGCCAGTAGAGGCAGAGCCAACAGAGCTAACCTCAGTGAGCAGGAAGTGGAGGAAGGGGTCTTGGTCAATGCTCCCTACTGGTCAGAACTCATGGGACCCAGGTCCAGTGGAAGGAGACCGAAGAAGGGAGGTAGTGTTCTCTACAGGCATGGCCAACTGTCCTTCCATATGGGGCCAGGCAGGCCCTTGCCTTCTCTGGGCAAAGAGAGCAGTTTCTCTTTCCCAAAGAGAATGGGAAATGCCTGGATTCTTGAATCTGCTCACTCACCACACATGGTTTAGTGCTCCCCACATGGTTTTGTGTTCCCCACACTGTCAGTGCTCCCCACACAGTCAGTCCTCCCCACACAGTCAGTCCTCCCCACACTGTTAGTGCTCCCCATACGGTTCAGTCCTCCCCACATGGTCAGTGCTCCCCGCACGGTTTAGTGCTCCCCACATGGTTTTGTGTTCCCCACACTGTCAGTGCTCCCCACACAGTCAGTCCTCCCCACACTGTCAGTGCTCCCCACACAGTCCAGAAGAACGTTTTTATTCCTACTAAGTCAATCTATCCTTTGATAAAGTTTTGCCCCTTACCCGAAAGATGAATAAGAGCTGGGCGCCAGATGGAGGCCTGTAGAGTCATCCCGTGACCTCAGATCATAGCGCAGTGACTGAGCACGTGCTAAAACAGGAGCACTGAGCACCCTCCACCCGAGAACACCAGGCATGGGCTCCAGTCACAGGCTTCATCCTTGCCTCACTCAGGATCAACATCCCACTCCACCGCCACTGCTGCCCCTCTGCTCTGCACAGGGTTCAAACGTCTAAGGATCTTATCAGCATTTTAAAAATGGAAGTTAAATGCCTTTGGGGATTTCTGGGAGCATATGGAGCAGCTGGGGGGTGGGGGTGATACTGTGGGAGGCTGGCAAAGGCTGGCGTGGAAGTGAGGTCTTCGTCTGACTGCACTGCCGATATCTGAGCAGAACTGAGCGTGACAGGAATGGGGAGGCGGGGCGCCCACACAGGAGACACATTTGATACTGATGGTGACTGCTGCATGTTCTCCACCTCCCCCGCGGCCCTGCGGCCCTGCGAGGAGCTCTGGGTCTAGGGGATCCTCTGGCTGAAACAATGCTCCGTCTTCTCCGGGGAGACCCGTCCTGTGCCCAATAGGAAGATGGAAAGTGGTAATTCAAGGGAACCCTTGTTCTCTGGCTACTCAAACTTAGCCTTTAATCCCCAAGACCTCTAGGGTTGGGTGGGAGGCTTAGGAGGCAGGGAAAGTTCCTGGGGCTTTGGACACAGGCCTGCTGTTCGTGGCCTCATGGTCTGGGGCATGTGCAAGCCAGGCCAACCAGACCTGAAATCAAGACCAAGGGGCCTGGCCTTGCCGCTGACATTGACATAGGACAGCAACACTCTGCATTTGATGTGCCTCGGACAGCAGTAGTTAGGGCAAACTGCAAGCTGTTTCCCTAATTGACCTGGAATGTTCACTAATTCCCCGGGCTCATGTGTCCCGAACAAGAAAATGGTTTCCTACATCCAGGACTTGCTGACTGGCTGGACTTCGAGGTAGAGTTTCCTTTTAACAAACAGTTCTCCCCTCCCCCAAAATTGGAAAAGAAAAGGAAGGAAGGAAGCGTGAACTCCTAGCCTGATTATAAATGTGGGGTGCGTGTGCGTCTATGTGTAGCAGTAGCTGTGACAGCTGCGGGTGCTAGAGACTGAACTCTCCTTTTGGTTGTAAGCCTAGTTTTTAGTGGTTGAGACTTCTCTCTAGCTACTTAGGGAAAAAGTCCTGCCTGTGGTGAGTGTCAAGACAAAGACAACATCTTAGAAGTACCAGCCCCAGCTGCCTCTTCCCTGAACAAAGTATTGGATTTTCCAAAACATTCAAGGTGGGTGTTGGCGTTTGCAAATGAATTCACAGAAGTGATGGATGGCCCCACAGGACCCAAGGCCTCGGGAAATGGGCTCAGGAGAGAGTTCGTGTTGGGCGAGACTGACAAAAATCTGAGCCATTTGTACACATGGAGTTTATGGACCTCTGGAGACAATCACTAAGGCAACCTAGATAACCTCTTTGATCCAAGGGACCACCTTACCCGAATGTCTAGCTGAGCAGAAAATAAAAGCCCAACACCCAGGGCTGAGGACCCAGCTAAGTGGGTAAAGTGCTCTCCCTATGCAAGCAAGAGGACCTGAGTTTGAATCCCTTGTGCTCACACAGAAAGCCAGGCTCAGCTTCTGGCTTCTCTAGCTCTAGAGCTGGGAGCAGAGGCAGCAGAGTACCAGTGAGAGACCCTGAGGTGGAGAGAACTAGAGGAAGACAGTCGGCATCTGTCTCAGGCCTCCAGAAGCACACTACTGGGTGAGCACATGCTAAAGAAGTCAACGCTCCATCCCTGTCCTCAGGTTTACCCATGCCTCAGGTTAACTCCCCTGTCTCTGTTCAGATGATGAGTCAATGACTTCCCTTCTTACCCCACTGGCTAGAAGTAGTCACATGACCACAGCACTGCTCAGGAGGCAGGCAAGTGAAGCCCTGCTCCCAGTTTACTCTGTAAAGAAGAATGGAAAGGACCGCGCTGCGTTCTGCTGTCTCCACACTGTGCCCCAGGGTCTGTTCCAGGGTCTGGTACCCGTTCTTAGGTGAATGAACTCCCTGGCAAAAACTGCCACCCTCTTCAAAGCACTGCCATCATTATTTTAAACCCTGGCCACCTTAACATTGAGCATAAAAGCCCCCTGATGGGTAAGACAAATGTTGGCCTCTCCAATTATGATGTGGGGCTGTGGACTGTGACCCCCGTTCTTTAGCAACAGGACCCCAGATTGGCAAGAGGGTGGTACAGCCCATTTCCTCCCTGTGGCGTGACTGCTCTCTCCTGAAGATATGGAGCCCAGATTATACCTGTCTCTGCCAAAAGAGTCATCTCAAGAGGAAAGGGACCCTCACTGTAAAAATAAGTGACACCCACCATATTGCTATGTGAGCAAGGTCATTGTCACTCATGGTCAATTAGGAGTCCTTGACACTGAAGGCTGGAATCAGAAGATCTGGCTTACCCAGATAAGGGGTTAGGGCCAGGACCTCAGACGTTTCTGGAATCAGGACACCAAGATGTGGTTTTTCTGTGTGACGTCTGGGCTTCCTCGCAGCATGGTAGCCATCTTCCAAAGACAAACATTCAAAGGTTTCCAGATTGAAACTTGGTCACCTGTCAGGGTGCTGCCTCAGGTGTCACACTGCTTGCCTCTGACACATCATGGGCTGTGAACGCAAGCAGAGGGCGGGGCCCGCATCCCTGTGAAAAAGGTAAAGAGGGGCAAAGCAAGCTGTGGCTATCTCAGAAGCACAAGCCAAGCGCTCCGTGCACCCCATCCCCGCTGTCTGTACTTACATCCCCAGAGCGCTGAAGTGGGTAAAGCAAAGAGAAATCCTGGCCAACGTGGTGTGGCTGGTAGTGGGTTTCCACCAAAGAGCTCAGATGTCCATTGTCAGGCTCTCCTTTACTTGAAGAACCATGAAGATGCCAGCCTCCCCCGACTCCATCACTGGTGCCCTGGCCACTCACAGTTCCAACCAGAAATCCTAGGCTGCCATCACTCCACCACCCGGACGGGTTTAGATGACGTCATGTACACTGTGACCGGACTTAAAACAGTGAAGACATCTGTGTTCATCCTGAGCATGGCATTCGGGAAACAGAGAGGAGGAAAGAGGAAGAGCGGGGAGGAGTCAGAGGAGATGCCACCAGACACTGACTGGGTTCAACGCCAGCCGTGGATCTTAGGGATGACGTCTATTTCCTCCTGAAGCCAGATTTCAGTACACATGGCCTCGTTCGCTCTCAGTCAGTTTCTTGTGTCTTTTCCCTTAAGCTTAATCAGAGTGTTGTTTAGGGCTGGTTGGTAAATATTTGGAGGTCACAGGAACACTGCTCACAGCCTCTCCATAGGCTCCAACATCCTGATTAGGTTTTTTCACAGCCCTTCCTTGGGATCCTCCCTCTCGAGTGGGGTCCTTCTCGTGATTGGGTGGCAGGACTGCCATTCACAATGAACAACGGGCACAAGATCCTGGAGACCCATCAGTATCCTGTGCCCCTTGCCATCTGCCCCCTGCTTCTCACACTCTCCCCTCTACTAGCTTTTAATTTATAAGTTTTCCTCCCACTTTACAGATGCCTAAGGCCAATGTCTCCCTGAGACCTGGGGCAGCATGGGTGGGTAACCGCTTTCCAGAGCCTACTAAACCAAACATGACCCCTGTAATGTCAGCGTGGGGGCAGGAAGAAACCTTAGGGACCTGTGACCTCCTCAGCAGACACCTCCTTCCACATGAGCTTCCCCAGGCTAATCCTGAGTGATGATGCCACATGGAGCCAAATGTCCTGGCTTAGCAAAAGACCACGACAGGTATAGATCCTGGGGTAACAGTCCCCTAAGAATTTTTTCTAAAGGATAAGTGATCGTGTGGTTCAGAAAGAATTAGCTGCAAGAGACTCAGGGATGCGCTGCATGTCTGGGTTACATAGGTGCAACCCCAAATACAGAGGGACACAACTCAATGCTACATCACCCCTGCAAAGTTCAGCTTCTAGATTTCTCTCTCTCTCTCTCTCTCTCTCTCTCTCTCTCTCTCATACACACACACACACACACACGCATATATGTACACACACTGGATTTCAGGTCTTCTCTCTTAAACTCAGGTGGGGAGGCCTAAAGACATTAATAAAGACAGCAGAGGAGCCACAGGCTCCCAGAAGCCACCTTGCCTTCCTCCAGCTCCTATGTCCCATCAGCTACAAGCTCTGCCTCTCTCCGTGCAACGCAGAGACAGAAAAGCCAAGACCATTCACAAGAGCAGCGTCTCTGTCACCTTCAGTATGGTTCACAGAGGACAAAGTGCACCCATGGGGCACCCTGGTCCAGCCCAGCCTGTGAATGGGTTCTGTGTTGCTGAAAGTTTATACCGGTGCTAGCCGCCCTCCCTCCTGTCTGCAACATCTCCGCCCATCCCAGGCTCAGCCAACTCCACTGGGGGCCTGGCAGCAGCGCCTGCTGTTGCTGTTGGACCTCTGGACGTCTTATCAGATGGGCACAGAACTCAGCATTGAATGATGGAGCCTTAGCTAATGACGCTGCCTGCCACTCGCTCCCCTTTGAACAAACCCAGAATTGTCACCTTCTGGGTCCGGTTTGTTTGTGCATGTGAATATGTACTCTGCCGGCACACAAAGGCCCTGGTGCCCTCACCCTCTGTGCCACGTGACTCCCAGCCCCACCACCAAAGAGCCAACTCAGTCTATCACAGAAAGTGCCCTCGTGTCAGGGCAGGCTGTGAGATGAAGTCAAACGGAAGAATGGCCGTGGGGTGAACTGGTCTCCAGCTCACATGAGCAAGGATGGCGTTCCAATGAAACTATCATGGTTGCCTGCCTCCTTCGCCGAAGACGCTAAGCTATCCAGACAGGAGAGAAAGAATTCCAGTCCAGCACGACCGATTAGCCGTTTGTTCTTTGTAAGCCTGGTCCCCTCTATCAGTGGAGGCTCTGAGAATTTGAGCAATTTCCCAAAGATTTTGAGGTTGAGCGAGCTATGAAGCTGGCGGTGAAACTAAGCTGACAGCTTACGCACGCACGCACGCACTCACGCACACACGCCAGAACCATGAAGGGATGTAACCTGTAACAGTAACGGCTATTTTTCAGAGGTGGCTGACAGATCAATGAACAGCTGCGGCCTCTGAACTAAAGCACTTGGGTCCTGTGCCTTTGAGTTCAATAGCCGCGGCTCAGGGATAAATGACACCTGGCTCATGAATGAGCGGGAAAGCCTGAGTCCCCTGGGAGTGGGTGCAGGGGGATTGGATGACGTTCAAGCAGCGAGCATGGGTTAGTAGTGTTCATATAAACTACTCAGCCAACGCCTGTGCACTGTGCATGCGTTGTAGAGCTCTGCCTAAGAAAGCAAAGCCTCCTCTCTCCGGCTGGGGCCTCCCAAGACCTCCTCCATGGGCACACCATCGTGTCTGCCCTGGATGACCTGTTCCTGCTCTCCAGATAGATCAGCCAGTCACAGCTGCTGCTTCCTAAGCAACTGAAGAGATTTAGACTTTGGCCCCTTGCCATCTTGCAGCTTTTCTAACTTCCCGGTGTCACCTGCCTGTCCTGGCTAGTTTATCGTCAGCCTGGCACACGTTAGAGTTATCAGAGAAAAGGGGGGCTCACAATTGAGGAAACGCCTCTGTGATACTGGCCTGTAAGCAAGCCTATGGGCATTTTCTTAATTAGTGATCGATGTGGGTGAGCCCTGTGCATTATGGGTAATGCCTACTCTAGGCTGGTCGTCCTGGGTGCTACAAGAAAGCAAGCTGAACAAGCAAGCCTGTTGGCAGCACTCCTTCGTGGCTTCTGCTTCAGTCCCTGACTCCAGATTCCCTCCTTGAGTTTCTGCCCTGATTTCCCTGGGCAAACTACCGGCTGTAAGACAACATGAAATATTTCCTCCCCGAGTTATTTTTGATTGTATCGTTTTATCACAGTGATAGAAAAACCTTACTCTGATACTGTCTTACCTAAAGACTCTTTTTTTAAAAAATGTATCTTTTTATGTGGGTGAATATTTTCCATGCATGTATATCTGCGCACCACATGCATGAAGTGCCCACAGAGGCCAGTAGAGGGCATAGGATCTCCTAGGAATGATTACAGATGGTCCTGAGCCACTCTGGTTGCTGGTGATCAAACCCTGGTCCTCTCCAAGAGTAGCCAGTGCTGCTAACTAATGAGCCATCCCTCCGCCCTCTAAAGATCTTTGCGGAGATGGGAGATGGCTAAGCAGATAAAATGCTGGTCACAGAAATGTGAGGACCTGTGTTCAATCCCCAGAGTTCACGTATAAAAGCTGAGTATGGTGGCACATGCTTTTAATCCTTGTGGGGGATGGGGAGAGACAAGTTGGCTCCTGGGGCTGGTTGGCCAGCCAGCATAGTTGAATCCATAAGCTTCCCAATGAAGGTCCTGTATCAAAAAACAAGATAGACAGCCCCCGAGGAATAATATCCCAGGTCAGTCTTTACGCCTGCACACACACCTGCACACCCTGAATTTCTGGAAGTGTCCTAAGTGATTGAACCTGGTCCATTGCCCAAGCTGTGCATCGGTGACAGAGCCTTTTGGTTTGCTGGGGGAACGTACTTGATGTAGAAGGAAACATGTGACCAGAAATGCATGGCTCAGCAGCATCTTGCCTACAAGGGCACTGTGCAAATACAGTGGAACAATCCCATTACCCCAGAACCCCCCCCCCGACCACCAAGGTCACACTAATCTGTCACAATACTAATCGGTCCTTGAATTTGCACAGACTTGGAGATCCCTGGGGACCTTAGGTGCTTCTGCTCCTAAGTTTCCTCCAAGTTGCCTTTGAGTTTCTACCACACATTTTTGGGAGAAACCTTGTGAAAATTTTTGTACATTCACATGAGAAAAATAATAAACCAAGTAACCATGTACTGAACCATTCGGGTTTAGCAAGAGCTGCAGTGTGGACAGTTGCTTCCTGCGGTAGGTTATCTTGGCTGTCCACTTGACAAGCCTGGGAAGAGAGGACCTCAAATGGGGGATTGCCTCCATCAGATTGGCCTGTGGGCATTTTCATGATTACTGACTAGTAAGAGAAGGTCCAGCCCACTGTGGGCAGCACCATCCCTAGGCAGGTGGCCTGAGCTGTATAAAAGAGTAGCTGACCGTGAGGCTGGCAGTGAGCCCATGAGTAGCCATCCTCTGCGGTCTCTCCCTCAGCTTCTGCTTCCAGGTCCCAGGTTGAGTTCCTGCCCCAGCTTCCCTCGGAGATGGACTATAACTCCTAAGCTGAAATAAGCCCTTTCCTCTGCAAGTTGCTTTTGGTCATGGTATTTACTGCAACAGAGAGCAAGCTAGGGCACCTCACACGTGTGCTTGAAGAGGCAAGCATCCATGAGGCACTGGGTTCAATCCCCACCACCACATAAACCAGACACAGCAGTGCGTGCCAGTCATCCCTGCACTCGAGAGGTGGAGGTAGGAGAATCAGAAGTTCAGGGTCACCCTTGGCTACATGGTTAAGTTCTAGGTTAGTCTGGACTACATTGGAGGAAGGGAGGGAGGAAGAGAGGGAAGGAGGGAGGAAGGGAGGGAAGAAAGGTGAGCTGAGGGTTTCTCACAAAACTTGACGGGATACATCTCCCTAAATTCATATAAAAGAGGAAATAAGAGACAAAATCTAAACTTCTGTGGCACTTGGAAGGATGAGACAGGAGGACTGTGGGTTTGAAGCTAGCCTGGAACACACGGAGAGACTTTGTTTCAAAAAGTTTAAAAATAAGTGGTCCAATTATTAATTAATTCAGAATAACAATCCCTTTTGACAGGGAACCATGTTCTCACATCCTTACCTCTGAGTGACTTCCTGTGAGTGCCATGGATGGATGATGGATGGATGGATGGATGGATGGATGGATGGATGGATGGATGGATGGATGGATGGGTAGGTGGATGAATGGATGGATGGATGGATGGATGGATGGATGGATGGATGGATGGATGGATGGATGGGTGGGTGGATAGGTAGGTGGTTGGGTAGATGAAAGAATGGATGAAATGATTGATGGCAAGCCCAGTTTTGCCCCCATTCCAGGGCTTTAACCTTTCTGGACTCCTTCATCCATGCAAAGGACCGCCTAAGGATTTTGTGAGGATGGGAGATAATATTATGTGGATGTGGTAAACACTAGTATCAGTTATTTTCAGTTTAGTGAAATGGTTGTGAAGGAATGGTATGAACTGGGGAGCAGGGACTGAAAATGGAGATATTAGAAGGAAAAGCCATGCTGACTTCTTTAACCTACAAAATTTTAAACAGTTTTGATTTCACATGCCTTGGCAGAGATTGCCTTCCAGTCGTGAGGGCCCACTTTCTCCTGACCGCCAGGTTATCTACTCTCCACTCTCCAGCCAGAAGTTCAGAAGACAGTCTCCAATGGTTGGTATAAGACAGGCTCTTGATCTGGGACCCTGGGCTCCAGTGCAGCCAGATCAGTTGTGTTTTCTTGGATACTCTGAACGTCTAGACCAGCCAGCCATGTCCAAGCATGCAGAAGGTGGCTTTCAGAGCCTGACAGCCCCATTCCCCTGCAGCCCAGGCTGAGTGATTGGCGCCAGGGCCGCAGGGATGACAGAATGGGGAAGTCTTCCTAGCTGGCCATAGTATCAGATCGTGTGGCTGCCAGCTCATGGTTCCCAATGTAGAAGGCACATGCTCAACTATGGATGAAGAGATAGAAGGCAGACAGCCCGGGGCTGACTGGCCACACCCTGGACTGGGGAGCCATCCCTCCCTGACTGAGCCTGTGTGGGCGATGGGAGCAGAGCTGGGCCTCAGGAAAAGAACTCAATCTGTTCATGTTGTTGGTCAGAGTAGGAGAGATAACAACGCCTAGCAGTGAAGAGTGGAGCCATCATTAAATGACATCATGTGCAATGTCAGTCCTGTTTGCACCTGTCTGATATAGATGGAGGGTGGAGGATAGGAGGGTGGAAAGATGGGAGGGCAGATGAATGGATGGAGAGATAGTGAGTGGGTGGGTGGGTGGGTGGGTGGGTGGGTGGATGGATGGATGGATGGAGAGATTGATGGGTGGGTGAATGAATGAATGAATGGAGAGATAGTGAGTGGATGGTGGATGGGTGGGTGGGTGAATGGATGGATGGAGCAATTTATGGGTTGATGAATAAATGGATGGATGGAGAACTCAGAGAATGAATAAATGAATAGATGAATGGGTATGTAGGTAGGTTGATGGGTGGGTGGGTGACCGTATGGATGGCTGAGCATATGGATTAATATATGGCTGTGTGGTGGATAGATAGATAGGTAGGCAGATAGATGGACAAATGTACACATAGGTGGGTAGGTGGGTGGGAGGACAATAAATAAGTGGGTGGGTGGGTATATGAATACATGAGTGGATGGCCTGGTGGGTGGGTAGATGGATGATGGGTGTGTGAATGGATGAATGGAGAGGCAGATACTGAATGAGAGACAGAGAATGGATGTTGGGTGGCTGGTAAAAGTAAAGACACATGGAAGAGAGACTACATAAAAACAGGTAGGGAGCTATAGGAAGAGATAATGAGCAAGATGCAGACATGCCAGTCAGTGCGGCACAGTGACTGGATCTGGAGTATTTTGAGAAACTGTCCTTCTCAGCAGTATGGGAGTGTGCAGAAGAGCATGGCCAGGCCAGACAGAGTCCATGCAGGAGCTTGTGGTACAGCCACCAGCCAGACAACAGCTTCCACACCTCTAGGACCCCCTGAAGTCAGCATAAAAGAGAGAATATGATGAGGCCACCTTCAGTAAGGGTGTATCGTCTGCCCTGCTCTCATCCTAGGGCAAAGCTGCCTCTTGCTGGGCCTCCATCTCAGCTCCTGTTCTCCAGCTCTGAGCCCAGAGAGTTAGCACTAGACAGGATGAAAAGTCCCTCCCTAGTCACTGTTAACAGTTGTTTGCGTGCCTTGTGGGGACGGCACACTGTGAAAGTTCAGTCACAGGAACGTATGACCATTCTGGGGAGTTAGAGTCTGAGAACAGAAGCAGTTGGTGATCATGGGACAACAGTTCACGGGTACCAGGCAGCAGGATGGGAGTGAACGATGGCCAAGAACTGTCCCTCTAGGCTGTGTGGAGGGAAGACAAGCTAAGGCTCCTCTCAGGGTTTGGGTTTTTTTTTTTCTGGGAGACTTCTCCCCTGACTGCAGAAAGCTCTGTCCTCACCCAGTGCCCAGAGGAAAGAGCAGGTGATCAGCATCAAATCCACTGTTACTTATTCACGTACACAAAGGGAATGTCCCCTCTAGCCTGAAGTGTGCCCAGCTCACAAGCCTCTGACTTAGCACACGTGTGTCACCAAAGGGGTTCTGGGTCTGTACTAGGCAATGTCCCCTTGAATCCAAGCTTCATTCTGTCTCCCACAAGGGTGATTTTGGCTATGCTCATCCTCTTGTCTCAGAGACCGCGGAGATGGCACCACTGTGCTGTGTGTTTGAACAGTTGCTAGATGTATTCGGGACACTCAGAACCCACCTTCCTCCTCAGATCCCAGAGCTGGAAGACAGGTATCCTCCTAGGCCTAAGTTTGACCTGTCTGCATTCCCTAAGTAACAGGAGAAACTGGTGTCACTGGCCTCCCCTGCCTACTGGGCACAAGTCAGTGGTTTCAGGAGATAGAAATCTTGGGAGAGGCTGTAAGAGATCTAAGGAAGGTTTAGAGGACAGAAGTCTCCCGTGTCCTGGCGAACATAGTACAGGCATAAGCATTAGCCGCTGTGCATACTTAGATGGCATCTGGACTCTGTTGCCAGGCACATACTTCAGCACCGTTGCAAGATGGCTGTGATCCATGGCTTTCTATAGCTTCCTGACCTCTGGACAATAACACAGGCCTATGTTTTATCTTTTACTCTCTGTTCTGGGGTTAGAACCCAAGGCCTCTGGCACACTAGGCAAATACTTTACTCTGAGCCACACCCCTGCCTGATTGAGATTCAAGATTGTAAAGAGCCTCAGGTTCCTGCTGTGATGTGTCCCCAGAGTTCTTTAAGTTCAGGAAAAGGGCATTCTGAGATGAGAAGACACACCTATTATCTTGAGTTGGTATCTGGGGGACAAGGTCCTTTCCTGGTGATGGGTCCTTATCATCAGGAACCATGCATCTCTGTGGGAGGTGTTTTCTCTGAGGCAGGAGTGATTGCCTCCTGGAAAAGCCATGTACTCTCCAAGTGCCTCCTGTGCCATCATTGTGTCCCCTGCAGTTCCCTCCACTGTCCTGGAGGAAGCAGTGGACCATGGTAGACAGGATGCTTGTGGTGCCTGGATGTCAGGTGCAAATCTATCAAACTGAGCATGAAAACACAGCAGTGTAAGTTCCTTCAACATCAGAGTCCCTCTGCACGTGACTGTCAGAAGCAGAGTGAGGCTCCAGAGGCGAAAGACATGATTTTTAGCCTTTTCGGGTGGCTATTTCTGTACCTTGAATGTCAGATACCACCACACTGCAATCACAGAATCCTCACCCCCAGCCTGTGGGGCTGCCTTAACTCTGGGTCTCCTGGAAGAGGCAACCGAATGAGCTAAACAACCAGGGAGTGGTCTCAAAGTAAGAGTTGGGTCACAAGGCTACCTCAGATCCCCTGGAAAAGGTCCCTGCTGGAGACAAGAGGGCTGTTTGCAGGCAGCTTTGCTATAAGGAGGCAGATGAGAACCCAGGACCAGCATCAGAACCCACTGTGGAATGAGGGAGGCTGGGGAGTGCTCACCTGGGCCACTGAGACCTTGAGACCCTTGAAGGAGAGCAGGAACTTAAGCAGAGGCCCGGGGTCAGCAGGAATCTCTGTGGATGACCCCTTTCTGGCACAGTGACGCTGATCTGTCCTTTACTCTGTCAGGGAAGGCCTTCCCAGTGCATACCATTCGTTCCAATGCACACGGCTCATCCACGGAGAGGAGCAGAGAGCAGATAGGTCCTGACATTCAGGGGCTGTAAACTGAACGCAACCCATCCTCAAGTCTCTGAGTAGGGCTCTGTCACACCTTTCCCAGCATGGAAGCCACTAGAACCCGTCACTCATTGTATGTCACCTGTCCATGACAAGGGTCTCCCCCCTGCCTGTGGATATCCCCAGAGATACTCAACACATCAGAAAGTGAACTCAGCTAGGACCAGCCAACATCAGTACATCAGAGCCACAGCATCCTTTCCCTTTCCCTGGGACAACGAAGCCCCTGTTGCATCTTTGGAGACCCCAGAAGGCCGAGCCCAGGTGCCCTCTGCTGTCACATCTCATCAATGTACCTCTTGTTATGGGACCCTAAAGGGCACCGAGGAATTTGTAGTCAGGGCTCCAGCAGATATCACACACACACACACACACACACACACACACACACACACACACACACACTCCAAGGAGCACCATTCACAAGAGCTGAGTGTGAGCGAGGAGTTTAGCCAAATGGGGTCCCTGAACACTGGACTGTTGATCCGCCTCTAGTGGAAGGCAGTCCAGGAGTTTTCTCCAGCATGGAAGAAGCTGGAGACATTCTGACACATGAGGAAAGCCAATCACAGAAGGCCAGGGCTGTGGAGCTGACCACCAGAGACAGCAACAGCCACAAAGTCGGAGTGTGGGCAGTGGAGCCTGGGTAGTGGAGCATGGAGCGTGGACAGTGGATCATGGAACCTGGGTGGTGGACAGTGGATCATGAAGTCTGGGTGTGGACAGTGGGCAGTGGATCATGAAGTCTGGGTGGTGGGCAGTGGGCAGTGGATCATGGAGTCTGGGGGGTGGGCAGTGGATCATGGAGTCTAGGGGGTGGGCAGTGGATCATGGAGTCTAGGGGGTGGGCAGTGGTCATGGAGTCTGGGGGATGGGCAGTGGATCATGGAGTCTGGGTGGTGGAGTGTGGACAATGGGTCATGGAGTCTGGGTGGTGGAGTGTGGCACATTACTGCGGAAAATGAGACATTAATAGTGGAGCCAGGGATGGGCAGGAAGGAATGGAGGTTAGTGTTAAATGGAACCAAGCTTGAGTGTGAGACGCTGGGAATGGAGCTGCAGTGAGACACTCTGATGATGAGCACTCAGACATGGTCAAAACCACTGAGCTGCTCATGAAAGATGGCTGAAGTGAAGTTTACATTGGGTGAATTTTACCACAATTAAAAATAAAAAAATCCGATCTGGGGAGGTAGCTCATTTGGTACAGTGCTTCCCTAATGTGCACAGAGCCCTAGGTTTGACTCCCAGCATCATATCAACCAGGTGTGGCCATGCACATCTGTAATTCCAGCACTCAGGAGGTAGAGGGAGGAGGATCAGTACCCCAAGACCATCCTCGGCTACCTCAAAACTGTCATGGGCTATATGAGACTCTGTCTCAGCAGAAGCCGGTGCTGGAGAGATGTTGCTCTCTTAGAGGACCTGGATTTGGTTCCCAGGACCCACATGGTGGCTCACAACTGTCTGTAATTTTAGTTCCATGGGAACACCCTCTTCTGACCTCCACAGGTTAATAATATACATGAGGGCAAAATGCCCACATGTATAAAGTAAAATACATAAACCTAAAAGAAATTTAAACATTGGTCAACCTGAGGTCTGGGAATGGCAGGTCCCTGGAGGCCATCACATTGTTGCTTCCTCAGCTAGTGGCATCACCTGGTCATGTGTCACCCAGGCACCCATCCAGGGTGATACCCCACACTCTTCCTGTCTTCACCCCCAAAGCCACCTACCCAAGCCCTCCCCACTCCCTTTCCACCCACAGCACCACCCAGCATTCTGAGCATCCCCACCTCACTCACAGCCTTTAAAAGGCCAGCGTGGCTAGTGCCTGGCGCACTGCCCCAGACTTCCCAGGTCACCACTCCAGCCTCACTCTCAGACACCAACACTTCGGCTCACTTGTTAACTCGTTTTACAGGACATCTCTGTGTGCCTGGTACAGTGGAGTCCTTGGGAGCAAGTGAGGAGCTGCAAGACCAGCTGAGAAATGAGTGAAGCCCTGAATGTAGCCCCCCCCCCCACACTCACACTCACATTTATGAGCATCTAATAGACAGTGTTTGTGGGATCCTTATTCTGCATGAATACACTCAGTGGTCGCTGAGAAGTTCTGCATCATGGAATCAAAAAGAAATTAATTCCTGAATTTCTAACTCAAATGCCCTCAGCCTCGGGAGGGGTGGCCCTGCCTCGGTCATTTTTGGATTGCTTGATGGGATGGATTAAAAACGTAAGGAATACTGAGCTTCAGCAAGAGCTGAAAATGGGCTTCAACCCCACCAGTTCCGACTAAGGGATGCGATAACTAAGAATCATATCTTAAGAAGTCTTGATTACATTTCCAGACCCAGCAGGAGAAACTCGATGATCCACTAACAATGTCTGCAGGGACACAGGAGGGGTAAGTAGCAGATCTTGACCATGAATTTAACATCCCCACCCCATCGTGCCCCCAGCCCTCCAGTGTCATTTCAAGACAACTCTACTTGCAAACTGGCCTCAATCCTCCTGCCTTAGCCTTCTCTGTGCTGGGACACAAATCCCTCTTCCCACCCCAAGATCATGATCCTCAGCAGCCTTCTAACCAGAAGGCATTCATCCACCTTTTGCTGCTACTGCATCCCAAACCGTGGGAGGTAGAGTCATGATTCTCTTTTTATAGATGGCGAGCAGGTGACTCACTCTGGGTCCCACAGCTGAGGAGTGGTCGCCCCGAGACACCCAGTGTCCTCCCAGCTCCAGATGTAATGCTACAATCTGCCTGGAGAGCAGAGGGGAGCGGTCACCAGGAACGCTGTGAGCGATCACAGTGGCTGGAACACATGGAAGCTACTGAGTCAGGAGAGGAGATGCAGGGCTGGATTCAGCCTATGGTGGCGTCACTGCCTCAACCCAGGCAGGGCTGTCCCGTCTGAGTAGACACAACAAACTTTTAATAACTCTGCCTGGCTCAGATCCAGAAGTGTATTTTTACCCAAGTGAGTCAGTCACTTATTTGTCAATACAGGCCAGTGAGGGAGAAGGCCCAGGGCCTTTTATAAACAGACAGAGCCCCTGGAGAGTTCGGGGAAGTAGGGCTGTCTAGAAGAAATGCTTATATGCTGTGGGACAGACAAACTGCAGGGGTTGTCTGGGGAATGGGCATTAGGAATTACCAAGAGCACTGTGGAGCACTTCAGGGGCTTGGGAGTAGATGGGACCATGGTGGGTAACCTGGATCCCAACTCCATCACCTACAAATGTGTGAACAGGAGGATGTCTGTGCCAGCCTTGGCTTCCTACCTGTGAACCAGGCATGCTAACATCTGCCTTGCGGTGCTATAACAGACCCCAAGGAGACACTGTCCACCCCTGTCATCTTTGATGATATAAAAGTTCCTGGTAGGACTCATGGTGATTTGGGCTTGGAAAAGGAATTTGTGTCCCAGCACTCAGGACAGCTGCTGTCTGAAGACAGCCTGGGGCTCAGAGTGGGTGTGGGCCAGCCTGGGCTTCAGAGCGAGACCCTGCTTATAACAAAGAAAACAAAAGGAGAAAAAGGAAGAAAGTAGAGGACCGCTGCATTTTGAGATCAGCCTTGGCTCCACATTGAGTTCTGGAGCAGTCCAGGCTTCAAGTAAGTAAAGAGCAAAGGAAGTTGATTCTGCCCTCTGAGAAGGCATTTTCAGCCTTGCTTCTAGCAGCTGTACTTACAAGAGCCCAGATCTGCCAGAACCCACACATCTGCCAGCTGACTGTAGGCTAGACAGATAAGTAAGCTGTGGTACAGGCTTCCAAGGGAGCATTGCTCAGCCCTGAAGAGGGAGCACTGCCTAGCACTGAAGAGGAAGTTGAGTCCAGCGCTGTAGGCTCAAGGTCACAGTATAGAGGGAAAGACAACAGATACCAAAGGGTCCATCCAGTGTGCGGTTCCTGGCTTGGCAGCCAAGGGCAGAGGAAATGGACCTGTAGGATCACGGAGGAGGCTACATCCTACCTGGGCAATGACTGGAAGGGTGTGTGGAGATGGAAGACTTTGTGTACCCTTAACTGCTTTGTATAGAATACGACGGGATTCTGAAGACATCGAAACTGAAAACCAGGGCCTGAAGAGGCATCTCAGTAAAGTACTTGCTGCACAAGCTTGGGGACCAGAGTTCAATCCCCAAAAGCTCCAGAAAAAGCCAGGTGAGGTGGCACAAATTTGCAATCCGAGCAATGGGGAGCCAGAGCTCTGAGATTCACTGCAAGTCAACCTAGCCTAATCTGTGGCCGGTGAGGGGTCTGTCTCCTAAAACAAGGTGGGTGACTCCTGTGGAATGACACCCAAAGTTGGCCTCTGGCCTTGATATTCATGTGCATACACATAGACACACAGACATACATAGACACACAGACATACACAGACACACAGCACTACGAAGCATATGATGCCACCCCATGTCCCAGTGGTTTCAGACTCAAAGGTCTACAGGGACCATCTTGGTGATGAAAGATGCAGGCCAGAGACCAGGCAGGACAGACCAGGCTACTCAAATGCTTTCTGGTTCACCCAGAAACAACGTACTGAAAGGTCGGCTGTAGGCGTGAGCATCTCTCAGGGACAACACAGGTCCTGGGAGCCTCTGAGGGGCCTGACCACCTCAGCACAGCTCTGCAAATAGAGGCAGACAGAGAGAGCATCCAGGGCACCCATCTTCGAGAAACTGAGGAGGGAGGAGAGGGGCGCAAGGTGTAGTACTTCCTGGCTTCACAGAAAGCCTGGGTGAGTTCTTAGCCTCTGCCCGGTTCTTCAGTCTCAGCCTCACTGACAAAGAAACTCTGGTACCTCTGCCGCATCACAGGGCTGGCCCCATTCTGGCAGGTTCTTGAAAATCGCTCTGAACCTATCAAAGAGCCATAAGATGGGCTCAAGAGTTCCGGGGGGGAGGGGACAGAAGGCTCTGGAAGAGCTGCCATAGCAAGCCGGCAGGGTGATGGGCTATGAGGAGGACCTAGCAAGAGTCACAGACACATCCAAAGTCTATGGCAGATGTCTGTATCCAAGATGCCACACAGCCAAATGTGTGCTCTGGATAAGCCAAGGTGGCAGGAACCCAGGCTGGCTTCAGAATTTGCCAGCCCCTCAAATCAAATTCCAGAGGCAGAGTGGGCGGCAGGGAGTCAGATGTGTACTTGCTCATGCACTTGTCTCCTCTCATCTCTCTCTCCTCTCTCTCCCAGTTTTTCCTTCTGAGCAAAAACAAAGGCCCCACATTGAGACCCCATGGCGCAGCCCACGGAATCAGGAGAGCAAAGGGCTCTAGGCCTCTCTACTCATCCAGGAGGCCACGGCCATCCCAGAGAAGGAGGTACGGCCTCCCAACTCAATAGCAAAAGCTCTGATTCAACCCTGGCTGGCCCAATGCCAGTCGCAGGTATAAGATGGGCCAATCACCATAGCCAGGGCAGAGTCTGACCAGAAACAGTACCTTCTAGAAAAAGTTTGTTTTCCCCATAGGCTCTTCCCAGTGGCCAGCTCTTCCATCTGCTATGGTTTCAGCACAATACTGAGCGGGCTGTGGGCGCTCAAGGGGAGAGAGTGCAGAATGTATGGAGAGGGAGGGGAGGAAGAGGAAAAAGGGGAGGAAGTGGAAAGGGAAGAGGAGGTTAAAAAAAGGAAACAGGGGAAGAGGAAGAAGAAGGGGAGGAGGGGGAAGAGGAAGAAGAAGGGGAGGAGGAAAGGCAGAGGATCAGCAGGAGGAGGAGGAAGGGGAGGAGGTGGCTGAGGCAAAAGGCAGCTAGCCAGTGCGGGGAGCCCATTACGGCTGCACGGTAATTAAAGTTTACAAGGCACTTTCACGTTCATCAACGCTGCTCCCAACTGCAGCCCTGGGGGTAGAGGGGCCCAGGCAGAGCACTCTGCCCTCTCTACAGATGACACAGAAAGATCTGGGAGATGGGGTGGGGTGGCTGTCCAAGGGCATACCTTGTCAGATCCTGAGAGAGGATGACCCACAGCCTGTGACCTCCTCCTTAGACCTCAGGCATGAGGAGGGCCTCGCAGCCGGCTACTGACCTCCACCTGGTAAACATTTCCCTCAGGTTGACTCAGTTTTTATTTTACTCCATCTTGACAGGAAAAGGCTGAGGTGCTGTGCAGTGGCCATCAGTTGCCCCGATAGGTGGGACGTAACCGAGGGGACACAGAGAAAACAACGCGGTATGATTAATGTCTAGGTAGACACTGTTCCCTGCTGGGGCTGCCTCGCCTGCGGCTTGAGCTGTCTGTTAAATGCCAAGATTGGCAGGTGTTGGAGGCAGTTAGCCACAGAGCCGAGTCTCCCTGATGCAATCAGGCTGCGTGGAAGTGTACGAAAAAGGAAGCATTTTTCCCACCTCAAGGTGAAGTAAACACACGTCCCTGTGCCTGGCACCTGAGCACCACCTAAAATCAAATACACAAAGCACGCTGGACTCATCAACATGCCCCTTTTCCAGGGTTCCAGGAGTTTGAGTTCCCCTCCTGATAAAGTACACAAAGATCCCAGGGCCCCATAGGATGGTTCTGCAGGTAGAGGTGCTTGCTGTCAAGCCTGACGACAGAAGTGCAGTCCCCAGGATCCGCATGGTAGAGAGCCCGGACTCCTGCAAGCTGTGATTGCCACGCATGCATCGTAGTGCAGTCACACACACACACACACACACACACACACACACACACACACACACACCTCAACATGAGCCGCAATATAGTTTGGTGGTGGTAGGTCATGTGCTTAGCCTGTACAGGGCGCCGGGTTCCTTCCATGGAGACAACCTGACAAGCAGAGAGGAATCCAATACTAACCTCAGAGGAAGTATCAGATAAATGGTGTCTCCCCACCCCACCCCACCCCGACACACTCTCTCTTTCTCTCTCTCTCTCTCTCTCTCTCTCTC